>OY720168.1:4475825-4836026 GCA_963082805.1 Hemicrepidius hirtus
CTGAAAGACGTAATATAATTCATAACGTTATGACAAAAGAAAAATTTTTTCTGTCTATTATTAATGCTGCAAAAAGAAATGATACGTGGATTGCAGCTGTTGTCAAATGAGTAAACAGTGTAATAGATTTAGTAGCTGCCGAAGCAAAATATCATCAAAAATGTTACACCAAATATTTTACGCATAAGGAATCAAAGAACGCGTCAGGAAGACCTGTAGACGCCCATCTTCAGGATTATTTTTTAAGTATGTGCAATTATATAGAAAGCACTGAAGAATGTCAGTATACACTAAATGAACTGCTGAAAATAATATAGGACAACCTTGAAGAGGGTAAGCAATGTTTTTCTATAAAAACGTTAAAAAATAAATTAATTGATCATTATGGTTATAATATAATTATCACTCATTCTAAGTATCGTAACAAAGATACCATGTATCTTTCAAATACCACTCATATCGGGCATTTTTACAAATGCAAACATGGTTGGGGAACGACTTGGACCCTTTACAGTGGGGGTGAGACAACGTTGCGGGACAATATCAGCCTATAACCACAACAACAAAAATAGCTCCAACAAATCTCCTGAAACTGATTAAATATTCTTGTAAAGAAATGTGGCAGCAGAAAAGCAGCACTAGTTGGTTGCAGCGCACTATGCACCAACTGCATCGGAATTTCTTGCAAAAACAAAGATATGGCGGTTTCTGTAGAGGAGGAGTTAAATTAGGTATGAACTAATTATCTAAATTAATCATTATAGGTCAAATTTATATTAAAAATATGTTATATTTTTTGCAGAAAGCGAATCGAGTATATAAATACAGTTAGAAGATCATTATTTATTTACTAGTATGCATTTTCAATATTTAGCTTTGTTTTTAGATTTTAGGTACTATTAGTTATATTATTATGTAAATATGATTCTCACAATTACTTGTTATGTAGATATTAATATTTTTAACGCTGCAGTTTGTTTGCAATTTGTTTTTGTGTAATAATCTGAATTTCTACTGATTGCACAACCCTGTACGCCCTTTAGCGCACACTTAAAGTACATGTGTGGTATATCAAAATACGCAAAATTTTATAGGCTTTAATTTGTTGCTCTTGATAGTTTTTCGTAAAAGCAACCGTTTTGAAGCTACGGTCACTTTTATAAAAAAAGTGTACCTTTAGGGGGGTGTAGGGGGTGACGCACCGGAGGGATTGCTGGGGACTTTTAAGGATTTGTTGTATAGGCCCTAAAGAAGGTGTATCCAAATATTCAGCTTTATTGGAATTTTTTCCAGGAAAAATCCTTTGTTTCCTATAAGGTAAAACCGGGTAACTTTAGACACATCTTCGGAAAAAAAAATTTCTGGTCCCACATCAACTTTAAAGATGCGGTTTTTTGCAAACAGATAGAGCAGTTCATTACCTACCTTCATGCAAGTTTCAAGTTTCAATTACTCCGCTATTTGGTATACAAAAGAAGCAGCGAATTTTGTTTTTAAACACTGCATAGTGTCAATGTTTACCACCTTCTGGTAACATTGACACCTCTACTAAACTCTACTGTCCGTCAGTTTTATGAAGGTGTAGGGTAAGTTTGACAACAAATTATTAGTTTTATACACTTTTTAATATTTTATTGGAACATAAGTAATACAGTCTTAACATTGAAATTTTAAGTAATACGTAAATTAAACGAAAGAATATAATACCTTAAGAATTAGTAAATTATTAGTGGGTTTTGTGTTTTTGATAAGAAATAGTAGTTGAATGTATGTGAACCTCTGCGAATATGTGGTGCTGGCAAAACCGCAGTTATGTCTTCTCTCAGAACCGCAGCCTCATCAATCACATTAGGATAAACAAACGATTTTAGTTTTTTTCTTAGAAACTTCACCATAATTTTATGGCCCTCTACATTCAATTGCAATACTTTGCCTACATAGTGTGCAGGTTCCTTGTTCCCGCGTTTACTCACGGCATAGGCTAATACTCACGGTTTCAGTTGTAGGTCGATGCCTCACAAGAACCCAAGAATCAAACCCAGGAGAACCACATACGTTCTCAGTTTGCTCAATTGGATTGGAGTCACTCTCTTCCTTTGTAGTAATATCATTGATAGAGTCGTTAAACCGTTGATTGAGGTATTTTGGGAAGATAGCTAAGTAAACGGGGCAAAACGAATATGGAAAAAGTGCCGGCCGCTTGGAGCACTCAGATCGATCCCTGGTGGCGGGCACATGAATTTAACTTAGCCTAATGTAAAACCTCGCTTTCTGAAAATTACAGGGTAGCTGCAAAATGGTTGGGTACTAGGCTAAATTTGGCAATCGCGGCGAAACCAATTCTATATGCTGTAAAAATAGAACATATATGCTGTAAAATGGCTTATAATACCCAATATATGCTACCTCGATCTTGCACAATATGTTGTTATACAGTGTGTAAATAAAGTAACGGGACACCCGAATAACTTTTTTATTATTAAAGATATAAAGTTTGTGCTTGGAGACAATTTGTATGGTTAGTTATAAGCTTTATTTCTGGTATGTCGAAAATTAGTTTCCGTTTCCGGTTTAACCGGAAGTAATGCTAACTTGAAAATTTTAAATAGAACACCCTATATATTTTTCCATTTTTGGATTTATACTTTTATGAACTTTGAGAAACTTAAATAGGACTATGTACCAAAAATCAATAGTTTTCGAGATATTCGAGGTAGAATGTATAATATAAGGGTGTTAGGTAAACATGCGGCATAAATTCAAGGGGTTATTCCTCGGCCTATTCTAAGACTATTTTGTCCTATGATGATTTCTGAAAAACCCCTTTATTTCGAAGATACAAGGTGAACAAAATTTGCGACAACCATATTCGATATTTGTTGAATCGGTCACAATTGTTTACACTGGTCAAGGTGCGCCACACGCATGGCCTACTCGATCCCCAGACTTAAACCCCCTGGATTATTTCTTATGGGGGTGGTCTCTGAAGTCATTAGTTTACGCTACTCCAGTGGAGAATTTGGACGAATTGCGAAATCGGATAATTGCTGGGTGTACTAACTCAATTAGAAACAACCCTGGTGTGTTTGAGAGAGTTCGGCACTCTATGACGAGAATATTGAATACTTGTATCCATGCTGGAGGAAGTCAGTTAGAACATTTATTGTAGATTGAGCAACTTTACATGACTTTTTGATAATAAAAATGTTGTTACTGTCGCAAATTTTGTTCACCCTGTATCTTCGAAACAAAGGGGTTTTTCAAAAATCATCATAGGACAAAATATTCTTATAATAGGCCAATGAATAACCCCTTGAATTTTTGCCGCATGTTTACCTAACACCCTGTATACTCATAAAAAATTGTTTGCGGAAAAAAATTAAACTTTTCATTACAAACTTTCAGTGATTATAAACACGACATTATTTTTTGCTGAATGTGTAATTTAAAAAAAATTATATATAGGTAACTTGTACGAAACCCGACTTTAGTTTGACTTGCAATTCCATATATGTGCCTATACCTAATATAAATACTAAACTACGCAAGTTAATCTATGAAGTGCATTTTACAGCCGATAATTTTAAAGATGCAACTGCTGCCAAAAAAACTCTCATATGGAATGCTGTTCCTTCAAAATATAGTATAGGTAAGTTCATTAGTCAATACACATTTATTGTGACTAATTCATTAATTCATATCTAAGCACATACTGTTTTATAATTTAATGTAATTTACGATATTTTAGTGCTTTTTGTTTACTCGAAGTAACCCTAACCATTGCCCTAACTAAGAATTTGCTTACTTTGTTTATTTTATCAAATTTTGACGTTTGAAAATGTCTTTATCAATTCCTTATATGAATGTTGGCATTTTCTTAAAGCAGGGCGATGTTGGAGTGTACTATTTATAATAATTATTAAATTGTTTCATTAGTAGATAGCGTTAATATTCAATTAACGGTATATTAATCGACTTCTGAAGCAAAACTGTAAACGCCTAAAATGTAATAGTAATTATAGAATATCCTAAATAGAGTATCAATTTTTTTCATTAACATTTAATTTCTTTTACAGCAGAAATGGAGAGCGAAGTGTTACCGATTTCTACAGTGCCAACGGTAATATCCCCAAAGAGATTAGCCGTAAAAAATTCTCTTAATATGCGGACGTACGAAAGTAATAGTACAAAACCATGTGAAAACAGTGACTCGTCTGATCAAGAAATATTAGATTTAATTAAATATACGATCAGTGCCAACACAGCAACTCCACTTTTAATTCCACGCCAGTACAATGGGAAATGGACCAGCATCTTTTAAACATGCCTTCACTTTCGAAACGTATTATAACCCTCCGAAAACAAAAATTAAAGATGAAGATTGCTACATTAAAGCGAAGATTAAATAAGCAGAATTCTAAAAACTTTAGGCTCCGACAAAGAATCGTGTCGCAATCCGTTAAACAATTTGTTAAAAGATAAGACATCGGCTGTAAAAACATTTGTTTATATGCAACGCCTTCATAAAAAAAGAACCAAGTGGTCTCCCTCCGAAAAGCAGTTGGCTTTATCACTGTATTACAAATCACCAAGTAATTACAAATTTATGCTTCAGAATTTAAAATTTGCACTATAGTCCAGTCAAATTAGATTTCTTGCTGCATTAAATCATGTAGTTCCAAAAGTTTCAGAAATGTGTAGGAGGAGGTTCCCTGAACAACGCCTAATAAAGTCCCATCGATTTCAGGTGCCGCTCGAGGGGGGGGGGGAGGCTCAAAGGTCCCATTTTTCAGTTATTGGCGCATATCTCGAAAACGATGCGTCGCACAGCAAATTTTATGCTATTCAAAATTAAAGGTTACTAAATTCCCTACAAAATGGTGTATTACTTTTGTCTCTATGTGTTACCGTCTCCGATATATGAGCCGGCGAAAATGGAAAATTTGCAAAAAAAATTGAAGCGCCTCAGGTTTTTGTCAAGCTTGTCCTTCCAACTCTTTTTCCTTCCATTTTACGCGAAACTCGTGAGGAAGGAAGTTGTAGAGCATTCAATTTCCTTCAATAATATATATACTTTTGCTAAATTATCTTCAATCAGTCAAAAGTTAACATAAGTTTCGGGGTCGATTTCGAGATTCTGCTAGTAAACTGCTGATCATTTTATTTCCGTTTTCAAGGGCTTTAACTCTCTCTATCACGTTATTTATTGTTTATGTAAACATAAATGGTATTTATTACCCATATAACTAATAAAATATATATATATGTATGAAAGTAGAAATATATAGGGTGTTTCTTAAATAGCGAACACGGAACACAGTACGCAATTCCCCTCCAGATACTGATTGGAAAAATATAATACAATAATGTCTGTTCTTAGCTAGTTTCAAATTTATTCTTGCAGTCAAAGATTGACATTTAATGAAAGTAGAAATATACAGGGTGTTTCTTAAATAGCGGACACGGAGCATATGGAGTTTTCTGAACACGATTCTGTCTCCATACTTAACAGCCAGTCTGTTCATCACGGTCCTCATATCTGGTTTTCGCCTACTTATCTCTTCCATAAGCTCATCCACGGAGTACTGCCCTTTATCCTGACCGAGCCTGAACATCTAAATACTGGAAAATCTCCTCCATGGCTACTGAAACAAATTCTTCCATGGGTCTGCCTCTCTGTTGGCCAGTCGGTTTACGCAAATAGAACTCTTTGTCTTCATGATATATAGCATCTGCAGCATATAAGTCTCCCACGCCACTAATGCGGATCAAGACATTGTACACCTTGCGGCGTTTGTGAAGTTTTTCTTTTTTTTTGTTTCGCGAAAAAGCTGTGAAAGTGTTTTAATATGTGATGAATCAGCTGAAAAGGAATGGAAACGTTGTTAAGTGCTAGTGTTACAAGAAGAGATTGGCTGTGGTTTGATGTACAAATTCTTTATGGGCCATATGCAGAGACCTCCTCCTTAAATATTTCGTAAATACTTTTTAGTCAAGAATTATTTCATCTTATATTTTCCTTTTAAAAGCATTTCATCTACCTAAGCTAACCTGTCTTTCTTCATTTGGTTCAGGTGCTTCTACTTCCTTGCGAAGTTCGTCACAACTTGGATTTGAATTCAAAACTAAATGTTTCCTCTGTACTACTGAAAATATTGATGACAGCTTTTTCGCGAAACAAAAAAAAAGAAAAACTTCACAAACGCCGCAAGGTGTACAATGTCTTGATCCGCATTAGTGGCGTGGGAGACTTATATGCTGCAGATGCTATATATCATGAAGACAAAGAGTTCTATTTGCGTAAACCGACTGGCCAACAGAGAGGCAGACCCATGGAAGAATTTGTTTCAGTAGCCATGGAGGAGATTTTCCAGTATTTAGATGTTCAGGCTCGGTCAGGATAAAGGGCAGTACTCCGTGGATGAGCTTATGGAAGAGATAAGTAGGCGAAAACCAGATATGAGGACCGTGATGAACAGACTGGCTGTTAAGTATGGAGACAGAATCGTGTTCAGAAAGCTCGATATGCTCCGTGTCCGCTATTTAAGAAACACCCTGTATATTTCTACTTTCATTAAATGTCAATCTTTGACTGCAAGAATAAATTTGAAACTAGCTAAGAACAGACATTATTGTATTATATTTTTCCAATCAGTATCTGGAGGGGAATTGCGTACTGTGTTCCGTGTTCGCTATTTAAGAAACACCCTATATATTTCTACTTTCATACATATATACAGAGTGATGATAAAGTATCGCACAAAAATCATATTCTGGTTATTTAATGGTTTTGCGGAAAATCCTGAGACCCGTCGATTTTTGTTTTTAAATTGCCATTCAGACATATAATTTTCAACCCCCCACCCCTCAACCCCTAAGTGCTAGCAACCACAACTTTAAAAATTTAAATAGAAAGATACCCTTTGTGATACCTCTTTTTATAGGTCTTTTTATTCTTAATATAACTAAAAAAAGTTTTTCAAAATCGATTGATAAATAACGGAGATATTTAACAAACTGTAATCAATGTAAAAAATGGGGTTGACATTCAACAAAAAATTATGACGTCACAGCGTAGAAATAATGGCACAAATCCTGAGACCCGTCAATTTTTGTTTTTAAATTGGCATTTAGGCAGGTAATTTTAATCCCCCCACCCCTCAGCCCCTAAGTGATAGCAACCCCAACTTTAAAAATTTTAATGGAAAGATACCCTTTGTGATACCTCTTTTGATAGGTCTTTTTATTCTTAATATAACAAAAAAAAGTTTTTCAAAATCGGTTGAAAAATAACAGAGATATTTAACAAAATGTAATCAATGTAAATAATGGGGTTGACATTTAAAAAAAAATTATGACGTCACAGCGTAGAAATAATGGGCGATCTAAACCACACTTTTAGGTCAGGAAGTGCCCTTTTTAATGTTACCATTTACGGTGTGTTTGAGCCGTTTCTTGTCGAATATTGACATTTTCATTTGATTACATTTTCTTAAATACCTCCGTTATTTATCAACCGATTTTGAAAAACTTTTTTTGCTTATATTAAGAATAAAAAGACCTATCAAATGAGGTATCACAAAGGGTATCTTTCTATTTAAAATTTTAAAGTTGGGGTTGCTAGCACTTAGGGATTGAGGGGTGGGGGGTTGAAAATTATATGTCTAAATGGAGATTTAAAAACAAAAATCGACGGGTCTCAGGATTTTCCGCAAAAACATTAAATAACCAGAATATGATTTTTGTGCGATACTTTATCATCACTCTGTATATATTTTATTAGTTATATGGGTAATAAATACCATTTATGTTTACATAAACAATAAATAACGTGATAGAGAGAGTTAAAGCCCTTGAAAACGGAAATAAAATGATCAGCAGTTTACTAGCAGAATCTAGAAATCGACCCCGAAACTTATGTTAACTTTTGACTGATTGAAGATAATTTAGCAAAAGTATATATATTATTGAAGGAAATTGAATGCTCTACAACTTCCTTCCTCACGAGTTTCGCGTAAAATGGAAGGAAAAAGAGTTGGAAGGGCAAGCTTGACAAAAACCTGAGGCGCTTCAATTTTTTTTGCAAATTTTCCATTTTCGCCGGCTCATATATCGGAGACGGTAACACATAGAGACAAAAGTAATACACCATTTTGTAGGGAATTTAGTAACCTTTAATTTTGAATAGCATAAAATTTGCTGTGCGACGCATCGTTTTCGAGATATGCGCCAATAACTGAAAAATGGGACCTTTGAGCCTCCCCCCCCCTCGAGCGGCACCTGAAATCGATGGGACTTTATTAGGCGTTGTTCAGGGAACCTCCCCCTACACATTCCTGAAACTTTTGGAACTACATGATTTAATGCAGCAAAACCACCTTTTTTGGTCTAATTTGCCTGGACTACTACCTGGTCTTTCGACTATACAGTTTTGGTTAAAGATTTACAATTTAGAAGCGGGGGTTAAAACTTCATTGATACAAAAATTAACTTTAAAGGTAAAAGGTATGCAGGACGATGAGAAACAGTGCGATGAAATGCTTGTTAAAAAAGGTTTGGACTACAACAAATTTGGGCAGTTCGGTCAAAAAGATCAACTTGCAACTCATGGAATCGTGTTTTATTTAAGAGGACTTTTATATAAGTGGAAAATGCCATTTTGCTATTTTGTATCTGCAGGGCCTGCGAAAAGTGATGTTTTGCGTAAGTTAATTGTTGCTGTTATAAATAAATAGTTTCAAATTGGTTTGAAACCAAGAGTGTTTGTGTGTGACCAAGGATCTAATAATAGAACCGCTATTACAAGCTTGGGTGGTAGCATGAGCAGTCCATCAATTATGGTTAATGATAAAAAGGTATATGTTTGCTTCGACCCTCCGCATTTGTTAAAAAGTCTACGCAGCAACTTTATGAACAGCAAGCTTGAAGTTCGTGTAGGTAACAGTCGGGTTTCTTGGACAGACTTTACAAACACTTATGACATAGATTAGAAGCAGCAATATTACACGAAGTATGCTGAAAATTACTCAAAAGCATGTCACACCGACAACGTTCCAAAGAATACGAGTTAAGTTTGCAGCACAAGTATTTAGCAATTCTGTTTCAGCTGCAATTCTAACAGCAGCAGCAACAAACCAATTGAGTACCGATACCGCCGTTAATACAGCAATGTTTTTAAAGACCATTAACAATATTTTCGATAGCTTAAATAGTAGAACGGTTCGGGATTCAAATCCATTTCGATCCGCTTTATCGATCTACAAACCAATTCCTGAACAAACACTAAGGGATGCGGCAGTTTATTTCGATAATATACAGTTTTATGAAAACGGAAAACTAAGAAAAAACATTTATTGCATTCAGGGATTTAAGTGGACAATAAACTCTACGCTTCAATTATGGGAGGATTTGCAGAAAGAGGGCATAAAGTACTTATTGACATCATGATTAAATCAAGATCCTCTAGAAAACGCATTTTCTGTCATCCGAAATAGAGGGGGATACAATCCACAGCCTACTGTAAAGGGATTTCGAATTGCTCTGCAACATAACATGCAAATTAGGTTGCAAAGGTCAATCGAAGGGGCTAACTGTGAAATGGACGACGATGAGGTATTGGCGATACCCAAACATTCAGACAATTTATTCGAACAGCAGTACGAAAATGGATGCGGCGATGAACATGTGGAAATTCTAGAAGAAGACGACGAAAAGGGTGAAAAAGCAGAAGAAGATGGATACAATAAACAGAAACAAGACAAACCAGTAGAGGCACAAAGTTCAGTCAGTTTAGAAACCTGTACAAATACGTATGTAGCAGGATATTTAATTAATTATTTTTATAAAAAAGTAAATTGTGAATATTGTAAAAATAACTTTATTAACAAAAATGAGGTGTTGAACAGTAGAGAATTATTGTTATTCTATAAAGATTATGGTCGTATCGATAACACTATACAGCATTTAACCAGACCTGAAGATAAATTTACAAATATTATAGATTCATTATTAACGCTGTTTTAATCATTGGTTTAGTGGTTTAGTGCTTACAAATTAGAAAAACAAATTATGAAAAAAATTAGGATTCAATTGATTGATTTTACAAATAAAAATTGGAATAACTGGTTTGAACTTGATAGTTGCAAAGATCATAAATTGATTATTTTAGACCAATTAATAAAAATTAAATTATTTCGAAGTTTAAAATGGGAGACTGAAAATATTACGAGAAAAGGATCGAGTAAGGTAAAAGCTTCTAAACCCGCTAAACCTCATAGAAAAGTTAGGATTTTAACATCATAACTTAATTTTTATAAATTCCTATTTTTTATTATAGTTTATTGTAAATATTTTTAATTATTGTCAACTAAAAAAACTGTTTGTTTTGCAGAATAATATTGTAAATTTGTTTCAACCATTCGCCAAATTCGTATTATTTTTATTTGTTTATTATAAATATTTTTTTTATTAGCGTATTGTAAATATTTTTGATTTTTATAAATTTATAAATTGGTAACTATTGGTGCTAACTATTTTTGTTAAATTAAACGGACTATGAAAATCTAATTTACATTCCTTTATGGCGTGTTTATTGCTTTTAAATGCAATTTCATAATAGTATAACATATGATATTTTTATTTATCTAAGCAACTGAAACGACTAGGCAGACTCCCAAACTAGGTTAGTACGCCTACCCTTGCAAAGCAACTAAACATCAGTTCAAGCACGCAACTGGCGATGTAAATAGCAAATTCGTAAACCGGGTGCATTTCGCTTGATCTCACTACAGCATTGCTGTATTGCGACAGCACTTGCTATAGGTGTCCGACGGCTGAGACGAGCGAGGGGTAAAAAGAAGCGTTGTCGTTTTAAAGCACGATAGTTAGGCATCTTCCCAAATACCTCAATCAACGCTTAAACTGTAGACTTGCCTCACTCTCTGAACTACTCTGTTCAAGTATTATTAACTTTTGTTTCTTTTTAGGCTGTTTTTTCATTTGTTTTCTTTCTTTTTTCAGTGCTGTGGCTAATTCCTTTTGTTTCTTTTCTAGAACAATTCGATTTCGAACTTCTGCATTTGTTATGCTTTCATCAAATTTACGCTGAAGTTTATTTCGTTTTAGAGTTGTTATATTCCAAAACCTTTGGGCAGCAAGCATCTGCTCTGTTTTTAGGTAAATTTTGTGCAACTCTCAAACTCAATTGCTTCTTCCAGCGTTTCTGGAAAGCTAATACCCAGTCTTTTCCTGGTAAGCCATTTTTGAATGGAGATGGTCGATCCATTCGATTTATAAAATCTTGTACACATAATCGTAATTTATATAAGCTGAAGCCAAATCCCCAGTCTGCTAATTTGACAATAGAATTAACTAGCAGTCGTTCTTCCTTAAAAGTCAGTACAGTGGGTTGTCCGGATTTCTTACAGCTCTGATTATTGATATGATAAATGAGGGTTGAACGGTTAATACCATACATTTCAGACGCCCTTTTTGTACTCATTGCTTCATTCCGTACACTATTTATAGCTTTGTCCATGGGATTTTCGACATGGTAGGAAGCAAGCTAATGGGGCGAAGGTCTTTAATCTCAGTAGGTTGCTTGATTTTAGGAAGTGGCTTGATAACTGCATGTTTCCAACAAAGGGGAACACTATTACTAATAATACATGAATTGATGATGTGAGTGACGTATGGAAGTATAACTGGACAGCACAGTTTTATCATAGTAATATTAATGTTGTCATTTCCAGAAGCGTATGATTTGATTTTATTAATAAATTTAAATATAGTTATGGCGTCAACCAAAGAGAAACTAAAATTTAAATTACTGTAGGTAGTCTCATTATAGATTTCAAGAGGTACTGACTGGCCGACGTTAGTGATTCTAGGGACTCCATTTAGAAAGTACTCGTTCATCATATCAAGATCCTGCAAATTGTTCGGTATATCAGGATGCTTACCCTTGCCAAGGCCAAGATTATTTAAGTGTTTCCATAGAGCAGTGCTAAACATTTTTGATGTAACACAGTCCAATAAACTAAACTAAACTATCACGCTTAGAGGAAATAAAATTGAAATACGCTTTCTTTTCATGTTTTAAGGAGAAGGTGGTTAGATTCCGTAAAGATTTGTAGTAATCCCAGTGCTGTGGTAACTTTGTTCTGCGAAATCTAGCTTGAGCTTTATTTCTTAATGACATAAGCAACTTTAAGTTGTCAGTGATCCAAGGTGAGTATGGGCGAGTAAGTTTACAAGTAACAAGAGGGGCATGTTTATCAAACAACTGCAAAACCATATCATTGAAAAACTGCAATTTTTCATTTACATCAATTAGTCTTGAAATGTAATTGAACGGGATAGAGTTAAGATCAGCATGAAATAAGTCCAGATCTATTTTTTTGAAATTACGAAACGTAATATTTGGCACATTTTGAACAGGAGCATCAGTTATAATGTCACAAAAGACTAAATCGTGGTGAGCTAGATTACAATCAATTACACCACTGTCAACAGTAGACAGAATTATCTGATATAATGATGAGGTCTATAAGCGATGCACAATTGTTTGTTACTCTCGTAGGTTGGTTAATAATTTGATATAAACCTAAAGATTCAAGTACATCTTGCATGTATGAAGTAGATGGAGGTTTTAAAAAATCAATATTAAAATCACCGAGGCAGACTATATTTTCAGAAATGGGCATACAGAAAATAATAGAATTTTCAATTCATCGAGAAATAACCTGTAATCATTACGATGAGGATTTTAGAGTGTGCCAAGAACCAATTTTGTTCTCGAAAAATTTAGAGAAATCCAAATTTGTTCAAAAGTAACACGACCAATATCTATACGCGAAAAATTGATGCACTTGTTTATATAAATAGCAACACAACCTCCCCCCCGGCCACAGCGATCATTTCGGATAAAAACGTAACCTTTTCAAAATTTACAAAATATTAATTACAAACCACATTTTCTTGTTTATGAAGTAGATACAACTGCGTTACGTCAATTTTCATGTGTTTCAATCGACGAATTAATTGGGCCACCTCTAGATTTAATGAAAACAGCTAGAGGCATTAAAATGATAACAATAAAAGAATACTATAGTTCAATAGGATTCTAATACCAAAATTAAATGCACAAAATTTTCATAGCAATTTAGATATATTTACACTTTTGGGCAATCTAGTGGTTCAAAATTAGAGTCATCAAAGTTTGCCATGGCTAAAGTCCAGAATATCTTTATTTAAACTGGAATATTTGAACTATGTGCTATTGCAAATCATTTTTGGAAATATGTGTGAAATCAAAACATGCAGTGTATGTCTATTTCTATTTTCCTATCGATGACTCTAATTTTGAATCTCACGTATAGGATTTAGATATCATACAAAATGACGAGTAATACCGCTTACGACCTGTATAAAAACTTTGTAGAATCAGTTGGAGATATACCACAGAGTGATTTTCAATATAATACAGAGATGCACAACGAAAGCGTGGAAAACTTGATGGAGCCAGTTGGGCTAACGGATATATCCTATCACAATGTTGATTTGGACAGGGGTTCCTAAGAGAGTCTCGAGTCAGTTCAGCTGCGCGATTTACGATAACATGGAAACAGGAAAATATTGCAAATCATTTAATAGGTAGCATGTTATGCAAAAATAATCACTACTATTAAATAAACAAATATTTATGTTACTTCATTTCGTTCACATTGTGTTTGATGTTTCAGATCAAAATGTTTTTATACCTGTGTTGAAAGTCATGAAACAACATCATATAGAAAGGCTTCTAAAAAATTTTGACATGGCTACCCAGATCATGTTCGAACATAACTTGGAAACCTGGAGAGATAGTATCGGACAATCATTAGTATCAAACCATGTAACGTGCTACCAGTGGCACAAAAGTTTTTGGGCGTTGGCCAACATCGCCATTTTGTGTTCCACTGGTAGTTCACGTTTTGAGCGCGGGTGGCGCTGCAAGTAGAAAAGCGGAGACCAGGATTCCCACCACCGATCCGTGCAGTCCACCAATCACAGCCCTGGCTTGGTGGGGAACCCGCATAAAACCAGCTCCCCAGGCCAGGATCAAGAACTCCGTTTTCGACTTTAAAGTTAAAACATCTAACTTTAAATCCGTTTAATTTCCGAGCCTTATATTTCCGTTTATTCCGTTTATTTTTCCGATTGACTTAAATTCCGTTATTAATCGTATTCCCTTTAATTATTTTTGATTCAAATCAGTTTTTATTTCCGTATTATTTTATTATTCATTGCAAATTTTATTAACCGTGGACCAAAGAGCATTTAAAATTTATTCAAAATTTTAGATAGCCGAAGTTCGTATCTTTTTTTGGTAAAATTCTTACAAAATTTTCTGTAGCGTTTAGCTGTAAAAAAATAAATTATTTTCAAAAAAGCATTGTGTCTTATGGGAAGCGTGGAGTTTAAGTGCCTGTATCTCGATTCGACGCTCGCTAAAAATGAATTCATTTTGCCGAGTTCGTACTTTCTCACTCCCTAATTCGGAAAGGAAGCCTCAAATAAAGAAATATTATTCTTTGAAAATTGAAGGCCGATGCTTTCTGATTTCGACGGTACTTCTTAATATAATTTTAGTGAAATAATAACACGAGTTTGATTAAAAAACTAAGGCAGCCACAAAATACGCAAGTGTTTAAAACTGCAAACGTCGATCATCCTCCCGCACTGCACTATTCCCCGCGCTCGACCGTTGTCTATGTCTATAATATATTATTTACATTTTGAGAGAGTACTTTACAGTGTTATAGTGAATTTATTATTTACGTACCTATTCGTTGCAGAAGTTTTTTTTATAGGGGTAAGTAGGTGTATTATATTTATTTAAATTAATTCATAGAACATCGTTTTAGCTCCTTACACCCTGGTATCACCGATATAGTGGATATAAATAGTGGTTGTTCGCGTGGTGATTACACGGGTCATGGGCTGCATTTTAATAATAAAGGAAAAACCAAGCTGGTGAACACTATAAACAGTTATTTAATCAATGGTAGTAACATATCGGCTAATACCAACAACATCAACATCTACCCGAACGATATCGATGTGGATACTGACATCATCTCCAACACAGGCCAGGAGAACATCGTTGGATTTGCATCATCTCCATTGCTTCCCTCACAAATCCCTACCTTATTAGACAATAGTGCTGACATTCTAAATCTCGACACTCTGGTCACCCCAGATCAGAAGTCAGTGCAGACAGTAGACGTAAGTGAAACTCCCATAAAATGACATTTCTCTACTAATAATAATATTGTTAATAGAAGCAGCAATCCGGCTCAACATATTAAAAATTATAAGTTAAATGCACTGTTAATAAATATACAGTCTATTCGCTATAAGACTGATGATCTGTTGCTGCTCCTTGATAACTTAAATTATCCTGATATTCTTTTAATAAACGAACACTGGCTTAAAAATGGTGAACCCTTGTCAATTGCAAATTATGAAACTGTGTCTAGATTTAATAGATTAAGTAACCCCTATGGCGGCACAGTAATCTTGTCTAAAAATTGTGATTATGAAGATATTGAAAAATTCAACTCCCTACGAATCGATAAAGACTTTGAATTTTCACTTGTTTATAAAAAAAACATTAAACTGTATGTTATGTGTGTGTACAGATCCCCTTCTTCTAATGTTTATATTTTTCTCGAAAAATTAGAACTGATATTAAATGAATTGCCGTTACATCGTAACAATATCTTACTTGGAGGTGACTTCAATATAGATTTTGGGAGCGATAACACTTCAAAGAGGCTCTTATTGCAATTACTTGACTATGTTGGCTTAACTATGCATGTACATTTTAATACGCACATTCTTAACAATTCAGCCACAATTATTGATTACATATGCACAAATCTTGATGTCTCTATGGTGCGCTCGTCAGGAATTACAGTAGGCTTTTCCGATCATGAAGCTATTCTAACAGAAATGATGTTTCCAACAGCGAATAATGTCACCATAAGTAATTACGGGCGTATTTATTCAAAACGAAATTTTAGAAAATTCACTGATCGTTGTGAGCGTGTTGATTGGAATTTTTCTTTAACCAACACAGGTACAGATGCGAATTTCACTGCTTTTATTAATAAACTAAAGGATATATATTTAACTACCTTTCCTTTGCAACTTCTTGTAACTAACAAAATAAAACCATGGTTTACTAAAGGTTTGAGAATAGCCGCAATGAACCTGCGTTCATTGCACTACATCCGTAGGTTTACTGATAGCGAGTCTTTCCAGACCTATTTCACTAGATACAGAAGTATATACAAAAGGACAATTAGATTAGCAAAATCAATTTATTACGAGTCCCGCTTACTTAATTCATCCAATAAAACTAAAACAACTTGGACCATTGTAAATGAACTAAGAGGGATAACAAAAAATACTGTAACAACCGATCTCAATCCTAACGAACTTAATGATTATTTTTGCTCAGTCGCAAAATCTCTTACTTCCAAAATTGCACTGAATCAGGATCCGTTAAGCTATGTAAAACAAAATGCACTTGGTATAAACAGCAACTTTTTCTTGTTTCCCACTAATACCATGGAACTTAAAATGGTTATTATAAATATAAGAGTAAAAACTCTATATGAGAAAACGGCTGGAGGAAATTCGTATAAGTGAATTGGTAATTAAGCAGCCAATGAAAAAATTACAATTATTCTTGAACCAGTCTTTAATTAAAAAGAAAGGAGAAGAATTTGTGTTATACGTAGAAATATCATCTACAGATCTTTATTTAAAAAGAAAGGAGATGGAATGTTGTTTAAATAAAAACATGTTGTACTTTGAATGAATATGTGTATTTAAAAATGCGATGGAACAATTCGAAGAAAAAGTATCGACGTTTCGTTTAACTTGTAAACTTTATCAAGATGTAATAATTAATTTAAAATAGGATGAGGGAAAATGGGTAATATTAAATGTTATAATTATAATCTGTGAAGGGAAAAAAGTTAAAATTAGGTAAGTGAAAAACGCATTTAAGTATAAATTTTTTAAAAAATTATATTTTTTTTATTTTTCTAAATTAATGAAAAATAAAGAGACTCACCTAAAATGCCATTGTAGATAAAATAAAATATATAATAATTATTTAAACAACATTCCATCTCCTTTCTTTTTAAATAAAGATCTGTAGATGATATTTCTACGTATAACACAAATTCTTCTCCTTTCTTTTTAATTAAAGACTGGTTCAAGAATAATTGTAATTTTTTCATTGGCTGCTTAATTACCAATTCACTTATTAAAATGGTTATGTCAAATATAAAAAATAAAAACTCATCAGGTTTAGACGGAATTTCCGTGAAATTATTTAATAAATTGCCACCGAATACCCTCGATGTTTTAACCGCTCTAATCAATGAATCATTCTCCTGTGGCTGCTTTCCATCTCTATTAAAAACCGCAGTAGTTGTTCCGATATATAAATCAGGTGATAAGCAGGATTGCTCTAATTTTAGACCAATATCACTATTACCAACGCTGTCAAAAATTATTGAAAAACTGGTTAAAAAAAGACTAATAAGTTACTTAACTAAATATAACATTCTAACTAAACAGCAATTTGGTTTTAAAAACAATACCAACACGAATGATGCTATTTTCTCTCTTCTGCATCAGTTGTATGAAGATATTAACAATAAAAAAACTGCAGCCGTCGTGTTTTGCGATTTTTCGAAAGCTTTCGATTGTGTTGATCACGGGATTCTCTTACGAAAATTAGAATTTTATGGTATCCGTGGTGTCGCTCGCAGCTGGTTTCAATCGTATCTCTCCCAACGCAAGCAAATAGTAAGATTAGGTGGAACATCATCAACAGCTCAAGATATTACTTGCGGAGTACCGCAAGGATCAGTTCTTGGCCCCACCCTGTTCTTAATTTATATCAACGACATTGTCAATTTAAACATTTCTGGTCAAGTCACTTTATTTGCTGATGATACTAGTCTGATGTGGAGTCACCATGACTCGGATGCATTACATACAACACTTTCCAAAGATATAGCATTGGTAAAAAATTGGTGCGACTCTAACTCGCTTTCTCTTAATTTGTTAAAAACTGGAATCATGTCTTTCAACGGTACATTAAATGCAATATCTATCAATAATATTACCATCCAACAAAAAAAAAGTATGAAATTTTTAGGACTTTACCTCGATTGTAACCTTAATTGGTCTATTCATATAAATAACCTTTCAAAAAAAATATCTGCTGGTTGCTTCACTGTACGTGTTATCTCCACTGAGCTCGGTGCCAAAGTGGGTAGGCAAGTTTATTTTGCTCTTGTTGAGTCCCACCTAAGGTACGCTATCCCCTTTTGGGGTACATGTAGTAATGAAAAGTTATCCTCAATTTTTATCTTACAAAAAAGAGCACTTCGTTATCTGTACAAAGCAAAATTAACCGATTCTTGTAAACCTCTGTTTATACAAAATAAAATTCTAACCCTAATTAGCCTTTTCATATTAGAAACCGTTTGTCTGCTTTTTAAAACAAAAACAAATTACCTGTAATACCGCTATACAGTTATTCATTTAGAAACCATAAAAGTAACATTTATCTCCCCTTGCCACACTCAGCACTTATAAAAAATTCAATTTATTACAATGGTAAAAAGTTATTTAACCTATTACCAATTCATATAAAATCCGCATGCTCGCTGACACAGTTTAGAAAACTTACGAAACAGTACCTGATTGGAAAGGCCTACTACAATCTGAACGAGTACCTTACAGACACGCACAGTTTGTAAATTACTGTATTATAGATGTACTGTTGTCTATGCTTGTCCTTTTCCTGTTATACATATTCACCATATACTTTTTATATAAATTTAGTGTTTATACTTGTAATCTAACTATTCGTATGTAATTATGTATTTATTGACTTGTCCATAAGAACCTTGTTCTTTTTAGTTGGCAATAAATGATTTGATTTGATTTGATATTATATTAGGGTAGAGGACCCGGTTTTGGCCACGTCCAACTTTAAATACACAAACTAAACAGGTGGTTAGCGATCAACGTCCAGGCGTTGTTGCCACTCAATTTTAAACTTGTTCTAACCCTACTGACAATGTTGCCAAACCAGTATTGTAAATTTTAAGGTTATAGTTTCAAGTGTGTAACTGACCAGGTCTGGTTTGTGGGTTTTTCTTAACAAAGCTGCTAAGAAACAGGGGTAAGTTAATTTGCGGTAACCTAAGTTACAGGCATGATAAATGTTTTAGTTAATTTTCATAGTTTTATCAAACATTTGAGAATATTAGATATAAGAAAATTGGCGCTATAAGTACTATTTCAAATTATTACAAAGAAGTGGCCACTACCAACATTCTCATTCTTCGAAAACCTAGTTTTGGCCACGTACATGGCGAAAATTAAACGAGACTATTTTAGTCTTCGCCACATATATAGCTAAAACTAAATCATATTGTTTTAGTAGTGGCCAGTTTAATTCCTATAAGGCGCTACTTTAGGGTTTACAGATTTTTTTCCGTTCAGTTGTAGTCGAAAATGGTAAAAGTTAAGAGAACAGTTAGAGCACCCTCCACCAGCAAAAAAGCATTTGTTCAGTACACATCGGAGCAAGTAAGAGGTGCACTCGCTGTTATAAGGGATGGAATGCCAGTTGCAAAAGCATCTGCAGCGTATGGGGTTCCTAGGGCTACTTTACGGAATCAAATTGCTGGTAAAGCTACCGAATCCTACGGGAAGGTGGGACCTGATGCGGCTCTAGGAACAGAAGTAGAGAATGATATCTGTACATGGATCAAAACCTGCTCGAGAAAGGGGTTTCCAGTTGATAAGGACGGCTTAACATATTCCGTGAAAAAAATCGTAACGGAAAAACGATTAGAAACACCATTTAAACATAACGCTCCTGGAAAAACCTGGTTTAAATCCTTTATGGCTCGACATCCTGATATTTCTTTAAAGCAATCGGAATATCTAGGGAAGACAAGAGCAATAATCACAGAGGAAAGAATAAGAAGATGGTTCATTGAGACGTCGGCGTTACTGGGTAATGATTTAGAAGTTCTGCAACATCCTTCTCGCATCTGGAACATGGATGAAACATCATTTTTCCTGTGCCCGAAAGGAGGTCTTATTTTAGCCGAGAAAGGCAAACAAGTCTACGGAACATCATCAAATTCTGATAAGGAAAATATTACAACCCTCTTAACAGTAAACGCTGCAGGGGAGATAGCACCACCCCTTACAATATTCAAATTCGATGGTCTTCCAACTTCGTACATAAAGAAAGCACTAAAGGGTTGGTGTTTAGGGAAGTCCGAAACGGTTGGATGACCGCGAAAACGTTTTTCGAGTATTTCGCAAATGTCCTATACCCATTTTTTGTGGAAAAGGAATATGAATTTCCTATTATAATTTTTTGGATAGACATTCATCTCACCTAAGTCTACAGTTAAGCCAGTTCTGTAGAGAAAAAAGAATAGTAGTTGTGTGTCTTCTGGCAAACACAACACATCTTCAACCGCTGGATGTATTTTTCCCACTGAAATGTCAGTGGCGCAAAGCTGTGAAAAAATGGAAAATTGATCACGACGGTTGTGAAATTAGTAAACAGGAGGTGCCAGAGCTTTTAATTCAAATTTAACAAAAACATTCGTTTGAACCGTCTATAACAAAAGGCTTTAAAAGTTGTGGTTTGTATCCTTTCGACCAAAATAATGTAGATTACTCAAAGTGTCTCATGCCAGTAAAGCATCCTAATGATAATAGGTCTAACAGTCAAACGTCTGACATAACACAAAATGTACAGCCGGATTATCTCGAATATTTAGAGTCAAAAATTGACTCCACTGTACTGAAAGAATTTAGAAATTGCTACGCCGAAAAATTAAATGCAACTGGTGATCTACAAGCATTGTATGAGGTGTGGATGAAATTTAAATCAGACAGTAAGAACGAGCAAAATGGAACTACGGAAGTTTTAGCACACGATACCAGTATTGAGTATATTAATTTTGAAAATGAAACGATAGGATTTCCGGAATTCGATATGCCAGATTGAAGAACTGAAGAGACGAAAAACTGCTCAGATTTAGATTTTAGCGAAGAAGAGGAAATTAAGAACAACATATCCGATAAAGACTTACACCCTGGTGTTTATGTAGTTGTAAAATATGAAGATACATTTTATTCAGGAAAACTAGTACAAACAGAAAGCAAAGGAAGGTTATTGGTGTCTGACTAGGAGTGGAATGCGAGATTGGAAGTGGCCGGACGAGAAAGACCAGCTTGTATATGACATGAAAGATATTAAGGAAATTATTAATATTCCAAGAAAATAAAATACACGGGGTGTATTTATGATTCCTGAAATGGAAAAGTACCAAGAGGTAAAATTGTTTTAGCTACGTTAATGTTTTGATATTTTTATCATAGTTTTACTTATACTAGGTACCTAAATACCTTTTTATTTTGTTTTTTATGTATTTTGACAGAAAATAAATGTGTTTTTACGTATTGTTTCCCTTTTCATACTATATCTAGCAACATGGCCAAAACTAAATGCACTGTTGACCAATACTGGGGTAAACGTAGCCAAAACCAACGAAATTGTTATGAAATGACGTTACAATTCTTGTAGAAAAAGTTAATCGTTCTATCCTTGTTTCACTTATGCTCTATTAAAGCAAACGAAGACAGTGAACACAACACGCTGCCGTGAAGTTAAATTATAGCATATGCTGTGATCGCGCAAACCTAAAAAATATCTTAAGATGGCTAAAACTGGGGTCTCTACCCTAACTATGTCAAAATAATAGTCATTCCTGTAAAATTAGCGAACTGCCAACAAACCAAGCGCGGGAAATTAAAATGTCACTTTTATTTTTGTTTTTTTAAGTTGTCGACAAAAATGTTGCACACCTTTTATAACACCTTCAATTAATAATTTACAGGGTTCAGACAATGATTGAAGACAGTGGAAGTAGTTCTACTTCGGATAGCGATATCAAATCGCTGTTAAAAATTAGAAGTAAAAAGTCAAAGAAATGCATCTTTTGCAACAATTTGTCAGGGTCGATGATCACAGGTTCTGACAAAACATTGGACACCATAAAAAAACTCTAAAGCTAAATAGAGTATGGTGAACTACAGTTACTTATCTGGTACAAATCCTGCTACTGTTCCTACATAAGTAAAAGAAACATTAATTTGTTGCGACTGAAATTTGACAAGAACAGAACAGCATTCAAGCAAAATAAATTTGCTGATGATAATCCACAAAAATCGGGTGAATCAGAATCTACCTCGTTGACCTTGCGCAAAGGTCTTTCTGAAATTGAAAAATGCGTCTTTTGTCAGAAAAAGTCTAATAAGAACCGACTGTCCAAGTTCTCACTGTAAATATTGACAGAAAAATCAAATCAATTGCCCAGATAAACTCAACTGTTTTAAAGCGAATAGGTTCAAATGATTTGATTGCCATGGAGGTAAAATACCATCTACAATGTTTTTTGGCAGCATGGTCGAAATACACAGCAGTAACGAAATCTTCAGACTTATAAAACGTATCTCATCCCCTAACCGTGAGAATATTGTGGAGAACAAACTCATTGAAGAATTAAAAAATGGTTTATCTAACACAAGGATTTGGAGGGTGCAATATCTAAAAAAAAGTTACTGACTATAATAAAAAACCATTTTGGGGATGTAATAAAGGTGGTGAAGTCCCAGAAAGCAAATGAATCTGACATTATTATGTCATCTACATTTTCTTGATTCGTATATGGAAACTTCACTGCACGATAATTCTACAACATTAGGATTTTCTGGCTTCTCTGAATATTCAGTTGTTCACAATGTTAGCAACATTAAAACGGAAATGCACAACATTCCTCAATTTAAAACTTGGAAGAACTTAAACGTGACTGATTTTAAAAAGCAGATACCAGAATCCTTGATTTGGCTGATTACTCTATTGGTAACCAAAGAAGGAAGTAAAAACCCTGACGATTCATTAATTTTACCTTTGTGTCAAGATCTTATTTTTGCTTATTCTAAAAATAAAACCCAAAACATGTTGCCGTTGGTATACTGGTACATCAAGAAACAAGGTCGAAAAAACTCATACATACGTACATCAATGTGGACATTCCATATCTTATAAAGACGTTTTGTCATTAAGAAATACAAGAAGAAATTAATAAATATATTAGCAATGACTACACCATTATTTTTTTATTTATTCATTTTTTATTTATTCAAACAAGTTCATACCTTTGTTTTAAAATTATATACGAGCAACGAAGAGATATCCTCACTGAATAATTTCCGTGGTGTACTAGCAGCTTCAAAGACACTGGATAAATTACCACCTACAGAGAACAGTTTAAAACAGCATTGCTTACGGACTCATTACCAAACCATCATTTGGCATAACGCTCTTAATCCTCTTGTGGACCTTCCCAATGTGCTCGAATATGCTTGGCAACTTCTCAATGGTAAACTGGTACCCTTATTTCAAACCCTTCCACCTTTTCCGCAAGATCTCGCCATCTTAAGCAGCTGCGAATGTAAAAAAGGTACCTATATATAGTGTTAATAGTTATAACTTTTTCAAATGAAAAATCAATTTTATTTTTAGATATAAGTGGTGCACCTGTAAAAAAATAAAATGCCTTGCATAGGACTTGTCGTTGCATGGGCCAACAATCTTGTTTCAATGCCTCCTCCAAACAAAATATTATTGAAGAAAATATTGTTATAGAAGAAGAAAGCGATGAAGACCTGGAATAACTTTTTCCAAATTTAGTTTTAAAATAATACATTCTTTATGTGTTTTCTGTAAGTACCTACATTGTACATATTGTTATGTATTTTAAATAGACAGTTACTCCAAACAGTATTTCATTTTATTAATATGGATTAAGGATATTTCATTGTTTTGAACTAACTGTAAAATTATTGACAAAGACGTAAATGATGAATATCCCGATAAATCTTAGACAACAGCCGCGCGCGGGGAATAGTGCAGTGCGGAAGAGTGATCGAGGTTTGCAGTTTTAAACGCTAGCGTATTTTGTAGCTGCCTTAGTTTTTTAATCAAACTCGTGTTATTTTTTCACTAAAATTATATTAAGAAGTACCTTCGTAATCAGAAAGCATCGGCCTTCAATTTTCATACAATAATATTTCTTTATTTGAGGCTTCCTTTCCGAGTTATGGAGTGAGAAACGTACGAACACGGCAAAATGAATTCATTTTTAACGAGCATCGAATCGAGATACAGGCACTTAAACTCCGAGCATCACATAAGACACAATGCTTTTTTGAATATAATTTATTTTTTTACAGCTAAACCGCTACAGAAAATTTTACAAAATTTTTACCAAGAAAGATTTGAACTTCGGCTATCTGATGTACTACGTAACTCGAAAATTTTGAAGAACGCCCTTTTGTACAGGCCAATTTTTGTACAACGTTTTTTGAAAGTCTACCTATATATAAACTATCGATTTAGACAGGTGTCAGCTTTTAGTCTTTAAAGCCCCACAGAATCATTTTTTAAGCAGTTTTCGGCCACGCGAGTACTCTACTATTATGGTATAAAGACTAAAGAAGATGCGACATTTTCATCTGTCACAACTCTGAAATCAGACGTACTTTTAGATCAACAAAAACATGGTAAATAGAACTTATTATTGTTAAATTTCTTAACTTGTGTGGCCGTGTTGAAAGTAGTTTTTAGTTACTTCTTATTCATTTTTTCATGATGAGATGTAAATTTTGTAATAGGTCGATTTTAAACGCCAAAGGATTTTTCTTAAGCTGGTGTGACACGGTCAAATGTCATCAAATAATTCACATCAAATGTCATCAAAGGTTGGTTTGTATCAAATTTAGAAAAAGTGAGGTATAATAATTTTAAGAGTATGTTTTTCCAACTTGTAAACATTAAAAACAATTTAATTTATGTGGAAGAGGTTAATATAATAATACCTTTGATGGCTAAATGATAAAAATTAAAAATTCCAAAAATTTCAAAGAAAACTGTTCCTTTCTGTGATCAAAGTCCGTCAAAGGTCGTAATTACACGCAACATTTGAAGCACTTTGACGCTAATATTTGATGACATTTGACCGTGTCACACCAGCTTTACATTCTAATATTTTTCATGCCAATACAGACGCTTACCCCTGTGGGCATGAACAATGTGTTAGGTACTTTAGTTCAGTTAAGTCACTGAGAAAACATGAAAAATCTCATTCTGGCGAAAAACATATGATTTGCGATGTAGTAGATGCCACTTGTAACTTTACTAATACCTAGTACAGAAACTACATCCACAGAAAGTGCTGTACCAATTGCATCAAATAGTTCTGATTATAATTCACCAATTCTAAAAGAAATAAATATGGCAGATATCCTTAAACAAAAATTTAATTTAATTTATTTAAAAACAATACTACTAATCGAAAACTAATTTTTCGTATTATTAGTAGTATCCAATATTTGTTGATAATATGAATTTAATAAAAACATATATTTGTAGCATGTTAAACAAATCTGTTATATCAGAGGAAACATTAGAAAATCTATTTATGGAAAATGCTAAAATTTTCGAAAACTACACATCTGAATATAAAACTACAATATTTGAAGAAACTAAATTTATATAGGGTGATCATTTGAAAACGATCCACCCCCAATATCTCGGTGCACAAAGCTTTCTAAAGAAATCGCCGAGACACGTCAACAATATTAATGAGGGGGACATATTTTTACATAAAAGTTACATAACACGTTTCATCCCCCCACCCTCCAGAGCCTCCTCCTCAAAAATTTTAAATGGCAAGGGGGGTTATGTGATACCTCATTTGAAAGGCCTTTGTATTACCTACATTTTGCCGTTTTGCTTTTTAAAATCGGTTGATTCGTTTTTGAGATATTAAGGGAAAAGTGTTTAAGTTTATTAAAACAAAGGGGAGCTTTTAAAACGCATAGCAGGCTGTTGTCATAATGCATTACTGGATGTTTTTATTGCCACTACTTGTCAAAGTGTTTGGCAATAACAATTTATTGTTGATGTTCGTTTAAATTAAAATCGATAGATTTGTTTTTCAGAAATTTAAAGAAATATAAAAATTAAACAAAATAGCAGGCTGTGCAGAAACAATTAAACGATGTTTTGACGTTTGTGTAAATTTAATATTACAGTGATTACAGTGTTTGTGTGTGTTTTACTTTGCGGTTGGAGATTTTTGTGAAATTTAAAAAATGGTTTACACGTTAGCTGAAAGAATTGAAATTATTTTTATTTACGGTGCCGAAAATCAGTGTACCCGAAGAACCGTTGCCACTTTCAACGAAAATCATCCGGACAAGCATGTTTCACACAAGTATGTTTTGGAGTTGGTTGGAAAATTTAGAGAAAGTGGATCTGTTGCGAATAAAAAAAGATATCAGCCTAGAGTTGTACATGAAGCAGCGCAAATCGAAGTTTTAGGACATTTTGCAATAAATCCAAATAATTCCCTTCGCCGGGTTTCTGCCATAACTGGAATTTCATATGGTGCAGTTCAGCAAGTTATGAAACTTAACAAATTTCATCCGTATAAGATGCAGATTTATCATGAATTATCCGAAGAAGACTTTGATAGACGAATTGAATTTTGCGAAACAATGACAGCTATGATAAACATCAATGCAAATGTATTAAAAAACATTTGCTTTAGTGATGAATGTACCTTTTATCTTAATGGATTTGTAAACAAACATAACTTGCGCTATTGGAGCAATGAAAATCCACACATTTTTAGAGAGGGCCATTCTCAATGGCCGCAAAAAATAAATGTGTGGGCTGGTATATTGGGAGATGCTATAATTGGTACTGTATTTATAGCAGAGAACTTAAATGGCAATATTTATTTGAATATGCTAGAAAATATAATCGACCCTTTAATAATAGAGGCTCTAGAAAATCAACGTGATGAAGAAGGGAACTTACTTCTAGCAGAAGAGGAGCTTCGTTTTCAACAAGATGGCGCTCCTCCGCATTATGTTTTACCGGTCAGGCAGTGGTTAAACAACAATTATCCGAATAAATGGATCGGCAGAAGAGGACCGATAGAGTGGCCACCACGATCCCCTGACTTAACGTTTGGGGACATTTAAAGTCAATAGTTTACAAAACTCAGCCAGAACATATTGAAGATCTACGGCAAAGAATAAATCACGAATGTAGGTCTATTCCACGAGAGGTATTTCAGAATGACTTGCCGCAAGTGCATACGCGTCCGTGCCGTTATTGTAAGAAAGTTGCTCTTAATGGGCCTAAATGCAAAAACTGCGCGTTGGTTCTTCATCCAAAATGTGTTGAACGTTTAAATATTGAAGTTATTGATGATGAATTCGTTAGATGCTGCGAAGTTGAAAGTGATGAAGATCTTAACCTTAAAGTGGCAACTCAGGAATCTGGTGATGTTTGCGGTAGTTGCGTTTGTAGTAAAGAAGTTTTAGAGTTTCTAAAAAGTGATGAGTTTTCATTGATTATTAGCAAGATTGTTAAAGATGAGACAACAGCTCTTCTCAATGAGATATCAACTCTTAAAAACGAAGTTGCTGCGTTAAAAGGGAGCAATATTGATTTGGTACGCTTATTTACAAATAAGTCGGTAGATCTGCCGGTAGTTAAGAATACAGCTGCATATAATGCTGTATTAGCGAGAAAAAATGTTAAAACCGCGGATAAAACAAGCGTCCCTGAAAGTCAAGAGAAGCCAGCTGATGCCGGATACGTTAGTTTGCATGATAAAGATGTTAATAAAAGTGAACGTCCTCGGAACAAATTGATAGTGGGTACTTGTGTAAATAATTCCATTTCTGATGATAATGGCTTTATAGCTGTTACCAGAAGGATCAGAAACTCAAATATCCACTTAACCAGAGTAAACCCTGATGTCGAGGATGACGTGATCCTCCGTTATATAAACGATAAGCTAACCCCAATAGCTACCGGAAATAACGCCACATTGCCGAAGATAAAAATTGAGAAGCTGAATTCGAAGTATCCGGAGAACTACAGTTCGTTTAAACTATCAGTGGATTCAAATTTTCTAAAGAATCTGTTGGAACCTACTTTTTGGCCAGAAGGCATAGCAGTTCGTAAATATTTCGAAGCTGGTAAATTTCGTAGAGATACGAGCAAAAATTTTCAAGGACCGAGCCCGCCTGCTCATCCCACATAAATATGGTTAACCAAAATGGTCGTGGCGCAGCTAACGTAACAAATCCATCCCCTATAGAAAATACTGACATAGAAACTTCTAATATATCAAAAAACAAAAAAATTACAACATTTGCTCATCTTAATATAAGATCTCTGACCAGACACTTTAGTGAATTTAGGGCTGCTGTAACGGAGAATGATTTCGACATTGTTGGAGTATCTGAGACTTGGCTTAGTGCCGATGTTGGCAACATGAAATTCCAGTTATGGCAGAAACCCGGCGAAGGGAATTATTTGGATTTATTGCAAAATGTCCTAAAACTTCGATTTGCGCTGCTTCATGTACAACTCTAGGCTGATATCTTTTTTTATTCGCAACAGATCCACTGTTCAAGCCCCTTTCTAGGTTCTAGGAACTTAGTATTTATAACTGACGTTAAGCTGGGTCAGAAATATTTACCTAAGTTACCACTTAAGGCAGCTACGTCCTTTTGTAATTTTATTTCTTTGTCTGGCAATGCCGTTGTATTTTTCGTAATATCGTCAGGAAAAATACTTATTTTAGGAGGACCCAACGGTCTTCAGTTGGTATTTACACCTTAAAGAACAACCAGCACTTATTGCAGGGTTCATTGTAAATATAATTAAAGTTGTTTATTAAATGCGTTGTGTTTAATTAATGCAATTATTACCAATTCAATATGCTGGCACATCAGTGCACCTGAGCTTTATTTATTAAAGCCCAATAAGAACATGGTCCTTCGAGTGCAAGTTTGAAGACTGAAAACCCGGCGATCTGTGTCCGTTAATTAGTGATCGGCGTCGTGTGTGTTCAACATAGTTACTTCGAACTACAAGAATCGGCGAACTGTCCAAACTTGGAAGCAGCGTCGAAATCGAACGAAATCGTAAGTGTGATTTCCTTACATATCCTTATCTATACCACCTTGCTTCATATCTGCCCAGTAATGGCTGCATTAAAAAAGTTAATTGAAGAAAGGGGTCAAATAGAGGCGCGCCTTTCGCGTCTCACAGACAATTTCATTAGCATATCCGGAATGCCGACGGAAATTGACTCCGATACATTCGCGATCCTAAGTGAACGACTCAGTCAATCACAATCATTATTAGCGGATTATGACAAAATTCATTTAAAAATCATTAACATTGAAAATATTCCCCAACACGAGGAAGATCTTATAGAATTTGAAAGTACTTTTTATGACACCATTGGTAAAATAAAGAATTTCTTATCCGCGAATACTAAAACTCAAAACATTAAATCCGTGGAAGATAATATCACGAATGACTCTCCCGATTTAGGGTCACTCCGATTACCCCCCATAAGTTTGCCAACTTTCAGCGGAAAATTTGAGGATTGGGATGAATTCCATGATACTTTTGATTGCCTGATCAATAAAAATTCGCAGTTATCCATGATTCAGAAGTTTCACTACCTAATTTCTGCCGTTGAAGGGGATGCTGCGCAAGCACTTAGGTCGTTAAAAATTACAGCTAAAAATTATACATCAGCATGGGATATTTTGAAAAAGAGGTTTGAGAATAAAAAATTAATAGTCCAAAATAATCTTAGGGCACTTTTTGAACTAGATTACATAAAAAGGGACTCTCATTCAAAATTGCAAAGTTTTTTGGACAGTATTCTAAAAATAATGCAATCTCTAAAAACACATGGGCAACCCACTGCTTATCTGTTGCTGATTTATATAGCAAGCATTAAATTAAGCCCGACAACTCGCCACGAATGGGAATTATTTAAATCGCAAGGGGAATTTCCCACATTTGACGAATTTTTGCAATTCTTAGAAAAAAAATGCCAAATTTTAGGTTCACTAGAGGTAAATACTATTCTTTTTAGTAATAACATTGGCAATTGTTCCAAAGATCACGATTCAAAATCATACGTCAGCACTGCAGCGCAATTTCCTTCTTGTGCATTTTGCAAAAATAATCATGCCATATACAATTGCGAAGCATTCCTTAAACTAAATATCAATACACGCATATCAACAGCAAGGGAACTTCGACTCTGCATGAACTGTTTAAAGAAAAATCACAAGACTAGGTCGTGTAAATCACAGCACTGTCAAAAATGCGGCAAAAAACATAACTCTATTTTACATTTAGATTATGATAATAATCCTAATCAAGGACAAGTCGTCAATGAAGTAAATCATGCGGGCAGTAACTCGCACTTGTTACAAACGGTACAAACAAATGATAATCTTGCACCGGCACAAATTTTAACGAATCTTCACAAATTAGGACTTTCGTAAATCATACCTCGGAATCTGCAAATACGCAAATTTTATTATCGACGGCTTGCGTTCAAATAACGGACGTTCACGGGAATATCCACAATTGTAGGTGCCTTTTGGACCCCGGAAGTCAGTCCAGCATTATCACTACGGAACTTTGCAACCGATTAGGCTTGCCAAAACAAAAACACGATTTAAAAATCACGGGCGTTAGCCAATTAAGCTCGCGCGTAAATTTCAAAACTACGGTTTCAATGAAATCAAGAATCAATAACTATAAGGCCGACGTGGTCTGTCTAATATTAGACAATATTACAGCTTGTTTACCTGTAATCTCCTTTAATCTAGCTGATCTAAAGATCCCTCAGAATATTAAACTAGCGGACCCTAAATGTAATATATCGGGAACAATCGATATGTTAATTGGCGCAAACATTTTTTGGGAATTACTTTGTAACGGTCAACACAATTTGGGAAAAAACATGCCAGTACTGCAGAAAACCCAACTTGGTTGGATTCTTGGGGGTGCTTTCACGCAAACTAATTGCAAAAATTCTAGTAGCAACACGTTAGTGCATTTCACATTAAACGAACAATTAGAAAAATTTTGGGCTCTAGAAGAATGTAATGCGGATAACTACTCAAAATATTCAGCCGAGGAAAAATTTTGTGAGGATCATTTTATATCAACTCATAATCGGACCAATACGTACCCGCATAGATTCGTAGTAAGCATACCCCTAAAGAATAGCGCATCCGAATTAGGAAACTCAAAAGAAATGGCGTTGAAAAGATTTTACGCATTAGAGCGAAAATTAAATCGCGACGATAAATTAAAGACGGAATGCGCAAAGTTTTTAGGGGAATACGAACAGTTAGGTCATATGACAAAAATTACTAACAATGACACAACGAAAAATCGCAAATATTATTTGCCACACCACGCAGTAGTCAAAGAAAATAGCTCTACTAGTAAGGTGCGCGTCGTTTTCGACGCTACCGCGAAACCTGCCGTTGGTCTTTCTTTGAATGAAGTTCAGTGTGTCGGCCCAGTTATACAGGACGACTTATTTTCAATATTAGTTCGTTTTCGGAAGCATGAATTTGTCTTATCCGCGGATATAGCAAAAATGTACCGCCAAATCTTAGTAGACGACAAACACCGATCTTTGCATTTAATATTCTGGCGACTTAACGCGAACCAGCCAATTGACTGTTTTCAATTAAACACCGTAACTTACGGTACGGCGTCCGCGTCATTTTTAGCCACAAGGTGTCTCAAGCAACTTGCACAAGAATTTCGAGATAAATACCCAATGTCCTCGCGCGTTATTGAAAGAGATTTTTATGTAGACGACTTGCTGTCAGGGTTTGATTCTAGAGAGGAAGCCGTTATAGCTTGTAACGAAATTTCCGAAATTTTAGCATCAGCAGGGTTTGAACTACGTAAATGGTCTTCAAATGACCAAAGCATTCTAGAAAACATAAAAATTGCTAGGGATTTGGAGCAAGGAATAATTCCGATATCGGATAACATAGGCACAATTCTTTGACCAATCCGTCTGGAATCTACGGGGCTATCCCTTTCAATTGAAAGCGATGGCAAATCCTCCTCTTTCAAATTAGCAAAATACTCAATGTGGGCATCTTCTGGCACATAGTGAGCCGATTCGCAAGATTTTAAAATCGTTTCTCTTTTCCTACGTTGCTTTTGCATTTTTGATGACGATCCACGTTTCTTAACTCTACTGTATGTACGCATTTTGATAAATATGGTAAGGTTGAAACTATATAATATATGCGACAATAGTGCAAAATTTAAACTAGAACGAACCACGATTCTGATAAATTACAAAACGTAAAAAGTTATTAGACACTGTCGACACTGAAGAAAAGAAGCAAAACCTCTTATAAAATACGTTGAATTTTCTACAACACTAACACAATATACTTTTCAAACACATTCACTAAACAAATTTTTACTAATATTGCTACGCTACGGTTGTTTCACCAGTAGTAATATTACAATAAGAATGAAGATAAGTCAAAAGTTTTACTTTTATTTATTGTTGTTCAGACTAAGTTATTATTAAGATATTTCAACATGATACAAACATAATACTAATAATGTTTTTCATTTATCAGTGTAATTAGTTCTTATTGCTATTCCATTAGGGAAGCTTTGATAACAGCACATGATTAGGTAAATTTGGCTCATGGTTATAAGAATTGTTTACAAATTACTGCATAGAAACTTATACCTTAGAATGATGTTGAAATATTTGCATCAATTACCACACATTCCATCAAAAAAAATTGAAAGAAAAGTAATTTGTAAATAAAACTTCAGCATAAGTGAATTTTGAATGATATACAAGTTCTCACCTTCACACCCCTGTATCTAATAACAGAAGTTATCGCATTCAATACCACTTTATAAATTTAGACAATAATGAATGATCAAAAATTTAAATTTTTCGATCAAAATTTGAATTTCGAATTTTGAAAACAAATCAATGCCTGTTCATATGAAAATGAGTAGTACTAAATAGTAAAAGAAGGATCTTTGTTAATGAGTAATGACTAATAGATACCTACATACAATAGGCTTCTAAAAGGGTCGCCCAGGTAACATTTTCCATCCTTTTATCGCTATTTCACACAGAATAGTTCAGAGAGATTTTCAAATATTCTGATTAATTAAAACATAATTTTTCAAAAGTGTGTGGACGTATTGACCCCAATTTTTCACTATCATTAGATCATGTACGATTACAGGTTATGACAAATTTTCAAGATAAAGTAAGCTTTAGTAGCCAAGATAAATATGTTTTTAGTAAGAATTTACGAAAAATTTATTTTTAATGACATAAATTAATTTTTTTCTCAATAAGGATAGCAAAATAACAATATCCTAACATTTTATACCCTATAACAGCTACAGACACGTCTGTAAAAATTTAGTTTTGTGAAATATCATTAGTAATAACGGCGTAAATATGTTTTGAACTAATGTTTTTATTACTATATTTTTTAATTTTTTTTTTGCAAAAATTTGTAAAACAAGTTATTATGGTACATTCCAAATGTCGATCATTTCTTCTAAATTAGTTTTAAGCATTTTAGAGCTTGTTTATTGGAATAATTTAGAACGGGTACTGCCGTCTTAAACAAGATTCAAAATTAGTATCAATTTTATCTTTTAAATTATTAAAAAACAGTTGTCCTATAGTATTATGGTTCTTGAAGGCTGTTTTAATATTATATTTTTTTAAAAAATTTTCTATTTTCATAGATAAAATAGGAATGTACGGAATGGAAATGAAATTGTTATTGTTGTTATATTGGTAGTTATTAAATTCTGAGCCTAAGTAATTGGGAAAAAGGTCTATTGTATTATTGTTGTTATGGATATTTATTTTTTTATTATTTAAAATTTTAATTCTATGAGAAATGTGTTTGCTTATAAATTGAAGTGGATAATTATTTTTTAGTAACATTGTTTTAATTTTATTAATATTATTATGATGAAAATGTTCAGATGATAGGGTAATAGCTCTGTCAATTAATCCATAAATTAAACTTATTTTATATTTAGTAGTAGCCTAGTAGATGAGTTATAATTTAGGTATCTGTCAGTTTTTATGATTTTTCTATACCAATTAGTATCTATGGAACCATTATGGTTTCTAATGAGAGTTAAGTCCAAAAAGTTTATTGAATTATTATTTTCTTTTTCTATTGTAATCTAGGGTGAATATTATTAAATGCATTAAAAATGAGCTTAAATTGTCTTTATGAGCACCAATTATAATGTCATCGACATATCTTTTGTAAAAAGTAATATTTGTAAAATTTTTCAAAATATTTTCTTCTAAAAATTGCATTACTAAATCAGCTATAGTACTAGAAAGGGGTTGGCCCATAGCAACTCACAGTATGATTCTATTGTTTCAATGGCAAGATCTATTGGTATGTTAGTGTAAAGTGATACTACATCAAGAGAAAATAAAATGTGATTAGTAGGAAGTTGAATATTATTTATGAATTTTTTAAATGTCCAAGAGTCTTTAACTCGGTATTTATTTTTATCTGTAATTTGAACAAGTATGTTAGAAAGATATTTAGATAAATTATAAACAGGGCTCATGTAAGAAGCAGCGATAGGTCTTAAAGGAAAATTATCTTTATGTAATTTAGGTAAACCGTAAATTTTAGGTGCTAGGCCATTATACGAAATCAATTTTTTATAAGAAATGTAATCTATGTAATTATTATCTAACCAAGATTTTAAAGTGTTGTTGTTAAAGGTTTGTATTTTGTTTATTAATTGCAAATCGTTGGATTTCAATAACGTCAGTATTCATGTCCTATTAATAACATACATAAATTTTGCTTATTGTTGTAAACAGATTGTAAAAAGTAATATAATATATAAATAAAAAAAAAGGTTTGTATTTTGTTAGTTGGATCTTTATTTTCTTTACTGTAGGTGTTTGGGTCGTTTAAAAGATTTAACATTTTTTGGTTATAATCTGTTTTATTTAATATTACTGTAATATTGGTTTTATCTGCTTTGCAAACAATGATGTCTTTATTGCTTTTTAAAAATATTTAGTTTTTTTAATTTTTTGTAAGAGGGTTGAATTTTTTTTTGTTCTATGTAATTGAAGGGTTTCTTTTTGTTGTTTTTATGATTAGTTAAAATATTGCAAATAGAAGTTCTAATTTTGTTTTGGTCATTTTCGTTTAAATTTGTGATACCTTGTTCAATGTTTACTATGATTTTTTCATTTGGTGTGAAAAGGTTGGGATCATGGATATTAAAATTAGGACCTAGTTGTAATATTTCTTGTACTTCTATAGGTATTTCTTTATCTGTTAGATTTTTGATCCAATCATTATTAAGTATTGCATTGTTATTAAAATGGTTAATATTAAATTCTATATTATCTCCTTCTTTAAGTATTTTAATTTTTTTATCAAGTTTTGTACCTATCTTTTCTTTTAATTTTTTATTCTGAAAAGTTAAACTGTTAATGAAAGTAAGTATAAAATGTGTAGGGATTTGTTTTTCAAGAAAAACTTTACAATTTTCAATTTTTTGTTTGAGAAAATTCTTTTTACTGTAAGCATCATTAATTAAAAGGTTCAATGTGCTGTTAATAAAATGGCAGTGCAAATTATAAAATTTTTTAGAGTTATAAGTATTTTGAAATAGTATATTATTGTAATTCTTTTGAATAAATTTAGGAGTTAAGTTTTGATTTTTGCATTTTTTGAGGAAACTAATTCTTTCACTTACTTTTAACAAAGATATTCCAGTTTTTTTGATATTGCGAAAACAATCTTCATATTTGGAGCCATATTGATTCCTGATATCTTCATAAAATTTATTGTTGATGGATATTCTTGTATGTAGCGGTGGTATGTTATGTGATGGAATGGAAGCCATAGTGGTAACAGATGTTAAAATTGCCAAAAGTAGAAAAATTCCTTCTTCGGTGAAAACGATGAAAGTATTTAGAATCAATTCTCAGGTTGATTCAATATAAAAAATAATCTTGTTTGTGTAGAATGACTGGTTTAAATTAATATTTTAATATCTGAGAATATTAGCAGTCATTTAAAACAATTTAATTTTAATTGCAAAAAAAAAATTGTAAATATATTTCGACCACAAGTTTGGTCTTCTTCAGTACAAAAGAAATTAAAAATCGCATAATGATATAGTAATCTGTAATTGAAAATTAATTGAAGTTAGTGAAGGAAAATTACCTCAAAAAAAACATCAAAAATCTTACCTTCAAAAATATTAAAAAGTATTAAAAAAAAAAAGTTATGTGGTGGAATAAGCACACCACTTCATTAGTGTTAACATCTTAATAGATGAAAATTTTTTAATTTAAACAGCGAAATTTAAAACTTTGTTAAGACGTGGAAAATTTTATGTCTGGACTCAAAGAGCAAACTATTTTAAAAGAAATGCGCATGTGAGAAATGTGAAAAGGAGATAATATAAATACATTACCAAAAGTTATAATATATTCTAAAATTCCTAAATTTTAAATTGTATAAATTAAACAAAAATAATGAAGGTTAAAATAGCATTAAGTATTCGAAAATATCGACTATTAAAAGATTTTTATGAAATAATTGAAAACACTTAAAAAAAAATTTTTTTATCGCAAACAAAAAAAAAATCAAAAATCAAGTTAATTAATTATAAGATAGTTAATTGAAAAAATTATAGTAAACACTGTTAAGTTTTTCTATATCTGTTCTGTAATTGATAGTTTTGGGGCTTTTTTTTATTTCAATCATTTCGTATAATAGTCTTTTTTGTAAATTATTTTCTCTATGTAAAATTTTAGGTGAGTTGAAATTGAAGTTATGATAATTAATAAAAGCATGGTCTGCTAGTGCAGTATTAGGTTTATTAGGGGTGGTAATTTTAGTTTTAATAGAGTTTTTATGTTGATTTATCCTTTTTTTCAAAGTTTGTTTAGTTTGTCCTATATAATTAGCATTACAATTATTGCAGTCGATTTGATAGATTAAACAAGATTCAAGGTTAGTATCAATTTTATCTTTTAAATTATTAAAAAACAGTTGTCCTATAGTATTATGGTTCTTGAAGGCTGTTTTAATATTATATTTTTTTAAAATTTTTTCTATTTTCATAGATAAAATAGGAATGTACGGAATGGAAATGAAATTGTTATTGTTGTTATATTGGTAGTTATTAAATTCTGAGCCTAAGTAATTGGGAAAAAGGTCTATTGTATTATTGTTGTTATGGATATTTATTTTTTTATTATTTAAAATTTTAATTCTATGAGAAATGTGTTTGTTTATAAATTGAAGTGGATAATTATTTTTTAGTAACATTGTTTTAATTTTATTAATATTATTATGATGAAAATGTTCAGATGATAGGGTAATAGCTCTGTCAATTAATCCATAAATTAAACTTATTTTATATTTAGTAGTAGTAGATGAGTTATAATTTAGGTATCTGTCAGTTTTTATGATTTTTCTATACCAATTAGTATCTATGGAACCATTATGGTTTCTAATGAGAGTTAAGTCCAAAAAGTTTATTGAATTATTATTTTCTTTTTCTATTGTAAATTGTAATCTAGGGTGAATATTATTAAATGCATTAAAAATGAGCTTTTTAATTGTCTTTATGAGCACCAATTATAATGTCATCGACATATCTTTTGTAAAAAGTAATATTTGTAAAATTTTTCAAAATATTTTCTTCTAAAAATTGCATTACTAAATCAGCTATAGTACTAGAAAGGGGTTGGCCCATAGCGACTCCGAAATTTTGTTTGTAGATTTGATTATTAAATTGGAAATAATTTGAATTTAAAATGTATTTAACAGATTTGATAAATTCTGTTTTAGGTATATTAGTAAGAGGTTCTATTTTATCCCAGTATGATTCTATTGTTTCAATGGCAAGATCTATTGGTATGTTAGTGTAAAGTGATACTACATCAAGAGAAAATAAAATGTGATTAGTAGGAAGTTGAATATTATTTATGAATTTTTTAAATGTCCAAGAGTCTTTAACTCGGTATTTATTTTTATCTGTAATTTGAACAAGTATGTTAGAAAGATATTTAGATAAATTATAAACGGGGCTCATGTAAGAAGCTACGATAGGTCTTAAAGGAAAATTATCTTTATGTAATTTAGGTAAACCGTAAATTTTAGGTGCTAGGCCATTATACGAAATCAATTTTTTATAAGAAATGTAATCTATGTAATTATTATGGTATGGTATGGTCGATTGTTAACAGAGAAAGCGGCCGTGGAAAGAAAAAAGTACCTTCGGGTATTACTCCCACTGCTGAGTATTTTAATAACTTTTTCATATCCGTTGGTAAAAATACAGTAAAAGATCTACCCCAAACAAACAATCTTGAAAAGTATCTTTCCGCAATTATTTCTAATGGTAAATCAATATTTTTAAATCCAACAACCCCGGAAGAGATAACAGATGTAGTTCTCAGCCTAAAATCTAAATCGACCCTAGACGTCTACGATATAAATACAAAAATGATAAAGGAAGTAATCTCTCAAATAAAAAATCCTCTTTGTAACATTATAAATTCTTCTCTGAACATTCGAGTCTACCCGGACAAGCTGAAGATCGCAAGAATCACACCAATTTACAAAAAGGGTGATACAGCAGATGTTGCCAATTATCGTCCAATTTCCATACTTCCAGTATTCTCAAAGATCTTCGAAGCGATAATTGCCATTAGGATTACTAAATTTTTTGTGCTCCACAATTACCTATCTCCGCACCAATTCGGCTTTCGCAAAAACCACAATACCACGAATGCGATTTTGGAACTATTGACCAATATATACGAAGCTCTAGAGGAAAAAAAAGACTGCAGTGTTGTAATGTGTGACATCAACAAAGCGTTCGATTCCATGGATCATCAACTATTCCTAAAAAAGTTGGACCTGTACGGGTTTAGAGGAGTCCCAATGAAGCTTATTGCGTCCTATCTGCACAATCGAAAACAGTCCGTAAAATGGGAACAAGAAACCAGCCAAACTGCAACTGTAACTACTGGAATTCCCCAAGGAAGTTTACTGGGACCTCTGTTTTTCATAATCTTTGTGAATGACCTACCAATAAATATGGACTTTACAACCATACTTTTTGCAGACGACACTGTATTTTCAACAGCAGATACGCAACCCACGAATCTTGCCACAAAAACAGAAGTAGCCATGTTGACGTGTAAAAACTGGTTCACGGCAAATAAATTATTACTAAACGAAAACAAAACGACAAACATAATTTTCACAACACATCGTAAACAGCAAGATAATCAACATGAACAAGGAACATATTTAGGAGTTACCATGGACAAACTGTTAACTTGGAAACCACATATTGACCAGCTGTGCTCAAAGCTTAGCAAAAATCTATTTGCAATAAGAAGGATAAAAACTACAGTAAACGCGGAAGCAGCCAGAACTGCGTATTTTGCGTTGTTTCATTCGGTGATGACATACGCCATTGAAGCCTGGGGTCACTCGTCACATGCAGGAAAAGTATTTGTATGTCAGAAGAAAGTAGTGAGGGTGCTTGCAGGAGTGCAACAGTCCGAACATTGTGCACCGTATTTTATTGACTTAAAAATTTTAACGTTACCGTCCTGTTGTACAGAGTGATGATAAAGTATCGCACAAAAATCATATTCTGGTTATTTAATGTTTTTGCGGAAAATCCTGAGACCCGTCGATTTTTGTTTTTAAATCTCCATTTAGACATATAATTTTCAACCCCCCACCCCTCAACCCCTAAGTGCTAGCAACCCCAACTTTAAAATTTTAAATAGAAAGATACCCTTTGTGATACCTCTTTTGATAGGTCTTTTTATTCTTAATATAAGCAAAAACAGTTTTTCAAAATCGGTTGATAAATAACGGAGATATTTAACAAAATGTAATCAAATGAAAATTTCAATATTCGACAAGAAACGGCTCAAACACGCCGTAAATGGTAACATTAACATGGGCACTTCCTGACCTAAAAGTGTGGTTTTGATCGCCCATTATTTCTACGCTGTGACGTCATAATATTTTTTTAAATGTCAACCCCATTATTTACATTGATTACATTTTGTTAAATATCTCTGATATTTTTCAACCGATTTTGAAAAACTTTATTTTGTTATATTAAGAATAAAAAGACCTATCAAAAGAGGTATCACAAAGGGTATCTTTCCATTAAAATTTTTAAAGTTGGGGTTGCTATCACTTAGGGGCTGAGGGGTGGGGGGATTAAAATTACCTGCCTAAATGCCAATTTAAAAACAAAAATTTACGGGTCTCAGGATTTGTGCCATTATTTCTACGCTGTGACGTCATAATTTTTTGTTGAATGTCAACCCCATTTTTTACATTGATTACATTTTGTTAAATATCTCCGTTATTTATAAATCGATTTTGAAAAACTTTTTTTAGTTATATTAAGAATAAAAAGACCTATAAAAAGAGGTATAACAAAGGGTATCTTTCTATTTAAATTTTTAAAGTTGGGGTTGCTAGCACTTAGGGGTTGAGGGGTGGGGGGTTGAAAATTATATGTCTGAATGGAAATTTAAAAACAAAAATCGACGGGTCTCAGGATTTTCCGTAAAACCATTAAATAACCAGAATATGATTTTTGTGCGATACTTTATCATCACTCTGTATACTAAATGTTATGTGTACCATTAAAACCAAAAGTGCAGCTCTCAAACATAGAGGTGATCTACACGGGCATAATACCCGTCAAAAAAACAACCTAGACGTACCCTTCAAGAGACTTCACACCACCAGCCATTCCAAATTGGGAATTGAACTTTTTAATCTCCTACCAAATGATATACAAATACTACCCATTACAAAATTTAAACAGAAAATTAAAGAGATTTTATTAAGTAAGGCGTTTTATACTATATCGGAATTTTCCGAATATATTCGTACATTTTATTAACTTTGTATTTGTTTTGGTAGCGTATTTTATATATGTATATTGTATCTATTTTTTTTCTCTAAAATGACGTAAGCTGTAAAATTGAGCCTTAATAAATTTATTATTATTATTATTATTATCTAACCAAGATTTTAAAGTGTTGTTGTTAAAGGTTTGTATAGTTCTCGAATGATTCCTAAAGCGTACAGACGTGCGAAGTGCTTGTGAGATATTCTATCGAACGTGTGTTGACCTCAGGTCAAGTGCACTGATTTAGTGAGTAAAAATTTTATAAAAATTTTATATTACACCATTCTAGTCTATTAAATTAATATTACCGACTTAAAACGCTTAAAGCGTTTCAACCATGCAAAATACAAGTGATGGTTACTATCCCAGCAACCAAATGCAATACCTCAATTATATGCAGCAGCCCCTAAATTCTTATCCACAACAAACACCACAGCTTCAACAAAACTACCCCCAACAAAATTCCTCACAAACACCAATGTTCATGTTACCCACAACAGCCCAAAGCATTATGATGCCTGTACAAAACCAACCGCAAGCCAATTATTATTCAGCTGCAACCAACTTTCCAGGACTGCCACCCTCACAAGCCCATCAGTATACCTCCTGGTATAGTTCGTGGCAAACAAAACCCTCAAATCAAACACAAATTGATTTATCGTCAAATAATATTATTGAAAATATGGCCAAAGATGACAACATGTCAACTACAAGCGAACTATCTCAAATAATAGAAATTAATGAATTTCAAGAAGTTAGACGGCACAAAAAAAGGAAAGCTGTTGGCGATCCTGATAAAGACACAAACATAAGTCAAACAAATCCGCCCATTTCAACGTTTAATAGATTTCAACCCCTTGCTAATCAAAAACCAAACGCAAACAATACAAGAGCAGAAACTAAGTTACAAATCCCACCATTCATACTCCATTACATTAAAGCTATCGATCCATTGATCACACTGATTGAAAAAAATATTTCCAAATCAAATTACCAATATCAACTTCTTCAAGGCAACAAACTAAAGCTACAAAAAATCATACGAAAAGTCCTAGACGACAACAATGTAGCTAGACACACCTACAGCCTTGAGGAGGAAAAAACATTCCGCGTAGTCCTAAAAAACCTACACCACACAACAGATTTGGAATTCATTAAATCAACGCTCGCAGAAAAAAATCATGAAGTATTGAACATTATGAATGTTATGAATAGACAGACTAAACAAAAGAAGAACCTATTCTTTATAGACATCAAGCGAAAAGAAAATAATAATGAAATCTTTAAAATAACCGACATCGGAAATGCAGTAGTCATCTTTGAAGAACCAATAAAAAAAGCCCAGATACCACAGTGCAAAAATTGCCAGTGTTATGGACACACACGCAATAGATGCACTAGGCCAGCACGCTGTGTAAAATGTGCAGAGATGCATGACTACCGCACGTGTAAAAAAAATCGTGAAGATGGTAAACCGCCCAAATGCGTCCTGTGTCTTGGCCAACATCCTGCTAACTACAAAGGGTGCAAGGTGTACCTCGAAATTCTAAACAGACGACACCCAAACTCAGCAAACTCAAGCTATGCCTTGCGTCTCCAAAGCCAACAACAACAAAGGCAACAGATGCAACAACAACAGCAACAAAAGTCCTATCAACAAATACAACAACAACAACAAAGTCAACAGCAACAGCGAGACAACAAAGAACACCAGCAAAGACATCAGTGGTTATCACAACAGCAATCAACAAGACAAAGACAGCAATATTCATCTCAACCTTTGCCTCAGAAGCAACCACTACCAACTCCTCAAACCATAACTGACAACAATCCTCAAAATTATGATCTTATGTCAATAATAATCACTCTTCAACAAACAATCCAAGCACAACAACAAACAATAAATGAACTTACCACACAAATTAGACTCCTCCGGGAAGAATTAAAAAAATAAAAATGGCTCCAGTATACAAAATAGCTGAGTGGAACGCTAACGGCCTACCAAATCGTAAATATGAACTAGAAACGTTTCTCCTACACAACAAAATAGACATCCTACTTGTCTCAGAAACACACTTTAATAGCAATACTCATTTCAAAATACACAATTATCAACTTTATGTCACAAATCATCCAGAAACAGATAATCACGCCAGAGGTGGCACGGCCATTCTAATCAAAAAACACATTAAACACCACATGTTACCCCCCTATCAAGAGAAATTCCTTCAAGCTACATCCATAGAGATAGAAGACTGGAATGGTCCACTAGTCATATCAGCTACATACTGCTCCCCAAATTATGCTGTCAACAAACAAGGTTTCATCGATTATTTCAAATCACTAGGTAATAGGTTCTTATCAGGTGGTGACTTTAACGCAAAACACACGTTGTGGGGTTCCCGAGTCTCCCCTCCTGGCAGAGGCAGGGCGCTACACCAAGTAATACAAGAACTCAAACTGGGCATCCTCTCAACATATGAACCCACCTACTGGCCTGCTGACCCAGGTAAACTACCTGATCTGCTGGACTTCATCATAACCAAAGGAATAACCTCAACCTACCTCAAAATTAATTCAAGTCTTGACCTAACCTCCGACCACACGCCAATTATAGCAACTGTGAGTAGCACGATTATTACTAGGGAAAGTGACCCAAAACTGTACAACAAAAGAACCGACTGGGAGCTATACAAAGAGATCATTCACAACCGTTTGGACCTGAAAATCTCGCTCCAAAACAATAATGAACTTGAAATAGCCATACAAGATTTCACAAAAATAATTCAAGAAGCTGCCATTGAAGCAACACCAAAAATTGAAAGCAAAAGACTACAAGAAAGCTGTCCCATAATAGTAAAAAGAAAAATAGCTGAAAAAAGACGTCTACGACGTGTCTGGCAGAACACAGGGTACCCATCTGATAAGAGACGCTTAAATCAAGCAACAACAGAACTCAAAGAGCTTATCAAAGAACTAAAAAATGAACATTTTCAAGAATATCTCGCAAACCTGAGTGCAACAACAGATACAAATTATTCGCTTTGGATGGCAACCAAAAGAATAAAAGCCCAAAAACAGCCTATTCCACCCCTGAAACAGCCAAATGGATCATGGGCACGGTCAGATTCAGAAAAAGCAGAGCTCTTCGCACAGCACCTTGAGAGTGTTTTTCATCCAATCGCTTCACAAATTGCTATCGAAGAAGAAGCAGAAATACAAAACTCTTTAGATATGCCATATCAATTAGCATTGCCATTGGACTGCTTCACAGTTAAGGAAGTAAAAAGAATGATCAGATTCAATCTCAATCCCAGGAAAGCTCCAGGCATTGACCTGATTACGGGCAAACTACTCCAAGAACTACCACGCAAGGGTCTAGTGTTACTAACTATGCTTTACAATACAGTCCTGAGACTGGGATACTTCCCGGTCCAGTGGAAGGTAGCGCAGGTAATCCAGATACTCAAACCAGGGAAATCAGCATATGAAGTCACCTCCTACAGACCCATTAGCTTGCTGTCAGTGGCAGGTAAAGTATTGGAAAAACTATTAGCTGAAAGACTAACTACCATTCTAGAAGACAGTAACATAATTCCAGATCATCAATTTGGGTTTAGGAGGGATCATTCTACCGTACAACAGGTGCACCGTATAGTCGACAACATAAATCAAGCTTTTGAAGAGAAGCAATACTGCACAGCTGCACTTCTTGATGAAAGCCAAGCTTTTGACAAAGTGTGGCATACTGGTCTCATGTATAAACTCAAGAAACTGCTACCTCACCCACTATATGTTATTTTTAAATCGTACTTGGAAGAAAGGTATTTCCACGTTAAAATTGGACAATATCAATCGGCGCTCCACGCAATCAACTCAGGGGTCCCACAGGGAAGCGTCCTTGGTCCGATTCTATATCTAGTGTACACGGCAGATATACCAACTAGTCCGCACACCCTCACTGCAATATTTGCAGATGACAAGATCATAATGATAAAACATACAGATCCAACTATAGCGGCCCAGCTCCTTCAACAGAGTTTAAATCAATTGACTCAGTGGACCAAACGATGGCGAATTCAACTCAATGAAGCTAAATCGTTTCATATCACATTCACCAAATGCAGAGGAAATACACCACCAGTCCTAATAAATAATATTTCATTAACCCAAGTTAATGAAGTTAAATATCTTGGCTTACACCTCGACAAAGGTCTAACCTGGAAACCACACATATGGAAAAAAAGGAAACAACTCGGCATATTGTACAATAAGCATTACTGGTTACTAGGCAGAAAATCCAAATTATCCCTAGCAAGTAAACTCCTAATCTACAATGCGATCTTTAAACCCGTATGGACATACGGTATACAGCTTTGGGGAACAACGGCTAACTCTAACATTCAAATAATTGAGAGATTTCAATCTAAAGTGCTACGGTCAATGTGCAATGCACCATACTTTGTGAGAAATACAGACATTCTGAGCGACCTGAAAGTAGATACGGTAAAAGAAGTGATAGTTAAGTCCAGTGCTAAATACCTAAGCAAACTAGAACAACACCCAAATGCTTTGGCTATCAACCTACTTGATAATAGTGAAACCCTACACAGACTAAAGAGACACAAACCGTTAGACCTACCAAATAGATTCGAATAAACTAATATAATGTAGTCCGTAGAAAACCATTAATTGCAAATCGTTGGATTTCAATAACGTCAGTATTCATGTCCTATTAATAACATACATAAATTTTGCTTATTGTTGTAAACAGATTGTAAAAAGTAATATAATATATAAATAAAAAAAAAGGTTTGTATTTTGTTAGTTGGATCTTTATTTTCTTTACTGTAGGTGTTTGGGTCGTTTAAAAGATTTAACATTTTTTGGTTATAATCTGTTTTATTTAATATTACTGTAATATTGGTTTTATCTGCTTTGCAAACAATGATGTCTTTATTGCTTTTTAAAAATATTTAGTTTTTTTAATTTTTTGTAAGAGGGTTGAATTTTTTTTTGTTCTATGTAATTGAAGGGTTTCTTTTTGTTGTTTTTATGATTAGTTAAAATATTGCAAATAGAAGTTCTAATTTTGTTTTGGTCATTTTCGTTTAAATTTGTGATACCTTGTTCAATGTTTACTATGATTTTTTCATTTGGTGTGAAAAGGTTGGGATCATGGATATTAAAATTAGGACCTAGTTGTAATATTTCTTGTACTTCTATAGGTATTTCTTTATCTGTTAGATTTTTGATCCAATCATTATTAAGTATTGCATTGTTATTAAAATGGTTAATATTAAATTCTATATTATCTCCTTCTTTAAGTATTTTAATTTTTTTATCAAGTTTTGTACCTATCTTTTCTTTTAATTTTTTATTCTGAAAAGTTAAACTGTTAATGAAAGTAAGTATAAAATGTGTAGGGATTTGTTTTTCAAGAAAAACTTTACAATTTTCAATTTTTTGTTTGAGAAAATTCTTTTTACTGTAAGCATCATTAATTAAAAGGTTCAATGTGCTGTTAATAAAATGGCAGTGCAAATTATAAAATTTTTTAGAGTTATAAGTATTTTGAAATAGTATATTATTGTAATTCTTTTGAATAAATTTAGGAGTTAAGTTTTGATTTTTGCATTTTTTGAGGAAACTAATTCTTTCACTTACTTTTAACAAAGATATTCCAGTTTTTTTGATATTGCGAAAACAATCTTCATATTTGGAGCCATATTGATTCCTGATATCTTCATAAAATTTATTGTTGATGGATATTCTTGTATGTAGCGGTGGTATGTTATGTGATGGAATGGAAGCCATAGTGGTAACAGATGTTAAAATTGCCAAAAGTAGAAAAATTCCTTCTTCGGTGAAAACGATGAAAGTATTTAGAATCAATTCTCAGGTTGATTCAATATAAAAAATAATCTTGTTTGTGTAGAATGACTGGTTTAAATTAATATTTTAATATCTGAGAATATTAGCAGTCATTTAAAACAATTTAATTTTAATTGCAAAAAAAAAATTGTAAATATATTTCGACCACAAGTTTGGTCTTCTTCAGTACAAAAGAAATTAAAAATCACATAATGATATAGTAATCTGTAATTGAAAATTAATTGAAGTTAGTGAAGGAAAATTACCTCAAAAAAAACATCAAAAATCTTAAAAAAGTATTAAAAAAAAAAAGTTATGTGGTGGAATAAGCACACCACTTCATTAGTGTTAACATCTTAATAGATGAAAATTTTTTAATTTAAACAGCGAAATTTAAAACTTTGTTAAGACGTGGAAAATTTTATGTCTGGACTCAAAGAGCAAACTATTTTAAAAGAAATGCGCATGTGAGAAATGTGAAAAGGAGATAATATAAATACATTACCAAAAGTTATAATATATTCTAAAATTCCTAAATTTTAAATTGTATAAATTAAACAAAAATAATGAAGGTTAAAATAGCATTAAGTATTCGAAAATATCGACTATTAAAAGATTTTTATGAAATAATTGAAAAAACACTTTAAAAAAAAAATTTTTGATCGCAAACAAAAAAAAATCAAAAATTAAGTTAATTAATTATAAGATAGTTAATTGAAAAAATTATAGTAAACACTGTTAAGTTTTTCTATATCTGTTCTGTAATTGATAGTTTTGGGGCTTTTTTTTATTTCAATCATTTCGTATAATAGTCTTTTTTGTAAATTATTTTCTCTATGTAAAATTTTAGGTGAGTTGAAATTGAAGTTATGATAATTAATAAAAGCATGGTCTGCTAGTGCAGTATTAGGTTTATTAGGGGTGGTAATTTTAGTTTTAATAGAGTTTTTATGTTGATTAATCCTTTTTTTCAAAGTTTGTTTAGTTTGTCCTATATAATTAGCATTACAATTATTGCAGTCGATTTGATAGATTAAACAAGATTCAAGGTTAGTATCAATTTTATCTTTTAAATTATTAAAAAACAGTTGTCCTATAGTATTATGGTTCTTGAAGGCTGTTTTAATATTATATTTTTTTAAAATTTTTTCTATTTTCATAGATAAAATAGGAATGTACGGAATGGAAATGAAATTGTTATTGTTGTTATATTGGTAGTTATTAAATTCTGAGCCTAAGTAATTGGGAAAAAGGTCTATTGTATTATTGTTGTTATGGATATTTATTTTTTTATTATTTAAAATTTTAATTCTATGAGAAATGTGTTTGTTTATAAATTGAAGTGGATAATTATTTTTTAGTAACATTGTTTTAATTTTATTAATATTATTATGATGAAAATGTTCAGATGATAGGGTAATAGCTCTGTCAATTAATCCATAAATTAAACTTATTTTATATTTAGTAGTAGTAGATGAGTTATAATTTAGGTATCTGTCAGTTTTTATGATTTTTCTATACCAATTAGTATCTATGGAACCATTATGGTTTCTAATGAGAGTTAAGTCCAAAAAGTTTATTGAATTATTATTTTCTTTTTCTATTGTAAATTGTAATCTAGGGTGAATATTATTAAATGCATTAAAAATGAGCTTTAAATTGTCTTTATGAGCACCAATTATAATGTCATCGACATATCTTTTGTAAAAAGTAATATTTGTAAAATTTTTCAAAATATTTTCTTCTAAAAATTGCATTACTAAATCAGCTATAGTACTAGAAAGGGGTTGGCCCATAGCGACTCCGAAATTTTGTTTGTAGATTTGATTATTAAATTGGACATAATTTGAATTTAAAATGTATTTAACAGATTTGATAAATTCTGTTTTAGGTATATTAGTAAGAGGTTCTATTTTATCCCAGTATGATTCTATTGTTTCAATGGCAAGATCTATTGGTATGTTAGTGTAAAGTGATACTACATCAAGAGAAAATAAAATGTGATTAGTAGGAAGTTGAATATTATTTATGATTTTTTTAAATGTCCAAGAGTCTTTAACTCGGTATTTATTTTTATCTGAAATTTGAACAAGTATGTTAGAAAGATATTTAGATAAATTATAAACGGGGCTCATGTAAGAAGCTACGATAGGTCTTAAAGGAAAATTATCTTTATGTAATTTAGGTAAACCGTAAATTTTAGGTGCTAGGCCATTATACGAAATCAATTTTTTATAAGAAATGTAATCTATGTAATTATTATCTAACCAAGATTTTAAAGTGTTGTTGTTAAAGGTTTGTATTTTGTTAGTTGGATTTCGGAGTTGCTATGGGCCAACCCCTTTCTAGTACTATAGCTGATTTAGTAATGCAATTTTTAGAAGAAAATATTTTGAAAAATTTTACAAATATTACTTTTTACAAAAGATATGTCGATGACATTATAATTGGTGCTCATAAAGACAATTTAAAGCTCATTTTTAATGCATTTAATAATATTCACCCTAGATTACAATTTACAATAGAAAAAGAAAATAATAATTCAATAAACTTTTTGGACTTAACTCTCATTAGAAACCATAATGGTTCCATAGATACTAATTGGTATAGAAAAATCATAAAAACTGACAGATACCTAAATTATAACTCATCTACTACTACTAAATATAAAATAAGTTTAATTTATGGATTAATTGACAGAGCAATTACCCTATCATCTGAACATTTTCATCATAATAATATTAATAAAATTAAAACAATGTTACTAAAAAATAATTATCCACTTCAATTTATAAACAAACACATTTCTCATAGAATTAAAATTTTAAATAATAAAAAAATAAATATCCATAACAACAATAATACAATAGACCTTTTTCCCAATTACTTAGGCTCAGAATTTAATAACTACCAATATAACAACAATAACAATTTCATTTCCATTCCGTACATTCCTATTTTATCTATGAAAATAGAAAAAATTTAAAAAAAATATAATATTAAAACAGCCTTCAAGAACCATAATACTATAGGACAACTGTTTTTTAATAATTTAAAAGATAAAATTGATACTAACCTTGAATCTTGTTTAATCTATCAAATCGACTGCAATAATTGTAATGCTAATTATATAGGACAAACTAAACAAACTTTGAAAAAAAGGATTAATCAACATAAAAACTCTATTAAAACTAAAATTACCACCCCTAATAAACCTAATACTGCACTAGCAGACCATGCTTTTATTAATTATCATAACTTCAATTGCAACTCACCTAAAATTTTACATAGAGAAAATAATTTACAAAAAAGACTATTATACGAAATGATTGAAATAAAAAAAAGCCCCAAAACTATCAATTACAGAACAGATATAGAAAAACTTAACAGTGTTTACTATAATTTTTTCAATTAACTATCTTATAATTAATTAACTTAATTTTTGATTTTTTTTTTGTTTGCGATCAAAAAATTTTTTTTAAAGTGTTTTTTCAATTATTTCATAAAAATCTTTTAATAGTCGATATTTTCGAATACTTAATGCTATTTTAACCTTCATTATTTTTGTTTAATTTATACAATTTAAAATTTAGGAATTTTAGAATATATTATAACTTTTGGTAATGTATTTATATTATCTCCTTTTCACATTTCTCACATGCGCATTTCTTTTAAAATAGTTTGCTCTTTGAGTCCAGACATAAAATTTTCCACGTCTTAACAAAGTTTTAAATTTCGCTGTTTAAATTAAAAAATTTTCATCTATTAAGATGTTAACACTAATGAAGTGGTGTGCTTATTCCACCACATAACTTTTTTTTTTTTAATACTTTTTTAATATTTTTGAAGGTAAGATTTTTCATGTTTTTTTTGAGGTAATTTTCCTTCACTAACTTCAATTAATTTTCAATTACAGATTACTATATCATTATGTGATTTTTAATTTCTTTTGTACTGAAGAAGACCAAACTTGTGGTCGAAATATATTTACAATTTTTTTTTGCAATTAAAATTAAATTGTTTTAAATGACTGCTAATATTCTCAGATATTAAAATATATTGTAGCTGTGTTGTTACACATTAACAAGTAAGTTTGAACGTTGGCCTGGAAGTATTGCTATTACTATGGAATATTTATATCTAGGTTACCAGAAATCCAGGATATTTCCTGCACAGAAGTCGAGCAGACATGGGGAAAATTGTCAGGAAAGCAACCGATGGAGGTCATTCCTATGAAGGAATTTTGCTGTGCACAGGAAGCTGCTCAGCTGGAATACAATCCACCGCCTGGTTTTTTTGATAAGTTTTTTGAAAACTGCTTGAAAGGTTTATTTTTTATATACAGAGTGATGATAAAGTCTCGCACAAAAATCATATTCTGGTTATTTAATGTTTTTGCGGAAAATCCCGAGACCCGTCGATTTTTGTTTTTAAATTACCATTCAGACATATAATTTTCAACCCCCCACTCCTCAACCCCTAACTGCTAGCAACCCCAACTTTAAAAATTTAAATAGAAAGATACCCTTTGTGATACCTCTTTTGATAGGTCTTTTTATTCTTAATATAGCCAAAAAAAGTTTTTCAAAATCGGTTGATAAATAACGGAGATATTTAACAAAATGTTATCAATGTAAAAAATGGGGTTGACATTTAAAAAAAAATTATAATGTCACAGTGTAGAAATATTGGCACAAATCCTGAGACCCGTCAATTTTTGTTTTTAAATTGCCATTTAGGCAGGTAATTTTAATCCCCCCACCCCTCAACCCCTAAGTGATAGCAACCCCAACTTTAAAAATTTAAATGGATAGATACCCTTTGTTATACCTCTTTTGATAGGTCTTTTTATTCTTAATATAACAAAAAAAAGTTTTTCAAAATCGGTAGATAAATAACAGAGATATTTAACAAAATGTAATCAATGTAAAAAATGGGGTTCATTTAAAAAAAAATTATGACGTCACAGCGTAGAAATAATGGTCGATCAAAACCACACTTTTAGGTCAGGAAGTGCCCTTTTTAATGTCTACCATTTACGGCGTGCTTGAGCCGTTTCTTGTCGAATATTGACATTTCCATTTGATTACATTTTGTTAAATATCTCCGTTATTTATCAACCGATTTTGAAAAACTTTTTTTGGTTATATTAAGAATAAAAAGACCTATCAAAAGAGGTATCACAAAGGGTATCTTTCTATTTAAATTATTAAAGTTGGGGTTGCTAGAAGTTAGGGGTTGAGGGGTGGGGGGTTGAAAATTATATGTGTGAATGGCAATTTAAAAACAAAAATCGACGGGTCTCAGGATTTTCCCCAAAAACATTAAATAACCAGAATATGATTTTTGTGCGATACTTTATCATCACTCTGTATATAGTACTCATTTGATTATTTTCCAGGAATCGTAACGGAAGGAAACGACAAATTGAAATTAAAACACTTAGTTCTTTAGAGTTATTGTTCATTCTCAAACAGGTAATTTAATAGAATTTAACTTTTTCTAATCGGTCGATTAAGCTTGTTGCAGTCGTGCGCAGCACTACAAAAGAAGACATGATTTCACGGTAAATACAACAGCAACAGCTACTACAAGCACATTGTATTGTGAAGATACAACTGTTAGAGATGCCTTACATAACAATTTAACGGTCCCCCTATCTTTAACATTACCAATGTGTGAATTGCCAGAAGATGAACAAACATTGTATGACGAACATGTTCAATTGTCGCTCGCTGCGGCAGTTAAGTTAGCGCTTGAAACCAGAACACAGAGCAAGTGTTCATTATGGCATGTAGAGCGAAAAAAGAGGATAACAGCGAGTCGGTCATACAAATTATTTACTTATTGTAAAAATAAAGCTCCTAATTGGACACAAAAAGTTAGCAGTATTATGGATTCCCAATTTTTCGGAAATGAAGCTACTCGATACGGAATTTCACAAGAGGATAATGCTTTGAAAGCTTATGAAATTCAGAAAGGGTTAAAAATATACAAATGCGGGTTAATTGCAAATCCTTTGATATCCTGGGTGGGATTTAGTCCAGATGGTTTAATTATAGAACAGGGTTTTATAAAAAAAATCATTGAAGTCAAATGTCCCATAAAAGGAAAGGTCCGCCGATGCTTTGTTAATTGACAAAGACTTGGACTTTATGGTAATGAGTGATGGCAAACCACTTCTAAAACCAAAACATAAATATTTCGGTCAAGTTCAGCTGGGGATGGGAATTCTAAGTATCAAATCTTGTGACTTTCTTGTTTACAGTTCTTTTAGCGATTCATTTATATTATGCGAGGTCCCATTTGACCAGTCTTTCTTTAACCCGGCGTTCACCAGGTGGGGTTACACAAACCCCAGGCAACTTAAGACATTAGCTGTTTAATCATATTTCTAATTAAAGACCTGCGCATGTCAGTAGCTTCCTAAAACATATCCCTTTGGTGTTTCGTACGGTTAATTTAATCTTGTCCTGTATGTGGTAGTTGTTGCAGGCGTCCAAAGTGCTCTGGGGTTTGTCACACCCCACCTGGTTAATCTCGGAACTTTACTAGGTAACAGCTTGTATTACTTTTTACACACTTATATTGGAAATATAATTTATTTTTTATAGTTTATAAATAAAATGGCGTATGAAAAAGAACAAGCATATCTATTGTCTCTTTGGGAGGACATCGAAAGCGATACTAACCTTGCAGATTTGGAAAGTGACGTAGACGATGACGACCATGTCAGCGAAAGTGATCACAATACCGACACTGAACAAGAGGATGACTTTGGAGAGGCGGATGAAAATATAGTTGAACAAACTGTGGAGAATACTCAAGATATGTCTATAGAAGAGACAACTGAAACCAGTGAAAAGACAACAAAAAGAAAATTTTACTTAGGAAAGGACGAAACAACTAAGTGGTATGAAACTATGGATTCTAATCGGGTAAGAACGAGAGCAGAAAATATTATAATTCACTTACCTGGTGTAAAACCTTATGGAAAAGCCGCGAAAACTGCAGCAGACTGCTGGACCTTGTTTTTTGATGAAAAAATCATTATGGATATAGTAAAGTATACTAATGTGAAAATTAAGGAAAAAGCAGCTGCCTATAAAGACAAGTTTTATGTAAACGAAACAACTGTATCAGAATTGAAAGCTGTTATCGGTCTACTTTACTTAGCAGGAGTGTTTAGGTCTAATCACCAAAATTTACTAGACCTGTGGAAAAAAGACGGTACTGGTATCGACATTTTCCGCGGCACGATGAGTCGGAATAGATTCTACTTTATATTAGTTTGCCTCCGTTTCGATAATAATGAAAATCGAGCCGAACGACTCAAATATGATAAACTAGCACCGATTCGAGCATTATTTGATAAATTTGTCGATAATTGTCAGCAAGCATATACTCCTGGAGAATATATAACATTAGACGAAAAACTTGAATCGTTTAGAGGACGATGCTCCTTCCGTCAATATATTCCTAATAAGCCGGCCAAATATGGGATTAAGGTGCAGGCTTTGGTCGATGCCAAAACTTTTTATGTAATAAATTTAGAAGTTTACACAGGTAAACAACCTGACGGCCCATTCCAAGTTAGCAATAAAACACATGATATTGTGTTACGAATGGTGAAACCTATATCTGGAAGTAACAGAAATGTTACTTTTGATAACTGGTACACCAGCTACGACGTAATGGTTAGGCTTTTGAAAGAGTATAAATTGACCTCTGTTGGCACTATTAAGAAAAATAAAAGAATTATTCCGGAAAAATTTTTAATAGTTAACAATAGAGATATAAAATCCAGCTTATTTGGGTTTCAAAAAGATGTCCCTCTGCTCTCAATGTGCCGAAGAAAAACAAAAATGTGTTGCTGTTATCGACTTTTCATCACGATGATAAGATAGATAATGAAACTGGCGATCGTAAACTGCCAGAAATCATTTCATTTTATAATTTTACAAAGCCAGGTGTTGATGTGGTGGATGAGTTGTCTGCGACATACAATGTTTCTCGCAACTCAAGAAGGTGGCCTCTTACATTGTTTTTCTCTCTCTTGAACACGGCGGGAATTAATTCGCAAGTTATTTACAGAGCAAATAGTGCTGATTTCAAGACTAAGAGAAGGGAATATCTCAAGGATTTAGGACTTGAGCTTCCAAGAGATCATATACATCAAAGGAAAGACAATCCTCGACTACCAAGAGATTTACGCTTGAAAATAACAGAAATAATTGGTGAACCGTCACAACCGCCAGCAAAAAGACCAAATGTTGCTGGCAGATGTCAGGTATGTCCAAGAGTACGAGATAGAAAGACAAAATATTCCTGCCAAAATTGTAATACATATTTGTGTCTAGAACATGTCAAAATTTATTGTGAAAATTGCAGCCACTTTGAACCAGAATAAAATTTTTAATTACATTAAATATCTTAAAACCTAGTTTTTTCCTGTTTATTTTTATTATTTTTAATATGTTCAATAAGTGTTAATACATAAATTAGGTTTACTTTATTTTGTTTTTTAACTTTTAAGCCAGTGAATTTTTTTTATTTTGAGAAATATAGATTATATTATTTTTTTAATTTTTTTTATAAATAAACTTATTTACGCGGAAGTTTTTGTTTTATTAAATTGTAAATATGTTCTGCGTTGCCTAGTACCCAAAAAAAGTCAAATCAGAAAAAATATATTAATTAATTAATTAATTAATTAATAATAATTATTAAAAAAATTATTTAATTTACCTACTGAAAGGAAAGCAAAATAGAATACATTCTCACATAATAGAAAATAAAATACAGACTATTATACACCGATATAATACACTTATAAATAGGATTGTATCAGCACTTGGACCTATGCAGGGTGTCCAAGATAAGATGATGTACATGGGGATCTCAGCTACCTTAAGAGATACGAAGTTGGTTAAATTAGAGAAAAGGTGCGCAAATGTATGCTCCTTGCGAAAATGTATTCACTTTCAAGATTTACAAGCGTTACTTTGTTAAAATCCATGATTATATAAATAATAAATATTAAATAAAATATCGATATTTTATTTAAATTTGGCCTTTTCGAAAATCTCGAAGAAATATTTTATTATTAAAAATATGTTATTATTGAAACTCGGTATTCTTACATAAGTGGACACGAGGAATTCAATTCCGGCAATTCAAAAATAGCTGAGATCCCTATGTACAGCATCTTATTTTGGACACCCTGTATATCATAGATTCAAAAAAACTCCCGTGACATTTAATGTCGCAAATGGAAAATTCAGTTGGGTAATAAAAAAATCCTCAAGGCCCCATTTTCAAAAATTTATAATGATTTTTAAATTAGCCAACTAAAGTTTCCATTTGACACATTAAATGTCATGGGAGTTTTTACCCGTTATAACAACTACCCCAAAGTATTTAAAATTTATCAGGTGCTAACATTGGTTCTGATAAGTTGACCAAAGCACATATAATGGTCATTATGTTGTTGATGTTGGGCAGCAACACAATAGGCACCCTGTTTTTAATTATCTTAACAATTTTTATCCTTTGGATGCTTCGCTCAACATGTACTCGTGCTCTAGCTACTGAAGCTGTAAGTTCTGCATCAGTGTATGTAAATTGTTTTCTGTTGCGGCCCAAAAATGGAGGTCTAATAATTTCAATAAAATTTGCTTCACATTCATCTTTAATTAAAAATCCTTTATCGACCATTATTGCATCTTGTCCTGGAATTAATTGTGGCATAATATTTTCATTATTAAATATGGCTTTGTCTGATGCTCTACCACCATAAGCACTGCTGACGAAGCTTACCATGCCAGACGGTGTTACACCAATTAGAAATTTGCAGGTGTGATCACCTTTATAATGAGAATAAGTGCGTAAACGACACTTTAAACACCTAAATTTTTGAATATTTATTTCTGTACAGTCTAGCACTATTGTAGTTTTTTTATATTTTGCAAAACAAGTAGGCATATTTGCCACAATTTCCTCCTTCTCTGGGAACCGAATGATGCTTTTCAAAATAAATCCCAATACTTTACACATAACATTAAAATAATTATGTGCAGATGATTCAGACGTATTAAATAAAATTGCTAAAAACCTAAATGTCAAATCTAATTTAATTTTCATTAACGTTAATAGCACTTTCTTTTCTGTCGAAAATTTATTATTTTGAGGTGCCAAATCCTTTACGGAGCTTACTATCACCTCAAATAATTCCCTATTAGCTAGCCCAGTACAAAATTTCATTCGATAATTATTATTTATAATATCGGCTATGTTAAATAAAGTTTATGAGCAAGTATCCACTTGAGCGGCTTTATCTTCATAGGTTTTCTCCGCAGTTTTAACAAGATTTGCCAACTCCAACAATGTATTTGCAGCATCCTGTTCCTGTACATTGTGGATTATCACAGAACTGTGTGCACTTGTACCTGCTTCTCTATTTGCAGCATCCAGTTCCTCTACATCATCGGCTATTGCAGAACTGCTTGCACTAGTACCTGCTCCTGTAGTTGCCCTGGACTTGTATCTTTCCGCACGCTTTGTTTGGTTCGTCTTCGTTTCAGGAATATCAAATTTCCTAACTGGCAGATTCTGTGTAGGAATACTGTTGGACTTCAGTCGTCGCTTTCTGCAGATGTTACCATAGGCTAAACAAATTACAATACTTGTGTTAACAGATATCATTAAAGTAATTCCTTATTTGAGGCGTTCGTGGGATATCTAAACTAAATTAATAAGTACATACCTGACAGAAAAAAGTCGTTGTTGACAAAATGTTTGCTACAAACTAGCATAGTCTTGCTAATAGGTTTGCCAATATTTAAATTTATTTTCCATTGCCGCTGTAACTTTTTATTTTGCGGGAAACGGTGCATTGATATTTCGCCATCATTACCATAATAGGAAACACACTGTGGCACTGAACAATAAGCATTGCTTTTACGTTTTTTAGTAGGATTAATAACATGCGATTCCATATCTGCCATTTTATTAATCCTACACCGGGTAGTTCTGAAAACTAACGCGTGGCGGGACTGCGTCGTTTGCTTGACCGAAGAAATAATTGAATTTGCTGAAAAGAAATTTCGAATAATGGTAAATGAGCATTTAATGGACAAAAAAATATTAGTAAACATGTGTGTTATGTATTTTCCAGAACAACTTCATTTGTTTCAACCGAAACATCCGCTGATTGAGTAATACATTTCAGAAGATTTACACGAACTGCAATTGGTTAAAACAATTGTGAATTCTTATTGTAATTGTAGAATAAATACCCACGCAAAAAATTAGTGAACGATTACATGGAAAGGATGTTGGAATTAGACAAAAGCTCACTAAATTAATTATGTTTAAAGAGTGATTGATTATGTAATCTGTATTAGATACCTATCACATAATTATAATTAAGCATGTCTTTTTGGGAATTTAAATAAAATATTATTTTATTTATTATTGTTTTTTTCTAATTAGACATTATTATATTATTTAAATATTTAATTGATACAAATAATATAACGCGTGAAAGGAAATACCAATTTGCTGCGTGAAAAGAGACGGAAATGCTACAACCTGGCGGGTTGCATACTTTCTGCGTTTGCCTCAAGTTGAGATATTTGCGCATCCTTTCCAGTTCCGTATAGGATCTTAGAGTATGGAGTGAGGATAGAGTTCACTGCTTCAGACTTATTTCAGCGCTGCCAACTCCAGGTTCCAGTGTTCAAATAATTTAACCAGGAAAAGGATCTTTTGTGAATTAATTTATTATTGTTAATTACAATTGTTTAGCAATTAATATTGAGATACCGTGTACATACTGTGAATAAATTGTGTAATTGTAAAGACGAGGGTGAAACGTTACAACACTCGGAATCTAACAGTCCTTTCCACATGAATTTAGAAGTACTTGTAGTCGATAACTATGTTAATTCCCACCAGGAAAAAATGAAATTATTTTATGATAACTGAAATTAAAAATGTTGGCAAATCAGGAATAGCTATCTACTGTAAGAATACAACACATGTTACTCAGTGAAACACGGAGCTAGAAAACAAGGTAGGCAATATACTTGACATCGCTGTACCCATAAAGCATAAGAGAAAAATTAAGATTATTGGTCTTGAGGAACAACTGCAGAAAGACGAGATAAAGGAAGGTATAATCAATCATAATGCATACATAAATAAAGAGTCGGCAGATATTGAAGTAATCGTAGTAAAACAAATATGATATAGGTATGACAGTAATTGAAGCAGATGCTAACTCTTACTCAAATATAATTAAAGAAGGCAAACTAAAGTTTGGATGGGGTGTATATAAGGCGTTCGAACATGTACAAGTGATTCGTTGTTATAAATGCTCGGGGTTCAATCATAAGGCTGCAAGCTGTACAAACATAGCGATATGTGGAGTATGTGCGGAAGCTAAGCATGAGGGCCATGTTCTGGAAAGGAGAAGTGCAACAACTGTGTACATGCAAACACAAAATTCAAACTGGATCTCAATGATAATCATACGGTGTTTGATGGAACATGTCAGGTTTTCCTTAAAAAACGAGAACAGCAGAAAAATAAAGATGAGATATTCTATACGTCAAAATAGCAATTAAACGAACTAAAAGGTGATACTATAGACATAGAAGATAGTGGTAGTAGAATATATCTACTTAACAGTCAAAGTCTGCTGGCACACCTGAGTGAAATTGAGATCATTTTGGCACAGCGATCACCGTCTGTATTAGCATTGATCGAAACACGAATAACAGGTGATATGGAGGATTATGAAATAAAAATGCCAAATTATAACATAGTTAGAGTTGATTCAAGTAGCAGGCATACAGGAGGAGTGATGTGCTATATACGTGAAGGCATTAAATATGATATCAAGGAAACAATTATAGTGGATAGAAACTATTGGATGTTAACCATTGTATTTAAAAAAGTTAATACTAAACTTGCGTGCGTTTATCATTCTCCAAATGGGTCACATGCTGATTTCATAAATTTTTTTGAAGATTGGTGTAACGAGACTATTCTAAACTTAGAAGGAAGATTATGTGTTGTGGGTGATTTTAATTTGAACTGGCTTTCAAATTCTACTTATCCTAATAGGTTTAGAGTCAGCATCAATGCCTTAGGTTTAAAGCAGTTAGTTAAGGATCCTACTAGAGTCACAAAGAATAGTGGAACCATAATAGATTTAGTGTTAACAAACGATGTAAATATAAGTGCTGAAGTGTTGGACAAACCAAATATTACTGATCATAATATTGTAGATATAGTGGTAAAAATAGTTAAAGATAATAAGGTCAGTATTTCTAGAAGTAAGATTAAGGATGTAAATAACTTTAGAGACAGAATAAGAAACTTGGGGGTTGATTATACGAATGACATAAATATAAAGTACAGTCATTTCTATAATGGATTATAAAGAAATTTAATATTTTTAGACCAATGTCTCGGGTAAAGGGGCGTAGTAGCAATAAATGGTGGAATGATGAGGTTCTAAAAGCAATAAAAACGAGAGATGTAAGTTACAATAAATACAAACTAGTGAGTTCAAATGATAACTGGAATTTGTACAAACGTAGTAGAAATAACGTTGTTAATAATATTATGAAGGCTAAGGCGTATTATGAGAAAGAAATTGATGGTTGTAAAGGGGATTCCATGACCATGTGGAAAACTGTAAAAACTCTCGTTCCTAATAAGGGCTGTGAAAGTGTTGATAAAGTGCAATTTGTGCAAGACAAAGTAGTTACCGATAAGACTGAAATAGCCAACGAATTTAACAAATATTTTATTGATAGTATTAATAATGTAGTAAGTGCTATACATAGTACAAATCGAGTGTTTGAAATTCGGCAAAGAAAAGAGTATTTATAAAGTTTTAAATTATTAGATAGAGAAGAGCTTAGAATGGGGTGAGGTACCCAACTTATTAAAAGTGCCTACAGTCATCCCATTAAAAAAAGTTAAGGGTACAATTAAAGCTAATGAATTCAGACCTATAAATATGCTGTCAGCAATAGATAAAATATTAGAACGTATAGTATATCAACAACTGAATCATTTTATAACGACAAACAACATACTGGACAGGTACCAATCAGGTTTTAGGGCAGGAAGTGTTGTGAGGCCGCGGTCCAGTATGTGCTAAATAACTGGAAAGAGTGCACAGACGAAGGTAGAAATGTAGCTATAGTATTATTAGATTTACAACGTGAGCTCGAAACTATTAATAGGGAGATATTGTTACTTGAACTTAAGAAATATGGTTTTGAAGACACAGTATTAAAATGAATTCAAAACTATTTAACGGGCAGAAAACAAAAAGTAAAATGTGAGGATAGTATATCAGTGGAAAGGAATATAGAAGTAGGTGTGCCGCAGGGAAGCATTCTGGGACCGCTGTTATTTCTGTTATATATAAATGACTTAGGTATCTAGTTGGATAAATGTAAATACCATATGTTTGCGGATGATACGATAATATACCTATCCATGGAAAATCAAACAGAGTTAGTAAATCAATTAAATGCAGAACTGACGGTATTGAATGATTGGTTTAATGCTAATAAATTGAAAGTAAATATAAACAAAACCAAATGGATTGGTAGGGTAAGGCCTAGCAACCTAATTATTAAAATTGACCAAGATAAAATACAGGAAGTGGACACAACCAAATGCCTAGGAGTGTTTATAGATAACAAACTCAATTTTAAACCGCATATTGATTATGTATGTAAAAAAAATTTTAAAAAGTTAGGAGTTTTGGCTAGAGTAGGTAAGCATTTAACAATATGGAGTAGAAAGGTTATTTACAATACGATCATTTTTCCTCATTTCGTTTACTGTGGAACCATACTGCACTTAGCTAATCAAGTATCACTGAACAGATTACAAAAGCTCCAGAATAGAGCTATCCGAATTGTGTTGAAAATGGTAAATATACTAGCATAGGGTGAATGTTAAGTATATTAGAATGGTTGAATGTTAGACAGTTGTTGGAGTATCAAGTCTTGGTATTTATTAAGAAAATTGAGTTTGTTAGTACCGGTATATTTAAGTGATAGTTTAGTTAGGATTAGGGAGATACATAATTATAATACAAGGAACAATGGTAAGTACTTTGTTGAATGTACAAATAAAAAAATTTGCAAATAGGAATATTTTATAGAGGTGTACGAGCATTTAATGAATTAAGTGAAGAATTAAGAGAATGCTTATCATTAAAAAAATTCAAATGTATGTTAAGAAATGAGTTATTAAGTAGAGTAAGTTAGATAATAGAATTTTTTACTCTTAGCTGATCTGTAATAGCAAAAGCTAAATGAATGTTATGTTATTATTATTATTATAAAATTAAAGAAACCAATGTGTTGGAGAAAATCCACGATATCAGGAGAAAAAATCAAAACCGAAAACATTCAGAGTTTAAAATAGGAGATCAGGTTTACGTACAAACGGACAGACGAAACAAAATAAATCCCAAATTTGACGGACCTTTTACAATAATCAAAGTAAATGAAAACGATGTATATACTATCCTAAATAAGAATAAAAGAAACAGGAATGTACATATTAGAGAGTTAGAACGTGTTGCAGATGCAGACTCTGGACAGTCGTCATCACTCTCATCTTAAGTAAACAAGGTGTACAACCCCTTAACGACAACGATGTAACAATAATAGATTTAAAAGAGAACCTAGGACTATATCCTACAAAATTAGGAAATGCAGGCTGGATAATTTACACTCAAGTATGGAAATTTTAGTTAAGGGAAATGCTAAAAAATAAAACACTTCGGGCCAAATTCATAGTAGTCACTCACTTTCAACTTGAACTCATCTCAATCTTTACTCACTCGAGTATGAGTGCGCACTCATCTCAAATCTGAAATTCACAGTTGCATCTTGTAAGTTAATTAACTCAAGCAAGCAATAGCTGCGTTCAATTCCACGAGCAGAGAGTAGCAATTGCTTACGCTTGCTGAAAGCGAAAAGTTTTACATTTGAACGCACTGCTGGTACCTTATGTTTGTTTTGATTTATAATCATAACCTCAAACTTATTTTGAAGATGTTGCCCGAAAATTCAAAGATTTTGTTTTGACATGCCAGATAATAATGGTGTAATTTATTCTATTGCAACCATTACGTCCGACTCGTTACAAAATAATGTCGAACAATTATTATTGAATACACAGGATACATTCCAAGATGATGTTTACCTAGGCAATTTCTTTGAAGTAGTTGTCCCGAAATATTCTGATGTTACTTTTTGGAGACATTTTAGGCTAACAAGAGACTGTATGTAGGTTTGTTTGCTTCATTTTAATTCAAAATCTTACCAGTAACATGATTTTTATTATTCTTGTATCTAGATTTTAATAGAAGATTTAAGAACCATAATTAATCAGAATCATCAGGATATCATGAAAGTATCTTTGCCTAAGAAAGTACATTTTACTTTATGGATGTTAGCAAACCATGCAGTTTCATTTCGAAATGCAAGTGACCTTTTTGGGTTTAGTAAAGGTACGGCGCAGTTGATATTTGTAGACATATGCACAGCTTTTGCACAGTTGAGACATGTATATACGTTGGCCCACGCCTATTGAAAACTTACAAAATGTGGAGGCCGTCCTGGGATCACATGGCTTTCCAGGAGTTGGTAGTATTGACGGATGTCATATCCCGATTAAAGCACCAAAAAATAATCCAATTGACTTTTACAATCGCAAACATTTTCATTCTGTAGTTTTGCAAGTTACATGTAATAATAATTTAGAATTTATTGATGTTTACATTGGAATGCCTGGAGAGTACATGATGCGAGAGTATTTAGAACCAGCCCTCTCTACCAAAGAATAATGAATGGTCTGATTCCTGTAAACCAGCATTTTCTAGGAGACAGTGCATATGCTTTACATGTGAATGTAATAACTCCATATCGACACAATGGACAATTGAAAAATAGGCAGAGACGATACAATACACGTCATGCAGCTTCACGTTCTGCAATTGAAAGAATATTTGGTTTGCTTAAGGGCAAATTTCGACGTTTAAAGTATTTAGACATGGATCTCATGGATAAAATTCCTACAGTGATTTGTGCATGTTGTGTTCTCTATAATTTAATAAAGAAAAAACAAACTTTTGATGATAGTGATACTGAAGATGATAATCTACCCGATGACGGAGAAGATCCTGGTGGTATGATTGAAGGAGTTTTAAACAATCGACAGACGGCTTCTAACAAACGAGACCAGATTGCCAGTAATATCTAAAATAATAAGAATCATGTTTATTTTCTCATGTAAAAAAGTGTATTTATTCATTATTATAAACAAAATATCAGAATTATTGTTTTTCGATAAATTTTTCAAAGTATTGCGTTTTTCTTGTATATTGTTAGATTTTTCCATAATGGATTGTAGTGCTTGCAGCTGTTCAGAATGCTGCCCATTCTGGTTTGTTAGTGCTTTTTGATCATGTTTCCTTCGTTTCACACTAGGCTCTACATTTAATTTGTGATCTGTTAAATATTTAGTGCCTAAAGACTGAGAGTTATTTAAAACTGTATCTTCACTAGTGTCACTACTTGTAGCGCTAGTTGCAGAAGTTGAGGTGCTTGCATGTTTTATACTTGTCGCATCAGTGGTGGTAGGGACTGATAAAATAGGATTAGAGCTGGATATTATATTTAGTTTAGCATTAACTGAGTAGTCGGTAGAAAGAATTTCTTCAAACCTGGAAAAATATGCCCAGGTACGTCGATCTCGTCCTGTTTTGCTTTGGTGATCTTCTCCTTTTTTATAATCCGACTTCGGAATCGATCGATATGTTGTTCTACCAGAGAAAGAAGCAATAAGACTGTTTCATGGGTAAATTAAAACTTAGCCTCTTTCAGAGGCGACTATTGATTTACAATTTCAGGTGGTAAGAGTAGTAATCAGTGGCGTAGCTACCGGGGCCTCTGGGGCAGCAAGCGATGTCCGGCGCTGGTAGGATTAGGCGCCGTACCGTCTGGCTTCTGCTATTTAAAATAACTTTTAATACGTGTCATACTTAGAATTTTATTTAAATTCAAGATGACAAAAATTGTCGGCAAGAAAAAAGGACATTAAGAAAATAATCTTTTACGGTTTTACTGTTATCAACATAAATAATAATAATCGTATCGTATGTCGTCTAGACTCATTATACGTGACTAGTGCAGTTAGCCGCCTTGCCGGTCTCACACTTTGATATCGGCAAAATCGTTCCGACAATTCCGATAAAAATTTGTATACCGCTTTTTTAATATTTCTAACAATTCCTGTGACAACTGCGACAGCGGAGAGATCGTTCTCAAAACTAAAATTAATCAAAAATTACTTGCGGAGCACAATGTCTCAATCAAGATTGAGTAACTTGGCTCTTTTGAGCATTGAAAATGAGAGAGCTCAAGCGTTAAACTTGACCAACTTGATTGATCTCTTCGCTGAAAGCAAAAATAGAAAAAAATGTTTCTAATGTTTTAATGTTTGCTATATTAAAATTTCTAAAAATTTCATTTTAGCTTTTGTTAAAAAAAAGGCATACCCCCCACCCTCTTTAATATGGGCGCCATCGTTAAATCTGCTACCCGGCGCCACTCAGCCTAGCTACGCCACTGGTAGTAATTCTTTATCTAAAATAAAACAATGGAATATTTTTAGATTATTCATTCTCATTAAGTAACAAAAATAAGCTCTTACTTGTGTTGTTAACGGCGTAAATACTACCATTGGCATCTTTTGACATAGTGCCGTCGTTTACATATATGATAGTCACATTTTTAGTTGTTCTTTATCCATTTTTCCAAAATATAAGGCGCATAAAGTGCATGTACAATTTTGAGAGTAAGGTTATGTGCAGTCAGCGACAAATGTTTTCACCAGTATGATACCACTGAATACGTTTTTCTGAGGAATATAAGAGGTACCATAACGTAGTTCTTATTGTTCTATAGGTATCTTGGTAACACTGTTAAGAAGATGAAATGAAATATAGAAATCTGTTATATTTCTCAGTAAAGCGGGTTACAGTGGTACAAGACTGGTGAAAACATTTGTCGCTGACTGTACTCATAACAATTCGCAATTTTGACAGTTGATTCCGCTGGTCGCAGAAAGTAGCAAGTGAAATTTGCGCTTGCAAACGATGCTAGCAATTGTCAGCAAATTGCTACTATTGAATCTCAGCAAGCTGTTCAAAACGTTTTGCTGTTTGTCGCTGACGGAATTGAACGCAGCTAATGAGTGTCCACGTCAAAACTTTATGACGTATCTGTGACGTTTACGACGCGTCAGATGCGCGAAGTTTTTTCGGACCTATCGAACATAACCTTTATTCCATTTCATTCCTCGTGTTTGTTTGGTTGTCTTTGTGTTCTTCTTTGTCGTTTTGTTATTATCTAGCTTTGTAAATTAAGTCCGTAGTAAGTAGAGTGTTAATAGTAGATTATTATTTCTTATTGGTTGTCGTTGCATGTAGTATAGGTATATTTCTTTGTATTTTTATCCATTTTCAGTAGTTGTAGTTTAGTGCATGTATATATCTCTAATCTCTTTGTATATTTCATCTTTTTGTAGATTAAATAGTAATACGAGAATCGGTACGGAGAGTCACTGTGTAAACGACCTCACCATACCCGCGATAAATAAAGTATTAAAAAGCGTGTTTAAAAGTGTCCAGTAATTAAATGATAAAGGACTAGTGGAAAGTGAAGGGATGAGAAAAGCAGCCGACGAAAAATAAAGAAAACGCACACTCTTGGTAGTAAGTAACAAGCAAAAGTTATAAACAAACAAGGCCGAAGAAAATCCAACAAAGTGACATTGGAAGATAAAAGTACGCGGTAAATACAAATCGGAACAGCGCGACAACATAAAGTGGAAATATAATTGATACAATTGAATACACTAATATTACAGCGCGACTTCATAAAGCGAGATTAAAAGTGAAGCGTAGTAAATGGACAATGAGACAGTAGAAAAACGAAAACGACAGGGGGAAGTTGAAGAGGAAGAACTCGAAGCAAGAACAAAAAACAAAAGTAGGAAGACACAAAGAACACCGATTAAAACAAAAGGAAAGAACAAGGAGACGAATACAAACCCAGAAAAAAATGGACGAAGCTTATAAAACAATGCAAGCGATGCTAAACTCGTTTATGGGAGAAATGCGAAACGAGATGAAGAAAAATAATGAAAAGCTACAACAATCGATCTGTAAGGAACTGGAGGAAAACAGGAAAGTAGTAAAACAAAATAATGAGACAATAAAGGAACTGAAAGAAGAAATAACTAAGAATCGACAAGAGTAGGAAGCCCAAAAGAATGAGTTCAAAGAAAAAATCAACACATTAGAACAAAGAATGGAAGCGTATGAGAAAAAAGATAAAAAATGCAATGTGGTCATAAAAGGAAGGAAGCTTTCGAAGAAGAGGATAGTGGGATAGGTGGAAGTAGAACAGTTTCTAAAAGATAAAGTTAAAGTGGAAACGGAAGTAAAAAAGGTTCATACTTTCAAGAACAAAACCGGCCAAACAATCAATATAATAGAGATGAAGGACTGGGAGAACAAACAAGCCATTATGACAAATAAGAACAAACTAAAGGGAACCAAAATTTACATAGAAAACGATTTAACTTGGAATGAACGTAGAGTACAAGGAGAATTGAGGAAAATTGCAATTGAACAGAAAAACCAAGGCGCAGAAGTAAAGATAGGGTACAGAAAGGTCATCATCCAGAACGAGGTATACGTATGGGATGAGGAGTCGAACGGAGTAAAAAAGCAGGCAAAAAACTAAATACGATCAAAAACAAAGAAATATGATGACGAACAAGGCAAAGAAAAAGGAAAATGAAAAGGAGGAAAGGAAGAAAATAACAAAAAGGGAAGAAATAGGGGAAAAACAGTCCAATGGAAAATCAAACATAACATGCAGAGATATAAGAGGAATTAAGGAAGGGGCAAGAAGGCAGCTAAAAAAAGAGAAAGATATAATGCTAACGACTGACGTAACTATGACGTAGAGGAATTGAAAAAAGAGGAAACTTTAAGAACATATAGAAACAGAATCGCGGCCAATGTAGCAAATATAGAAGACCACCAAAGTACAGCAACGAAATGGGAGAAAATACAGGAAGCAATAGAGGATGCAAATAATAAATGAAAAATGGAAAACAAATAATAGCGAAAAATAAGAGTAGAAAAACAAAAGACTGGTTTGACGAAGAATGCAAGAAACTAGTAGAGCAGAGAAATACATTGAGAATAGGAATGATAAAGAATCCGCGAGAACAAAATAGACAAAGGTATATGGAACAACGAAGAAAGACCAAGCAGTTATGTCGTAGAAAAAAAAGAGAGTATAATGAAGCCAAACTAGAAAGAATAGAAGGGAAATAGAAGAGAACTTTAACAATAAAGAAATACGAAATTTTTATCAAGATGTGAAAATGGAGAAAACAAGATACCAAGGTAAAAGCACGTTTTGTAAGGACAAAGAGGGCAATCTTTTAGGGGGAAACATGGAAATTATGAAACGATGGACGGAACATTTTGAGGAAATTTTAAATGGGGGGAAATATGCAAATAAGGAAGTCGAAGAAAACGAAGAAGAAGAGAGCCACACACAAGAAGATTTAGAACAACTAGACGAAGAGGAGGTGAAAAGAATAATAAATAATCTTAAAAACAATAAAATCCCAGGAGAAAATGGTATAAATGCAGAATTGATTAAACAGGGAGGAAAAGAATTGCATGATATACTTTATCAACTGTTATCGGATATTTGGGAGAGAGAAGAAATGCCAGAAAAGTGGGGACAGGCAATACTGTGCCCAATACACAAGAAAGGTGACAAAACACAGTGCCAAAATTATAGAGGCATTGCTTTGCTAGATGTATGCTATAAAATCCTGGCGATTAGCATTAGAGGAAAATTAAATAGATATATGGAAATGAGTATATAAATAAGGAGTGTTCTGGCGCAGCACCTCCCATAAGAAACCCATATAAAACGAAATATGCTGTTTTTCGGTTTTACATCCGGTCTGGCCGTCCACGTATACGAGGTATCAACCTGCCCTCAGGGCATTAATTTCGCACTTTGATTCATATTTTGATTGATTGATCTAATTAATTTATGTAATTTATGACTTTGATTGTCTAGATTAATTAAATTCTTGTTTAATTCGTGGAATTTAAGGAATTAATTCGCGGGTTGATTGGCCTGATTAATTTAATTGATATGTGTATGTGTGTATGTATGTGTATAATCTAATTAATTTTTATTGATCTAATTAATTTTGATCGAGCTGCGGGGTTGATTCAAGGTTACGCCTAGAAATATGAAATACAAACCGTCTTTTTCTGCAGGACGAGACATGTTTACAGTTTAAAAACATGACGTCATCAACCTTCAATGAGTAAGAGTGAGATAACAGACATTTAAACAGAGATGGAAATAGTAATTAAAATAGAAATTTTGAAGTAGGTCTTAAAGATTACATGGAAAGTCCCTTGAGTGATTTGCATAGCTTAAATATCTTAAAGGAATTTTTACCTAATTTCATACTTTTCGTACTTTGGTTGGCCTGTGATTTTAATTGACGCATTGAATCTTTATCCTTGGAGAGTAGAAACTTTCTACACTTTGCTGTATTTAAATAATTCATCGAAAATATTAAGATAAATATTTATCTTTAGGAGAATTAAATCAGGAAATAAAAAACTCAATTCATAAAACATTTTATTGTAGGAAATACAAATACACTAGAATTATTATTTCTATCATATTTATCTCTAATCTAATAGTTAAATTAACAATAAATATTTTTTTCAAAAAATTAAAAATCATTTTCCTGTAATATTAATTGCGGGGTTGATTCAAGGTTACACTCCCTTTAGAAATATGAAATACAAAAACAGCAGGTCGTGACGTGTTAGCAGTTTAAAAAAACATGACGTCATCTTCGAACCTTCAATGAGTAAGAGTGAGATAACAGACATTTAAACAGAGATGGAAATAGTAATTAAAATAGAAATTTTGAAGTAGGTCTTAAAGATTATATGAAAAGACCCTTTAGTGATTTGTATAGCTTAAATATCTTAACGGAATTTCTACATAATTTTATACTTTTCGATTTCGTACTTTGATTGACCGATGATTTTAATTGATGCATTGAATCTTTATCCTTAGATATTAGAAACTTTCTACACTTTGCTGTATTTAAATAATTACTCAAAAATATTAAGATAAATATTTATCTTTAGGAGAATTAAATCAGGAAATAAAAAACTCAATTCATAAAACATTTTATTGTAGGAAATACAAATACACTAGAATTATTATTTCTATTATATTTATCTCTAATCTAATAGTTAAATTAACAATGAATATTTTTTCCAAAAAATTAAAAATCATTTTCCTATAATATTAATTATTTTACAGATTACCATAAAGGAAGTTGTTATCATTTACGTCACCACTGACATTTAGAATATGATTTTTATATAAAATTATAACATATGTAATATTACAACAAATACGTTCTTATATATGACCTTCAATAGGATTACGACAAATAGGGCATTTTGATAGACGCATTATACAAGGGGCGCATACACAGAAATGGCCACAAGAGCTTATTGTTAATGTAACTGAATTGATCAAACAAACTTTACATAGGAACTGATTTGACCCTCGATCAACTATTTCCTGGGATGCAGAATTCAATGATTTTAATTCATTTTCCTGGGGTGCTGAATTCACTGATTCTAATTCATTTTCCTCAGGCGGACATTCACGCTCAGGGTAGCTGTTGGGTCTATACTCAAAATAATTATCCCTCAATATGAATGCCGAATGGGCAATTAGGACTCCAACGTATATGATCCCCCATAGGAGTGTCACCTACAGTCCAATCGCATAGTGCAATCTAATAGTTAAATTAACAATAAATATTTGTTTCAAAAAATTAAAAATCATTTTCCTATAATATTAATTGCGGGATTGATTCAAGGTTACGCCTCCTTTAGAAATATGAAATACAAAACGTATTTTTTCTACAGGTCGAGACATGTTTAAAGGGGGGTTCTCACTACGTACATGTCCTGGATAATACAAGTATCATACAAGTATTTAAAAAGTCTAGAAAAATTTCAGATATGTTTAATACAAGTTGTAGATTTTCAGAAGTATGCAACTGCATTTGTTGGTGTATATGACATGTATTATACAAGTACGGCCGATCCGAAGTGGATGGAAAACACATACATGTCTGACAACTTGCGACTGCACATTACGTATTTTCAAAGCCTTCTATAGTGTTTTATCGCAAATGGAGTGGTCAAAAGAGAACACAATTCAATTAATTGAATTTTTAAGGCAGAATGAAGTATTATTGATCGAAACGCAAAAAAAAGATGCACTACGTTCGATTGCTGATAATTTAAAATTCAGCGAAATAGATGTGGATAAAAAAGTTTCTACTCCACCACCTTTGCCTTCTTTTGGGACTTTCATTATTATTACTTGCTAATCGAAAATTAAATAACTTGACGCGGCAGAAACAAACATATAAGTTCTTCGTTTGAAGCCATTTTGTACACAACTTTTCAATACAATGTGAACAAGTAATGTTTTATACATTATCTACTACTTGTATTTAAAAATGTATAAGACTTTGTTTATGATAAATTTGAGAAAGTATTATACAAGTATAATACATGTATGCCAATTTATCCCAGACTTGTTGGTAATGTAAACCACGCTTAACAGTTTAAAAAACATGACGTCATCTTCGAACCCTCAATGAGTAAGGGTGGGGGAAAATTGTGATTTTAATTGACGCATTGAATCTTTATCCTTAGAGATTAGAAACTTTCTACACAGGGGTTTTGATGTACTTAAATAATTACTTGAAAATATTCAGATAAATATTTATCTTTTGGAGAATTAAATCAGGAAATAAAAAACTGAATTCATAAAACATTTTATTGTAGGAAATACAAATACACTAGAATTATTATTTCTATCATATTTATCTCTAATCTAATAGTTAAATTAACAATAACTATTTTTTTCAAAAAATTAAAAATCATTTTCGTATAATATTAATTATGTTACAGATTACTGTAAAGGATATTGTTATCATTTACGTCACCACTGATATTTAAAATATGATTTTTTATATAAAATTATAACATAGGATATATTACGACCAATACGTTCTTATATGACCTTTAATAGGATTACGACAAATAAGACATTTTGATAGACGCATTATACAAGGGATGCATACACAGAAATGACCACAGGGGCTTAATGTTAATGTAACTGAATTGATCAAACAAACTTTACATAGGAACTGATTTGGCCCTCGATCAACTATTTCCTGGGATGCAGGATTCAATGATTTTAATTCATTTTCCTGGGGCAGACATTCACGCTCAGGGTAGCTGTTGGGTCTGTACTCAACATAATTATCCCTCAATATGAATGGGCAATTAGGACTCCAACGTATATGATCCCCCCCATAGGAGTGTCACCTACAGTCCAATCGCATAGTGCAATCTAATACTTAAATTAACAATAACTCCGCAAAATGCACATTTAACAACATCATACATTCCCATGTTAGAATCCTGCTTGAGCTAAATCATGAGGCTTAATGAACTTGCATGACCAATTTCTAAAGGAATTAAACCTATGCGTTTCAAGTTGCATGTCCATGGCTACTGAGGTTTTATGAAGTGAAAATTCTACTTATCCACCACCCTCCACTAAGAAAAAACGTAATAATTTATAAAACAGTTTTTTTATTTTTGTAATATTTTATTATATATAAATATGACATGTCTCAATAGAGACCCTAACATTACTAGTACCAAGTCCTCATTTGCTACTCACATTTTATCATCCAACCATCAATTTAATATTAATTCTGATATTAAAATTTTACACGTTTGTAATAAAGGACCGAAATTAAATGTTTTGAAAATCTAAGAAATTAATAAAACTTGCAAAAATAATCCAGGTAAACTTAAAATAATTTTACAGTTTCCTGTAATTTTAGTAGATTTCTATTTTAACTTTGTAGATTTCTAGTTCAATTTATTACCGTTAGCAATTTTTCAAATTTTTCATGATGTGCTGTTTCAATTTTTGTGTTTGTTAACCCATGTTCCTTTTGTGAACCTTTTTATTTAACACTTCATGTTATTTAAAATTTAAATTTTTATGAAATTTTTATTATATTTTACTATTTTTACATCTACCATATGGTAAGTTCTTATTAATGTATTTAGACCTAAGGCTTATTTATTATACATTTTTAGCATCTGAAGATGCCCTCTTAAGGATGAAAACGTGAATGCTACTTTAATTATTGTTAAATTTACATCTATTAAATCTGCGGGTTATGACTAGGTGTTTTTAAACCTTCGTTTTATTTCATTCCTAACCCATTTTGTATTCCAATCAATCTTAATAATTTAATATGACATTTGTTATAGCGCATGAGCATACATTTAAATTATGATTAAAACATTTAGGCGGGCTAGGTTTAAGTTTGAATTAAGTTTCCTCAATAGAATGAACTTTATCATACAGAAATTTTTTTAACTAATTACTTTTTTCAAGGCCTTTACAATATACTAGATCAACATTAGCAGTATGACGTTATAAAATTTCAGATGTTTAAACAAGATGTATTAAATTTAAAACATGTCTATGACGATCATGTCGGAACAGATATACCTTTCGAAGAATTCAAAGCCGTATGTGCAAAATGTTGGAAAGAAAAATATGGATTTATTGTGATAGATAGATACTGATTCTAATATTAATATGGGTAGATTTCGTAAGGGTTCAATTGTTATATAAGCATATAAACAGTACCGAGCAGTTCAAGAGCAGTCCAAAGCGGTCCAAAGCAGTCCAAAGCGGTTCAAGAGCGGTTCAAAGCGGTTCGAAGCGGTCCAAGAGTGGTTCGAAGCGGTTCAAAAGCAGTTCAAGAGCGGTTCAAAGCGGTTCAAAGCAGTTCAAGAGCGGTTCAAAGCGGTTCAAAAGCGGTTCAAAAGCGGTTCGAAGCGGTTCAAAAGCAGTTCAAGAGCGGTTCAAAGCGGTTCAAAGCAGTTCAAGAGCGGTTCAAAGCGGTTCAAAGCGGTTCAAAAGCGGTTCGAAGCGGTTCAAAAGCAGTTCAAAAGCAGTTCAAGAGCGGTTCAAAGCGGTTCAAGATGGATAAATCAGATATAGATAGTTAAAGAAAAAATCATTCAGGCCCGCAATTCGATAAAGCACAAGTATGCTGAATTAAGAAAATGTAACCGCTTTGACATCACTCGATCTCGATTTGAATACCAAGAGCCCCCAGAACATTGGCGAGTACATAGGTAATTACTTCCATGCCATATGCTAGTGCTGTGAAAATTTTGAAGTGTCCATTCAATGTTATTTTGGATGAAGAAAGCTATAAAAATTTAATGAACATGACTGACTATATCGGCGCACGTATGGAGTTACTATAGCAGTACGGGTTTACAGAATTTTACAACGCGATGCTTATACATTATGATGGGGACGACAGCCTTTTTGAAAAATTTAAAAGATGCACTGTGTAAAATAAAAATGGACCAAATAGGTGTAATATGGTTGAAATGCTTATGTTATATCCAGAAAAAATATTAGACGATTATATAGCTAGCCCAAAAACTAGTGGTACTCTATCAAAGTCCTAATCATCGTCACGTATACGCATCGTGTACTGAGTGTAGTAATTTATCGAATTTATAAGTAGAGTGTTTATTAATTAATTAATTAATTAATTAATTAATTAATTATAATATTTAAAGTTTATATATTTGTAACGCAAGCATTTCTATGCATTTTAAGACTTATATAAAACTTGCAAGTTCAGTTCACGACTAGGAATAATCAAAACCTTTGTGGTTTGGTCATAAACAAGTTTCGACATAAACAACCTGTAAAGTGTATAAAAACGGCTCGCTAGTGTAAGATCACCCTCAATGTTTCTACGTCAAGCGCTTGAAAATAGTTAGTAAAGTCTAGTTTTACCAAATTCACTAAGATATACTCCAGATATAGTCGTTGCTATGAAGATGGTTATCAACCACCAGCACCACATCAGACAGGACTTCAAGGAGGTCCTGCTAAACAAATCAAGACAGCCTCGTCGTCGTATCCGGGTGCTTATTTTCATCAATCACCAATTTTTTAACTTAGCGCTGAAGATTTCAAACGTTTTGAAAATGAAGCAATGAAAAAATTAATTTAATTGATACGTGTATGTGGGTGTGTGATCTACTTAATTTTTATAGATTACTTTCAGGGGTTCGTGCAGCTGAGCAAGTGCAGTCTCCAGGTGTTGATCACCCGCGCCTTGATGCTGACCCCTTGCGTCCACAGACCCGTTGGTTTTTAGCTAGACGAAACGCAGTGGCCTGCGTTTCTCGGGGCTGAGGTCGCAAGGGGTCAGCATCAAGGCGCGGGTGATCAACACCTGGAGACTGCACTTGCTCAGCTGCACGAACCCCTGAAAGTAATCTATAAAAATTAAGTAGATCACACACCCACATACACGTATCAATTAAATTAATTTTTTCATTGGTTCATTTTCAAAACGTTTGAAATCTTCAGCGCTAAGTTAAAAAATTGGTGATTGATGAAAATAAGCACCCGGATACGACGACGAGGCTGTCTTGATTTGTTTAGCAGGACCTCCTTGAAGTCCTGTCTGATGTGGTGCTGGTGGTTGATAACCATCTTCATAGCAACGACTATATCTGGAGTATATCTTAGTGAATTTGGTAAAACTAGACTTTACTAACTATTTTCAAGCGCTTGACGTAGAAACATTGAGGGTGATCTTACACTAGCGAGCCGTTTTTATACACTTTACAGGTTGTTTATGTCGAAACTTGTTTATGACCAAACCACAAAGGTTTTGATTATTCCTAGTCGTGAACTGAACTTGCAAGTTTTATATAAGTCTTAAAATGCATAGAAATGCTTGCGTTACAAATATATAAACTTTAAATATTATAATTAATTAATTAATTAATTAATTAATAAACACTCTACTTATAAATTCGATAAATTACTACACTCAGTACACGATGCGTATACGTGACGATGATTAGGACTTTGATAGAGTACCACTAGTTTTTGGGCTAGCTATATAATCGTCTAATATTTTTTCTGGATATAACATCAGCATTTCAACCATATTACACCTATTTGGTCCATTTTTATTTTACACAGTGCATCTTTTAAATTTTTCAAAAAGGCTGTCGTCCCCATCATAATGTATAAGCATCGCGTTGTAAAATTCTGTAAACCCGTACTGCTATAGTAACTCCATACGTGCGCCGATATAGTCAGTCATGTTCATTAAATTTTTATAGCTTTCTTCATCCAAAATAACATTGAATGGACACTTCAAAATTTTCACAGCACTAGCATATGGCATGGAAGTAATTACCTATGTACTCGCCAATGTTCTGGGGGCTCTTGGTATTCAAATCGAGATCGAGTGATGTCAAAGCGGTTACATTTTCTTAATTCAGCATACTTGTGCTTTATCGAATTGCGGGCCTGAATGATTTTTTCTTTAACTATCTATATCTGATTTATCCATCTTGAACCGCTTTGAACCGCTCTTGAACTGCTTTTGAACTGCTTTTGAACCGCTTCGAACCGCTTTTGAACCGCTTTGAACCGCTTTGAACCGCTCTTGAACTGCTTTGAACCGCTTTGAACCGCTCTTGAACTGCTTTTGAACCGCTTCGAACCGCTTTTGAACCGCTTTTGAACCGCTTTTGAACCGCTTTGAACCGCTCTTGAACTGCTTTGAACCGCTTTGAACCGCTCTTGAACTGCTTTTGAACCGCTTCGAACCGCTCTTGGACCGCTTCGAACCGCTTTGAACCGCTCTTGAACCGCTTTGGACTGCTTTGGACCGCTTTGGACTGCTCTTGAACTGCTCGGTACTGTTTATATGCTTATATAACAATTGAACCCTTACGAAATCTACCCATATTAATATTAGAATCAGTATCTATCTATCACAATAAATCCATATTTTTCTTTCCAACATTTTGCACATACGGCTTTGAATTCTTCGAAAGGTATATCTGTTCCGACATGATCGTCATAGACATGTTTTAAATTTAATACATCTTGTTTAAACATCTGAAATTTTATAACGTCATACTGCTAATGTTGATCTAGTATATTGTAAAGGCCTTGAAAAAAGTAATTAGTTAAAAAAAATTCTGTATGATAAAGTTCATTCTATTGAGGAAACTTAATTCAAACTTAAACCTAGCCCGCCTAAATGTTTTAATCATAATTTAAATGTATGCTCATGCGCTATAACAAATGTCATATTAAATTATTAAGATTGATTGGAATACAAAATGGGTTAGGAATGAAATAAAACGAAGGTTTAAAAACACCTAGTCATAACCCGCAGATTTAATAGATGTAAATTTAACAATAATTAAAGTAGCATTCACGTTTTCATCCTTAAGAGGGCATCTTCAGATGCTAAAAATGTATAATAAATAAGCCTTAGGTCTAAATACATTAATAAGAACTTACCATATGGTAGATGTAAAAATAGTAAAATATAATAAAAATTTCATAAAAATTTAAATTTTAAATAACATGAAGTGTTAAATAAAAAGGTTCACAAAAGGAACATGGGTTAACAAACACAAAAATTGAAACAGCACATCATGAAAAATTTGAAAAATTGCTAACGGTAATAAATTGAACTAGAAATCTACAAAGTTAAAATAGAAATCTACTAAAATTACAGGAAACTGTAAAATTATTTTAAGTTTACCTGGATTATTTTTGCAAGTTTTATTAATTTCTTAGATTTTCAAAACATTTAATTTCGGTCCTTTATTACAAACGTGTAAAATTTTAATATCAGAATTAATATTAAATTGATGGTTGGATGATAAAATGTGAGTAGCAAATGAGGACTTGGTACTAGTAATGTTAGGGTCTCTATTGAGACATGTCATATTTATATATAATAAAATATTACAAAAATAAAAAAACTGTTTTATAAATTATTACGTTTTTTCTTAGTGGAGGGTGGTGGATAAGTAGAATTTTCACTTCATAAAACCTCAGTAGCCATGGACATGCAACTTGAAACGCATAGGTTTAATTCCTTTAGAAATTGGTCATGCAAGTTCATTAAGCCTCATGATTTAGCTCAAGCAGGATTCTAACATGGGAATGTATGATGTTGTTAAATGTGCATTTTGCGGAGTTATTGTTAATTTAAGTATTAGATTGCACTATGCGATTGGACTGTAGGTGACACTCCTATGGGGGGGATCATATACGTTGGAGTCCTAATTGCCCATTCATATTGAGGGATAATTATGTTGAGTACAGACCCAACAGCTACCCTGAGCGTGAATGTCTGCCCCAGGAAAATGAATTAAAATCATTGAATCCTGCATCCCAGGAAATAGTTGATCGAGGGCCAAATCAGTTCCTATGTAAAGTTTGTTTGATCAATTCAGTTACATTAACATTAAGCCCCTGTGGTCATTTCTGTGTATGCATCCCTTGTATAATGCGTCTATCAAAATGTCTTATTTGTCGTAATCCTATTAAAGGTCATATAAGAACGTATTGGTCGTAATATATCCTATGTTATAATTTTATATAAAAAATCATATTTTAAATATCAGTGGTGACGTAAATGATAACAATATCCTTTACAGTAATCTGTAACATAATTAATATTATACGAAAATGATTTTTAATTTTTTGAAAAAAATAGTTATTGTTAATTTAACTATTAGATTAGAGATAAATATGATAGAAATAATAATTCTAGTGTATTTGTATTTCCTACAATAAAATGTTTTATGAATTCAGTTTTTTATTTCCTGATTTAATTCTCCAAAAGATAAATATTTATCTGAATATTTTCAAGTAATTATTTAAGTACATCAAAACCCCTGTGTAGAAAGTTTCTAATCTCTAAGGATAAAGATTCAATGCGTCAATTAAAATCACAATTTTCCCCCACCCTTACTCATTGAGGGTTCGAAGATGACGTCATGTTTTTTAAACTGTTAAGCGTGGTTTACATTACCAACAAGTCTGGGATAAATTGGCATACATGTATTATACTTGTATAATACTTTCTCAAATTTATCATAAACAAAGTCTTATACATTTTTAAATACAAGTAGTAGATAATGTATAAAACATTACTTGTTCACATTGTATTGAAAAGTTGTGTACAAAATGGCTTCAAACGAAGAACTTATATGTTTGTTTCTGCCGCGTCAAGTTATTTAATTTTCGATTAGCAAGTAATAATAATGAAAGTCCCAAAAGAAGGCAAAGGTGGTGGAGTAGAAACTTTTTTATCCACATCTATTTCGCTGAATTTTAAATTATCAGCAATCGAACGTAGTGCATCTTTTTTTTGCGTTTCGATCAATAATACTTCATTCTGCCTTAAAAATTCAATTAATTGAATTGTGTTCTCTTTTGACCACTCCATTTGCGATAAAACACTATAGAAGGCTTTGAAAATACGTAATGTGCAGTCGCAAGTTGTCAGACATGTATGTGTTTTCCATCCACTTCGGATCGGCCGTACTTGTATAATACATGTCATATACACCAACAAATGCAGTTGCATACTTCTGAAAATCTACAACTTGTATTAAACATATCTGAAATTTTTCTAGACTTTTTAAATACTTGTATGATACTTGTATTATCCAGGACATGTACGTAGTGAGAACCCCCCTTTAAACATGTCTCGACCTGTAGAAAAAATACGTTTTGTATTTCATATTTCTAAAGGAGGCGTAACCTTGAATCAATCCCGCAATTAATATTATAGGAAAATGATTTTTAATTTTTTGAAACAAATATTTATTGTTAATTTAACTATTAGATTGCACTATGCGATTGGACTGTAGGTGACACTCCTATGGGGGATCATATACGTTGGAGTCCTAATTGCCCATTCGGCATTCATATTGAGGGATAATTATTTTGAGTATAGACCCAACAGCTACCCTGAGCGTGAATGTCCGCCTGAGGAAAATGAATTAGAATCAGTGAATTCAGCACCCCAGGAAAATGAATTAAAATCATTGAATTCTGCATCCCAGGAAATAGTTGATCGAGGGTCAAATCAGTTCCTATGTAAAGTTTGTTTGATCAATTCAGTTACATTAACAATAAGCTCTTGTGGCCATTTCTGTGTATGCGCCCCTTGTATAATGCGTCTATCAAAATGCCCTATTTGTCGTAATCCTATTGAAGGTCATATATAAGAACGTATTTGTTGTAATATTACATATGTTATAATTTTATATAAAAATCATATTCTAAATGTCAGTGGTGACGTAAATGATAACAACTTCCTTTATGGTAATCTGTAAAATAATTAATATTATAGGAAAATGATTTTTAATTTTTTGGAAAAAATATTCATTGTTAATTTAACTATTAGATTAGAGATAAATATAATAGAAATAATAATTCTAGTGTATTTGTATTTCCTACAATAAAATGTTTTATGAATTGAGTTTTTTATTTCCTGATTTAATTCTCCTAAAGATAAATATTTATCTTAATATTTTTGAGTAATTATTTAAATACAGCAAAGTGTAGAAAGTTTCTAATATCTAAGGATAAAGATTCAATGCATCAATTAAAATCATCGGTCAATCAAAGTACGAAATCGAAAAGTATAAAATTATGTAGAAATTCCTTTAAGATATTTAAGCTATACAAATCACTAAAGGGTCTTTTCATATAATCTTTAAGACCTACTTCAAAATTTCTATTTTAATTACTATTTCCATCTCTGTTTAAATGTCTGTTATCTCACTCTTACTCATTGAAGGTTCGAAGATGACGTCATGTTTTTTTAAACTGCTAACACGTCACGACCTGCTGTTTTTGTATTTCATATTTCTAAAGGGAGTGTAACCTTGAATCAACCCCGCAATTAATATTACAGGAAAATGATTTTTAATTTTTTGAAAAAAATATTTATTGTTAATTTAACTATTAGATTAGAGATAAATATGATAGAAATAATAATTCTAGTGTATTTGTATTTCCTACAATAAAATGTTTTATGAATTGAGTTTTTTATTTCCTGATTTAATTCTCCTAAAGATAAATATTTATCTTAATATTTTCGATGAATTATTTAAATACAGCAAAGTGTAGAAAGTTTCTACTCTCCAAGGATAAAGATTCAATGCGTCAATTAAAATCACAGGCCAACCAAAGTACGAAAAGTATGAAATTAGGTAAAAATTCCTTTAAGATATTTAAGCTATGCAAATCACTCAAGGGACTTTCCATGTAATCTTTAAGACCTACTTCAAAATTTCTATTTTAATTACTATTTCCATCTCTGTTTAAATGTCTGTTATCTCACTCTTACTCATTGAAGGTTGATGACGTCATGTTTTTAAACTGTAAACATGTCTCGTCCTGCAGAAAAAGACGGTTTGTATTTCATATTTCTAGGCGTAACCTTGAATCAACCCCGCAGCTCGATCAAAATTAATTAGATCAATAAAAATTAATTAGATTATACACATACATACACACATACACATATCAATTAAATTAATCAGGCCAATCAACCCGCGAATTAATTCCTTAAATTCCACGAATTAAACAAGAATTTAATTAATCTAGACAATCAAAGTCATAAATTACATAAATTAATTAGATCAATCAATCAAAATATGAATCAAAGTGCGAAATTAATGCCCTGAGGGCAGGTTGATACCTCGTATACGTGGACGGCCAGACCGGATGTAAAACCGAAAAACAGCATATTTCGTTTTATATGGGTTTCTTATGGGAGGTGCTGCGCCAGAACACTCCTTATTTATATACTGAAATGGTTACGGGAGAATACCAGGGGGGTTTCAGAAAAAATAGATCAACTACCGACCAGATATTTACCCTTCCACAAATACAAACCAATTGCTACGAACACGCAGTAACCTTACACGTCCTCTACATTGATTTTAAACAGGCGTAGGACACCGTGGATCGAAGACAGCTGTATATAATAATGAAAGAATTAGGAGTCCCGATAAAGTTAATTAAATTGGTGAAAATGACATTAAGTAATACACAGAACCGCGTCAGAATACAGGGAAAAAAGACAGAGGCATTCAAGGTAAACAGAGGAGTGAAACAAGGGGATCCCCTCTCAACGCTGCTATTTAATTTAATACTGGAAAAGATTATCCGAGAAAGTGGGGTAAACAGAGACGGGACAGTATATTATAAGAATCACCAATGTATTGCTTACGCTGACGATGTGACCCTAATAGCAAGGAACAAGGAAGACCTGGTACGAACTACGAAGAAAGTCATAATAGCAGCGAGAAAAGTAGGTTTAAGAATCAACGAGGAAAAGACCAAATACATGGAGATGGGAAGTAAACAGAATAGACGACAAAATACGCAACTAACAATACCAATGGACCAAGATGGGGAGTATAATTTCGAAAGGGTGGAAAGTTTCAATTACTTAGGAACCTTAATAGGTGAAAACGGGAACGGCAGTGAGGAAATTAAAGCGAGACTAAATAAAGGAAATAGAAGTGCGGGAGCGTTAATGAAAGTGTTCAAATCGAAAGTGGTGTCACGTAAAACCAAGCCACGGATCTATAAAACAGTCATAAGACCAACTATATATGCGTGTGAAACGTGGGTGATAAATAAAAGTGACCAAGAAAAGATTGAGGCATGGGAAAGAAAAATATTACGGAGAATTTTTGGCGGCATAAGAGAAAATGACGAATGGCGACGAAGAACAAATGGCGAACTTTACGAGATTTATAACGAACCGACCATTACTAATGTGATACGGGCGCAGAGGGTCAGATGGATAGGACATATCAAACGACTGCCAGAGCAACGCACAACAAGGAAGGCGCTGGAGGGAACGGTATTTACCAATAGAAGAAAGGGCAGACCAAGAAACAGATGGCTTGATCAAGTCAAAAGTGATTTAAGAGCTTTACAAATAGAAAGATGGGAGGAAAAGACGAGAGATAGGAAACGGTGGAAAGAAGTGGTAAACCAAGCCTTGGGTCTTCACGGCCCGTAGAGCTAATATATATATAAATAGTAATACGTTTAGTACTTGTATATATTGTAGTGTTATATGAGACAAATAATTTATTAAAATAAATATAAAATACCAGCGAGATATTAAATAAAAAAGAAAATGTAATAATAATAGTATAGCTAAATAAATTTAGAAATAAGAAATGGTAAAAAATTAAATAAAATTATAAATAAGAAACATTAGCTAACAGCTAACAAAATTAATTTTAAATAATTTATAATTAAATGTTTAATATAAGAATCAAGTTTGATAAATAATTTAAATTTAAATATTGCCATCCATGGAAAATTTTTATTTTAAAAAATATTGCCAAGGAGAATGAGAATAACAACGAAAATAATAACGAGACGACAGGGAGAAGAAAAAATACAAAGAAAGATTTTTTGAAAAAAGAGTAAGAAAAAGAATTAATTTGTGGATAAAATTTATATTGGATGAAATGGAACAGAATTTATTAATATGGAATGGCATAAAATATAATTAAAATGAAATGGATAAATTTTGGTATAATATGGAATAAGAAAAAAGAAGATCAATAACAGAAAGAAAAATAGTTTGTGAGTGACAATTTTTAAATTTATAAGGAAAGAAAAAGGGTTGTTCTGTTTTGAACAATAAAGTGTATGAAATTTAATTAATAAGATAGGGATAAATAGGGAAGATAGGGATTTTATAAATTGTAAAAATATTTTAATGGTATTTTGTATAAAAATGATAATAAAAGAAATTGATATTTGATGAGAACCTACCCTGAGATAAAGAGTTTGTGTATGCTAGCTGAGGATAAAAATTTAAATTGTATAAATTTTGAAATATAAATTTTGATTAATAAAAAATAAAACAAAGTAATAAAATTTAGATTGCCTGATAAATTTAAAATAAATAAAATTTAACAATAGTATTGCACTACATACATTTATGGCGCCCAACTACAATATTTATTTATATTTTCATTTCCTCCCAGTAGTTTAACTATTTTCCTAGGACATCTATTATTTGGCTGTTTGCGTATTTGTGTAGTTCTTTAGTGGAATGGAAAAACGTACAATTTTCACGGGCAGCGAGAAGCTCTGTATTAAGAGCTGGTAACAAAGTATAGAGTGGCACTTGAAAATATAAAATCGAACTGCAATCGCCCAAAACAAAAGGCTTGGATTGAATTAACAAAATAATTTAATTCCATTGCAGAGCATACAAGTGAAAGTATTTAAATATAATAATACTAGCTGGGTACCCGCAGCACATGCCGCGTTTACAGTAGGGTCGTATAAAACGAATTTAATATCTATTGTAATCTCTACTATTTATTTGAATTGAAAATGTATAGTATTGGTTGTTACGATTTAAATTATATTCCGAAGTTAAAAATCGTACAACGCTCCCCACGGTCGAGATTCAGGAGGACTCTCTCTGTAACTCCAGAAAAAAAATCTTGAAAATCGATAATTTTACATTATTTTCCGAAGTCCTCCTGGGGTTCTCTAGGTGCCCGCGGAGGAGGTGCCGTGCTATTGTTTTTCTAGGTAACCCGGGAGTCCGAACGTGTAAGCTTATGGACTTGGAGACCTTCTGCGTGGGGTTTCACATTCTTAAGTCTCCAGGTCGAATAGCGTGTAGAGCAAATTGCAAAAATTGATAAATTCCGAAAAGGGCAAAAGTATGAAAAACGCCAGAAGAACGGTTGTAGGGGAAGGTCCCCCCTAGGTCCCCACGGTCGAGATTCGCGAGGACTCTCTCTGCAACTCCAGAAAAAAAGTCTTGCAAATCAATAATTTTACATTATTTTCCGAAGTCCTCCTGGGGTTCTCTAGGTGCCCGCGGAGGAGGTGCCGTGTTATTGGTTTTCTAGGTGACCCGGGAGTCCGAACGTGTACGCTTATGGACCTGGAGACCTTCTGCGCGGGGTTTCACATTCTTAAGTCTCCAGGTCGAATAGTGTGTAGAGCAAATTGCAAAAATTGATAATTTCCGAAAAGGGCAAAAGTATGTAACACGCCAGAAGAGGGGTTGTAGGGGAAGGTCTCCCCTAGGTCCCCACGGTCGAGATTCGGGAGGACTCTCTTTGTAACTCCAGAAAAAAATCGTGAAAATCGCTAATTTTTAATTATTTTCCGAAGTCCTCCTGGGGTTCTCTAGGTGCCCGCGGAGGAGGTGCCGTGCTTTTGTCTTTCTAGGTGGCCCGGGAGTCCGAACGTGTAAGCTTATGGACCTGGAGACCTTCTGCGCGGGGTTTCACATTCTTAAGTCTCCAGGTCGAATAGTGTGTAGAGCAAATTGCAAAAATTGATAATTTCCGAAAAGGGCAAAAGTATGTAACACGCCAGAAGAGGGGTTGTAGGGGAAGGTCTCCCCTAGGTCCCCACGGTCGAGATTCGGGAGGACTCTCTCTGTAACTCCAGAAAACAAATCGTGAAAATCACTAATTTTTAATTATTTTCCGAAGTCCTCCTGGGGTTCTCTAGGTGCCCGCGGAGGAGGTGCCGTGCTTTTGTCTTTCTAGGTGACCCGGGAGTCCGAACGTGTAAGCTTATGAACCTGGAGACCTTCTGCGTGGGGTTTCACTCTCTGAAGTCTCCAGGTCGAATGACGTGTAGAGCAAATTCCAAAAATTTATAATTTCCGAAAAGGGCAAAAGTATGAAACACGCCAGAAGAGGGGTTGTAGGGGAAGGTCTCCCCTAGGTCCCCACGGTCGAGATTCGGGAGGACTCTCTCTGTAACTCCAGAAAGAAAATCGTGAAAATCGCTAATTTTTAATTATTTTCCGAAGTCCTCCTGGGGTTCTCTAGGTGCCCGCGGAGGAGGTGTCGTGCTATTGTCTTTCTAGGTGACCCGGGAGTCCGAACGTGTAAGCTTATGAACCTGGAGACCTTCTGCGTGGGGTTTCACTCTCTGAAGTCTGGTCGAATGACGTGTAGAGCAAATTGCAAAAATTTATAATTTCCGAAAAGGGCAAAAGTATGAAAAACGCCAGAAGGGTTGTAGGGTTGTCTCCCCTAGGTCCCCACGGTCGAGATTCGGGAGGACTCTCTCTGTAACTCCAGAAAAAAAATCTTGAAAATCGCTAATTTTTAATTCTTTTATTAATTCCTGCGGGTCCTTGGGGTTATTTAGGTGCCTACGGTGGAGGTTCTGTACTAATACCTGTCAAAGGGATCCTGGAGTCCGTGTTTGTAATGTTAGAAACATCGAAGTCTAGTTTAAATGCAGAAAATAATATTAGGATTGTTCTGCGGTCGAAATATGTAAACACTGGAACATAACCAAAACTCGCTTTTAAACTACAACCACTTTTCGAGGCGAAATAGCCCATCCAGGGGAAGCTTAGATCATTAAGACATCACTAATGTTTCTTTATTTGATGGAAACTGCTTTATAAAGCAGGAAAAGGCCTACTTTAAAAAAAATACTTCTTTAGATGAGTGTACCCGCTAACATATTTTATTTTCGGCGGTTGGCACTACTGACAAATCTGAATGTAACTTAAGCGAAGTGTGGTACTTATTAAGCCTATACGTACACGCCCCACTGACCTTGGCACGCCCGCACAACCGTTTAACGTTGCGTTCACACGATATAGGACGTTTATACAGAGCAGCCCTTTTTTTTTTTGGTACCGGTGGGGTGAAAACCCACACTTATAATAAAGTCAGCGTTCACACATTATATGAAGTTTATATAGAGCTGTCCTTTTTTTAATTTTGTAGCGGTGGGGTGTAAACCCAGACAACACTGTTGTGCTTTATATAATAGTATTGATATGTAGGGGAAAGTAGTGTACCTTGGATACATTGTAGGTACCTTCGTGCACTTTCTATATCTTGCAGAGTGGTGTACTCTGGTGACATATCATGAAAACACTGTCTTTAGTATTTGTCAACAGCACATTTTGATCCAAAAATTGCAGTGATAACGTGTTTTTGTAGGAAGTTGTAGCGTTTTGACGTTTCTAGAGTTAAAACTGGTGACTTTATAGTTTTGTCTGTTTGATTATTCTAATTGTGTGTGTGTTTTGTTAAAAATCTCTAAATATCCCATTGATAAACCCATATTTGGTGAGTAATTTGCCATTTTAGTTTTGTTGATATATCATGACCTGCACCTGTCAGTTCTAGTTTAGAGCTCAAGGGGCAGGTATTGTACCTTGGAACACTCTTTTACTTTGTTTCATGTTAAACTTTTATATTTTATCGTTACAGACTTAAAATGCCAAGGAGTAAAGCTGGTAGAAAGCGCCCTGCAGTGAATGCACACAATTTGCCTAAAGCTGTAGAAGCAGTTACAGAATTGGGTAATAATGAAATACTGTCACGTTATAATTTAGTGACATGGTCTGGATAAAAACACATCAACCTTTTAATAGTTATATTTAAACAAAAGTTACATTATTGACTTAATATTAAATAATACACCACACAGGTGGACTTACATGAATAGCATAGCTATTAGCAGATAGAGCGTAGCTGAGGGTGAAGCCATGTTGAAGAGGCTGTAGTCTTCTTGGTATGGATTGAGACTACCAAGTCTGACGACTCACAGCTAAGAGCTGTTTGTCTTGTTATGGACGAACTTGATCTTGCTATCGTTGTCGAACTCTGACTAACAAGTTGTTCCTTCATTGTGGCATATTAATCCTTTTATACTATTAGCTCCCCCCTATCTATTACATTCCATTTACAATGTCCTTAAGTCTATATTTAGTGATTGCATACTGAAGGGATGTTGCTTATTGTTCTACATGATGAAATAACATGATGAAATATGGATTGAACACCTGCACTAACTTGGAATAACAAATGAGTCATCAAGTCACTGCAACATGATGCAATTGTGTTACATTGTAGTTAATATTCTTTTAGCATTAAAGGTACTTAATTAATACTCAATCAATGCCCAATCAATACTTAATCAATCTCTAATCAATACCTAATAAATATCTAATCGATCTGCTTGTGACAATACCATACATTCTTTATAGTTCAATAAATTGCTTATTAGTCAAGTCAGCTTAATGGTGAAATAATTATTTGTAATTTTGATTAAATTGGGTTTGAACTTTTAGAATGTGTTGAAATAATTTATAGATGGGTAGCAAATATTTGTATTTTGCTTTAAGTAGCAGTTTTCATGAGGAAGTAAGTTTTGCCTATGGTTCTATTTTTTACAGTTATTTTTAATTATGCTAATTTTATTTTTGATTATCAAAAGTGATTGTCATTAATTGACTTGGTAAAGCTTAGTTCTTCAAGAAGACAGTGGACGTGAGAATCTTGTCTAGAAAAGAGAGTTTAGCTACGTGCTAATCTCCTTCGTTAGAGTTCAGGATATCTACGTTAATTGTTAATTTTTGTTAGTGCAGAATCTAAGTTTCGTCGGTGGTTGAAGACCAGATGATCTTTTCTTTCGGTGATAGTAGCACCCTCACCGCTACCGGTGGTGGGGGTGCAAGATGTTAAGATACTCCAACAAGTATCGCCACATCACCCCCCTGCTAGTGATAACGTTAGGAGGCGCCTATTTGCAGAAAATCTGGAAAATGAACGCGTCGTCCACTTCTGGTAACCGTCACCTTAGGTTGGTTGGAGGTTAAATTTTTCTCGTCGTATGCTGAAGAAAATGCTGGTTTTAACCTATCGATGGAGATGGCTTCTTCTCTACCTAGGATTTTTACAACAAAGGTTTTGTTATGACGTGCGATCACTTCGTATGGACCATCGTAAGGTGGCTGTAACGGACGCCGAACAGCGTCGTGACGTACAAAAACGTATTTACATGTTGCTAGTTCCCAGAAAACGAAACATGCGCGGTTTCCGTGTCTTGTAACCGGTGTTGGTCGTAGTGAACGCATCTTTTGTCGTAACTGGTCGACAAACTTCGACGTACTCTCGGTCGGCTGATCTTGGGAAACAAAAAATTCACCAGGTAACCGGATGTTGTCTCCGTAGGTTAATTCTGCGGCGGTTGCCCCCAGGTCCTCTTTAAATGATGAACGAATCCCGAGTAATACGGTCGGTAGTGTTTCAACCCAGTTTTCGTGTCCATAACATTTGGTAGCAGCTTTCATTTGCCGGTGAAATCTCTCGACCATGCCGTTAGCTGAAGGATGGTAGGCGGTTGTTCTCAGATGTTTGGTACCTGTTAGCCGAGTAAGCTCTTTAAATAATGTCGATTCGAATTGCTTACCTCGATCTGTAGTAACTTCTGCAGGGACACCGAAACGTGCTACCTATCCGCTGAAAAATGCTCGTGCTACGGTCTCCGCTGTGATGTCCTCGATTGGCAGTGCTTCTGGCCAACGTGTGAACCGATCGATGCATGTCAATAGGTATTTAAAACCTTGGGACTGGGGAAGAGATCCTACGATGTCGATGTGAACGTGTAGGAACCTTCTGGACGGCGTTTCGAACGTGCCGGTGGGTGTAAACACATGTCGAGTCACCTTTGCGCGTTGACATGCGTAACAACTGCGAGCCCAATCTCGACAATCTTTATTCATGGCGAGCCAAACCTATCGTTGAGCTATTAATTTTGTTGTAGCTCGGATACCTGGGTGAGCCAAATCGTGCAACGAGTTGAAAACTAGGCGTCGGAACGGCTTGGATACAAACGGTCTGACTGCAGGTGTCGAAACGTCGCAGTATAAGTCCGTATGGGTCGAGGGTATGCGAACGTGTCGGAGTTGCAAAGAAGAGTCGGATTGCAACAATGATTTTAGCTCGTCATCGGTTTGTTGCGCTTTTGCGAGTTCTTCGGAATCGATGGTTCCAGATATGGCCTCAATTCGCGAAAGCGCGTCAGCTACCACATTATTTATTCCGGATACGTGACGAATGTCGGTGCTAAATTGGCCTATAAAATCAAGATGCCTAAATTGCCTTGGAGAACACTTTTCCGGTTTTTGAAGAAACGCGAAAACTAATGGCTTATGGTCTGTAAAAATTACGAACTTTTGTCCTTCTACCGCGTAACGAAATCGTTTCACCGCCTCGTAAATAGCGCATAACTCGCGATCGTATGCACTATACTTGCGTTGCGCAGCTGTAAATGTCTTGGTAAAAAACGCGAGCGGTTTCCAAACATCGTTTATGCGTTGCTGTAACACGGCACCTACAGCGTGATCGGACGCGTCCACTGTAACGTATAAAGGTGCGCCCGCGACCGGATGTGATAATATTGTCGCGTTCGTGAGGGCGTTTTTTAAGTTAACAAACGCGTTTTCTGCTTCGGGAACCCACTCTAATTTTGTTTCTCCGCGACCTGGATTTTTTAACATATTATATAGCGGTTGTTGTAAACTCGCGGCGTTAGCTATGAATCTTCTGTAAAAGTTTATCATACCTAAAAAACGACGGAGTTCCTTGAGCGTCTGCGGCTTCGGGTAATTCCTAATGGCTTCTACTTTTGCTGGGAGTGGTTTCGTACCATTTGCGTCGACGGAATAACCTAGAAAAACTACTTCGGTTGCTCCGAAAACACACTTCGTGGGATTGATAATAACTCCATGTTGGTCCAGGCGCTCGAATAATTCCCTCAGGTGCTCCAGGTGCTGCTTTTCGTTCTCCGACGCTATGAGGATGTCGTCCAAGTAAGCATAGCAGAAATCTAAGTTCCTGACTACGCTGTGAATAAATCTCTGAAATGTCTGGGCGACGTTTTTTAATCCAAAGGGGGTTGCTGAACATTCGAATAGTCCGAATGGAGTAGTAATTGCTGTTTTCGGGATATCTTCGGGTTCCACTGGGATTTGAAAATAGGCCCTAATAAGGTCCACGGTTGAGAAGATACTTTTTCCGCTTAGCATGTGCGTGAAATCTTCCATGTGTGGCAAAGGATATCTATCGGGGATTGTCCTGGAATTTAATGCGCAATAATGGTCGCACTCCCGCGGTTTTCTTAGGGACAAGATGCAACGCGGACGCCCACTCGCTTTTGGATGGCCTAATCACACCTTGTTGCAACATCGCGTCAAATTCCGCTTTAGCGATTTTTAAACGTTCTGGCGGTAACCGTCGTGGCCCGCAAAATACGGGAGGTCCGGGAGTTGTTTTGATGTGATGCGTCACGTCGTGCCTTAGTAAACGCTGAGCTCCTGGGGGACGTGTGATGTGCGGATATCTGCTTAATAAATTGTGGTACACAGAATCACCATAAATTGTCTTAATTGATTCCGTCGTTGAATCCGAAATAACGCGACCGATAACTGATAGTGATGTCACTGAATCCACTAATCTGCGATTACGTACGTCCACCATAAGTCCGTAGAAACTTAAGAAATCTGCCCCTATAATTGCTTTATCGACGTCTGCAATCACAAAACGCCAAGTAAAATTACGACGCAAACCAAAATTAAGCTGTAACGAGGTTGGTCCGTATATCGCGATTTTAGTTCCGTTTGCCGCGTATAATTCATACGCGCACTTACCTGTGGGTCCTTTAAAACTTGTGCGAGGGTAAACACTTACGTCGGCACCGGTGTCAATCAGGTAATTCACTTTGGATTGAGTGTCTGTTATAAAAAGGCGGCCTGTTGAGACGCCGCCATTGTTGACCGCGGTTATTAATGACGGGGGGCTTCGTTTCCCGCTTGGTAGCCACATGGACACCTACATCTTCGCGCTCTGTTCTTATACCTCTGGTGGTACCAACACGTGTTTGAAGTTCCCGCAGATGCTTCGCCATCTTGCCGCTGGTAGCGTGCGCCACGTGATACGCTCCTGTTGCGAGATGAATTCCGGCTTTTTGAGCGTGCGCGGGAAAATTCACTAATTTGTAATGAAAGTCCCTAACTTGCTGTCTTAATTGGACCATTTCTTCGTTAGCGGATGCACTAGCTATTTGAGGATGTGACGCGGAGCTACTATCCTTATTTTATCGGCAATTTCAGCTACTTTGGTTAGCGTTAGGTCGGCTTGTGCCGCTAAAATCGCCTGCATAACCGTTGGTAACCTATTTAGTCACAAAGTTCGAAGAAACTCGTCTTTTACGGTGTTTCCCGCCAAATTCCTTAGGTGCCTTAAAAACTGCGAGGGTGTGCGATCGCACATTTCCTCGTGCTCGAGCAATTGTTTAATACGCTGCTGTTGAGAGGATGAAAGGCGGTTTATAAGTTCAGTCTTCACCGTGTTGTATTTGTCGTGTTCCGGTGGAGTAGTAACGATGTCCTCTATTTCCTGTACATATCTGTTATCTAATTGAGATATTACATACCAGAACTTTGTAGCGTCTTGCGTTATGCCGTTTAGGCTGAATTGGCATTCCAGTTGACAGAACCACAGGGATGGTTTCTCGGGCCAAAATGAAGGCACGCGTATACCCACGCGGTTTATTTCCGGTGTCTGTCGAAATCCGGGATCTGGCTGAGTATCTTCGGTTCCACCTACGGCCTGCATTGTGGAGATGATGCGATGTCGTTGTTTTTAATAAATGCACTTGCACTATCGTAACAATGGAAAAAAAACACCACGTGGTTTGCAACGTTGGGCCACGTGTTTCCGTAAACGCGCTTTTACTAAAAAAAATACTGTACTCACGTCGGGTCACCACTTTAGTTAGTACGTTAACGAATTTATGAAATAAAACTAACGAATAATAATAACTTACGTTTATTAACAATTTAACGAATTTAACTAAACATTACAATTAAGGCTCGTAGTGGCGTCGGTGGTTGAAGACTAGATGATCTTTTCTTTCGGTGGTAGCAGCATGCAAGATGTTAAGATACTCCAACAGGTATCAAGTTCTATTATTTAACATTTTTCAGGTTTATAATTTTCTTATTTATAAAATATAACTTAATATATTATGTTATATATGTCCCTTTGGGGTTCAGTGCAACTCGCCGGCTTCTAAGAAATGGTTTAGTCCATTTCTCAGGCCACCCCTTTGAGTTCGCCTGGTGACTTCATTATAACCCTCCCAAATGTCGTTAATACGTGCTTGAATGCAGTATTGCATCTTTGTATTCTAGAATATTCCGTCTGGAACTCGTGAAAAACTAAACTATCGAATTACCCTTGCAAACGACGCATAGAGCGCCAACCCCCCAGGAACTGGTCAGCCAATCGCATGCCCGCTTTTGAAACCATTTCCCCCGAGATGCGAATTCACGCATGCTCTACTTACAGAATTAAGTACAAGTCGCACCCATCCCTTGTCACGATACGTTGTACCAGAGTTAACAAGTTAACTAATATACCGTTCCGAAGTTATCGTTTTAATAAAACGTAGGTACCGTCTTGCAGTGTCGCAGAAATAATGTATAGATATATCGTTCCGAATTCCCGTCTTAAGATGAAACACTAAGTGTCTGTGAAGTTCTTCTACTCACAAAGATTGCCGCATCTTGCCCATTGATATAAAATATCGTCTACCGATTAGCATATCGCCCTCTTCATCTCGTGGGTAAAGCCCGCCCTGGAGACTTCAAATATTCCAGGCTCTCGTCCCGACAGCCCTCAGCATCGTCATCTCGACACCACTTCGGAGATGTTCCGCTTCCAGAGCGTCTAAAAGGTGTTAGTGACACAAAGGCCTCTCGTGTAAATCAAAAGTGCTAAGGGTAAACCGTCTGACAGCCTCATCACAAATAAGGTACTGCAATTATTGTTTTCGATTCAAAGGCTTAATCCAAGTTAGTTGTGTTCCGATGTTCTAATTTTAATAATAACTAAAATTACAACCTAGTCTCGAATTATAATCTTATCTTGTACAGGGCTGCGACTCCGAGATTCTAGCAGTCTTTACGATAAATAAGAACTCGGACTCGTGAGTCCTGGGCGAATCGATTCCCCTTTGTCTTGGCAAATCCAAGACTGTTTAACGTCGATTTATTATGCACTCGTATTATAACCTGTGAATATTTTGTGACAACCTGTATATATGTTACCATTTTCATTTATTTACCATTAGTTATTAAAAGTCATTTATTAATGAAACTCACGCTTTTATTGAAAAGTAACTTCACGAACTCTCTCCGATTCTCCCCTAGTTGTTTCTCTGTTTCAGAAACCGAATTGGTGAACCAGGTAAGGTCAGACTGTTTTACCTGGAGGCCAGCATTTTTTACCAGAGGCTTTTCCGGTTTTTCACCCTCGACGCCCTAAGGCCGATAGAAAAATAGGTGGCGCCCTTTTAACAGAACAAACGTTGATAACTTCTGCAATAATTTTTTGAATGTGCATCAGCGTTTCGGACCCATCCCCCCCGAAAGAATATGAAACACAGATGAAGCTGGGCTCACAACAGTCCAGAATCCAAGCAGAATCGTGGCCCCCAAGGGCGTAAAGCAGATTGGAAGGGTCACCTCTGCTGAACGTGGTCAATTGGTAACGTTATTAGCAGCAATCAGTGCGACAGGAAACCAAATACCTCCAACGATGGTTTTCCCACGAGTTAATTTTAAACAGTTGATGATTCGAGGTGCTCCAACGGGAACTCAAGGAGCCGCAAAATCCAAGCGGCTGGTCAAACGAGGAAATATTTATAAGTTTCCCAAACTAAACCGACTCCAGAAGAACGTGTGCTTTTGATTTTAGATAATCATGAAACACGCCTGTCACCGGAAGCATTGGATATGGCATCTAGGAATGGAGTCGCTATGGTTTCGTTCCCACCGCACACGTCTCGTCTTCAACCCCTAGATCTAACCGTTTTTGGCCCTCTAAAAACCTATTATAATCAGTTTTTAGATGAGTGACATATAAACCATCCTGGTAAAACGTTTGATATACAGAGTGATGATAAAGTATCGCACAAAAATCATATTCAGGTTATTTAATGTTTTTGCGGAAAATCCTGAGACCCGTCGATTTTTGTTTTTAAATTGCCATTTAGACATATAATTTTCAACCCCCCACCCCTCAACCCCTAAGTGCTAGCAACCCCAACTTTAAAAATTTAAATAGAAAGACACCCTTTGTGATACCTCTTTTGATAGGTCTTTTTATTCTTAATATAACCAAAAAAAGTTTTTCAAAATCGGTTGATAAATAACGGAGATATTTAACAAAATGTAATCAAATGAAAATGTCAATATTCGACAAGAAACGGCTCAAACACGCTGTAAATGGTAGCACTTCCTGACCTAAAAGTGTGGTTTTGATCGGGCATTATTTCTACGCTGTGAAGTCATAATTTTTTTTTAAATGTCAACCCCATTTTTTACATTGATTACATTTTGTTAAATATCTCTGTTATTTATCAACCGAGTTTGAAAAACTTTTTTTTGTTATATTAAGAATAAAAAGTGGAGGTGCAAACCTCCCCTGGACTTTCCCATACTAAATATAAACGTTTCGTTTTTGGTATTCAACAGTATAGTTCGCGAGGCAGACCCTGATAAGCATTTGAATGCCTAGTGAGAAAAACGAGACCAGACGGATTCGATATGAACAGAAGAAAGACACCCATTTATCTGTAGGCAACGGCTAGAAATTACAGCTGGCGAAGCCGGACCATCGCTACCGACCGCGACCGGCGATCGTTTCCGGAGTCCAACATAATATCCAAAATTCACGTATTTCTCATCAACCGTACATTTTAGTTATATGAACACCTTATACTATGTGATAGACAATTTAATTTTGCATTCAATTATATAATAATATATAGGGTGTTTCATTTAAAATAACAAAGTTGCTTATTGTACTGTGGAAAACAAACGCCCTGTATACGTGATATACATTTACGAGAATGCAAAACTATATACCGAACAACTTTTATATTCAAACTTTTTTCATATTTTGATTAATAAGGGCGCTATAGGAGCATCAATTCCCGATTTTCAAAACGTCGTAGAGGGCGCCACAGTGAAATTCTGGCATTCATCAAAAAACAAAAATGTAGCTAATACCAAGCTTAATAAGTATAGAAAATTTAAACAAAATCCTGTGGACAGTTTTTTTGTAATAATTTTTCAAAAATTTCAAAATTTTTGGAAGAGCGCCGTTGCGACCGTTTTTGGATTTAGTAAATAATTTTTTTTCTTGGTGTAGTACAGCCAAAGGGCTTTCAAACAAGTTGTTGCGGAACCTGATCAGATAACTGGTTTTTGAGTTACGGGGCGTTAAAGTCGAAATTTTGAAAAATTCATAGCGACCGCCATTTTGAAGTTAGAGAGTCCGGTAAAAAACTGTTTCCCTTGAATTATGTCCTTCTTTCATATCCCCTACTCAGATTTTCAAAATTCCGCTTCTGAAAAAAATGATACCAAAAAAACATGTCTAACTTCCGCTTCCGGTTTCGGATTTTTTTGAAAAGCTTATTTTGTCGATGAATTTTCGATATACCCCTTCATTTAAAATTTCATCAAAATCGGTACACTAGTTTTTGCGTTAGAGGCGTTACATACATACATACATACATACATACATACATACATACATACCCACCCACGCACCCACAGACAGACATTTTTTCTAGACCACTTTTTTGGGGTCCTGGAGGTCCAAAACACGTATTTCCGCGAAAATCTCGACTTCGAAAATTTTCATGATATCAATACTTCCCATATACCAGTGGTGGTATGGGAAAGTAAAAAGACCTATCAAAAGAGGTATCCCATAGGGTATCTTTCCATTTAAATTTTTAAAGTTGGGGTTGCTATCACTTAGGGGTTGAGGGTTGGGGGGATTAAAATTACCTGCCTAAATGGCAATTTAAAAACAAAAATTGACGGGTCTCAGGATTTGTGCCATTATTTCTACGCTGTGATGTCATAATTTTTTTTTAAATATCAACCCCATTTTTTACATTGATTACATTTTGTTAAATATCTCCGTTATTTATCAACCGATTTTGAAAAACTTTTTTTGGTTATATTGAGAATAAAAAGACCTATCAAAAGAGGCATCACAAAGGGTATCTTTCTATTTAGATTTTTAAAGTTGGGGTTGCTAGCAGTTAGGGGTTGAGGGGTGGGGGGTTGAAAATTATATGCCTGAATGGCAATTTAAAAACAAAAATCGACGGGTCTCGGGATTTTCCGTAAAAACATTAAATAACCAGAATATGATTTTTGTGCGAGACTTTATCATCACTCTGTATATTCCATTGCGGAAGCTCTTGGAAAGGTTTATGCTAGGGCATTCAGTACCAACAATATTATCAACGGATTTAAGGCTAGTGGAATCTACCCATTAGACCGCGGAATTTTTGCAGAAGATGATTTTTTATGTTCAGACGTTACAGACCGGCCTGCGCCAGACAGCCCTGCACCCGAAGCTTCAACCTTTACAACAATGCAAGAAGAAACTACTCCTCCAGCCACTCCTCAAAATACAAGAAGTGCCATCTCTACACCATTGGTTTCACCAGATGCTGTTGTCCCTTTCCCTAAAGCGACAGCTAGAAAACATACTAACAGGGGAAGAAAAACTAAAACCACAAGTATTTTAACAGATACTCTTGTTAAGGAAGAAATAAAGCGCAAAAAACTTATTACTCGTGCTAAGAAGGAAAAGAAAATTACAAACCTAACAAAGTTGTCAGAAATCTAGTGGAATCAGATGATCACGATGAAAGTGACCCGGATGACTCTCGTGTTGGATATGGCAGTCAATCTGAAGATGATGATGTCGTTTCAGTTTCTCATTCGGTAGATGATTTTGATATTTCTGAAGTTAAAGTGAAAGACTTTGTTTTGATTAAATGACGGGGAAAAAAGCTGAATATTATTATGTTGCTCAAATTTTGACAAAAGATGATTCGGAAAATGAATTTTCTGTTAAGAAGAAGAATTTGATTGTAGTGTTGATGACATAGTCATGCTTTTACCAGAACCATCACAACATAAAGGCTCTGCACGTGTATCGGGGCAGTGTTATTTTGATATTGATCTATCCAATTATAATGTTAAATAATTTTATTTTATTTTAAGTTTTTATTTTTATCAAACTATTTTTCTATATTAATAAACTTGTTTTCTATATAAATGTGATGCAGTTTTATTGTGTAAATAAATGTTCCAAGGTACATTACCCCTTGTTCCAAGGTAGGGTCGGTTGTTCAACAGTGAACCATGCAGGAACAATGAACCACCCCATCCATCTAGCGAATTTAAAATGTTACACTACAGCGACACCTGTTCTAAGATGGTAATATTAGCCCTAATTCGCGCGTCAGTTACCAACACGCTGCGTTGCTGTGTGGTTGACTGGTCAGCCGTTACGTGATTTGTGTCCTCAAAAGTAAAAATCAAATAGTAAGTTCAACGTTTTATGATTTCCTTGTTTTTGTAGTAGTTGCTAATATTTTTGGTTTGCTATTGTTCTTAGTCAATGCTATATGCTTTTAGGTATCAAAATCAAATGTTTTGTGAGACATCTTTGTTCTACAATTTACTGTTTGTAAAAGTGCCGGAGTGTACACGCTGAACCAATTTTGAGTGTTTAACAGTGAATCATTGGTTCACTGTGTACATAGAGGAAGATACAGTGAACCATTTATTAATTTATTATGTATAGGTACCTACAGAATGGGGCGTTCAAAGAAGTCCACGAGAGAAATAGGTCGCCATACGGCAGAGGTAATGGGAGCTGCCTTAGAGCTCGTATCCCGTGGAATAAGTATCGGGAAGGCCGCGAGAGAGAAAAACTTACATTATCCAACACTGAGACGCTATGTCGCAAAGAAAAATACAGCCGAGCATGAGAATATATCATTGCTACCTAATTATGAGGTGAACAGGATATTTACACAACCCCAAGAAAATAATCTTAAAGAATATTTAAAGAAATGTGGTCTTATGTTTTATGGACTTACGACAAAACATACTAGAAAAGTGGCATATATATGGCTGTTATTAATAATATCAAAATACCTGATTCTTGGAAACGAGAACAACTAGCTGGCAAAGAATGGCTACGTTCCTTTAGACAAAGACATACCGACCTCTCCTTAAGAAAACCTGAACCTTGCAGCCTAGCTCGTGCTACATCATTTAATCGAGAAAATGTAAAGACTTTTTTCGATAACCTGGAAAACGCAATACGACGAAATCCTGCATTTGCAGATGGGACGCGCATCTTCAATCTTGATGAGACTGCCACAACAACCGTACAGAAACCGCAAAAGGTCATCGCACCTATGGGTAGAAAATGTGTGGTAAGGTAACAAGTGGTGAAAAGGGCACCTTGGTAACTACTTGTTGTCTAATTGGTGCTACTAGCGTAGCTTTCCCTCGGAAACACTTTAAAAATCACATGTTGAAAGGGTCTCCATCTGGATCTTTAGGATTAGCGTCGCCATCTGGCTGAATGAATAGTGAGCTGTACGTAGAGGTAACGAGTCATTTTATCAGACATAGTAACAGTTCTGCTGAAAATCCTTCCCTTTTAATTTTTGATAACCATGAGTCGCATCTTTCAATAGAAGCTTTGAATTGGGCTAAAAAGTCTGGTGTAACAATTCTTACATTACACCCACACACATCTGCAAAACTTCAGCCACTTGATGTGGGAGTATTGGGACCTTTTAAGACAACACTAATTAATAAAGACAAAGCTGAACATGATTATTACAATGAAATCACTTTTGATAATACACCTGAAACAAATGCAGATAACATTGTAGCTAAATTTAATAAATATTTTGTAAATAGTATCAATGATATTGTGAATGGTATAGATATTGAACCACCAAACGTTGCTATTAATATTATTATAAAAACTAATGTAAGAACTAATAATTTAACCACTTTCAAAATGATTGATAGGAAACAACTAAGAGATACATTGTTGTAGTTAAGTACCACTTGGGTTGGGTTAATGGTTTCTTAACGCGGAACGCAAACGTTCTCTCAGAAAGATTAGGAGAAAATATAAAGAGAGCCAGGGCAGCTGTAAGTCCAGAAATTGTCAGCAACTACTTTGATGAACTCAAAATCTCACTAGAAGGTGTAGAGCCTTCAGCCATTATTAATCTAGACGAAACAAATATGAGTGATGACCCAGGACGGCAAAAGGTTATTGAAAGGAGAGGATCTAAACATCCAGAAAGAATCATTGATTCTTGTAAATCAAGTGTGTAGGTAATGTTCTGTGGTACAGCTTCTGGTAAAATCTTGCCTCCATATATCGTCTACAAGTCGGAGCATCTATACAATAATACAATTCCTGGACAGAAGGCGGTCCACCTGGAAGTGGATACAACAGATCAAAGTCAGGGTGGTTCGACTCAACTATTTTTGAAGACTTCTTTGACAGCATAATTGTGCCTTATTGGAGAAGGCTTGGAGATGGACCAAAAGTCATAATATGTGACAACCTAGCAAGTCACCTTTCTCTTCATATAATACAGCAATGTGACAAATATGGAATTAGATTCGTTTTGCTGCCTAAAAATAGCACTCATATATGCCAGCCACTTGATGTGGCCTACTTTCGCCCTCTTAAAGATAAATGGCGTCATACACTCACAGAATGGAAAAGTGCTAATAGGGGGTGCATCCCCAAAGATAAATTTCCAGCCATTTTGAGAAAAACCTTACATAAATTGGAAAGTCGCAGTGCTGATAATTTGCTGGCCGCTTTCAAAGCTACGGCCATTTACCCATTGTGCGCAGAACAGGTCCTCAAACGTCTCCCGAGACCCCAAAATATTGAGGATCAGCAGGAAGCTAATAATGGATGGGGTCACACACTTCATGAATTTTTTAAAGATCAAAGAACCAAAGAAACTGCAGCTCTCAGAAAACCACCAAAAAAACGGTTGAAGGTTATTCCTGGACAAAGCGTCGCTGTTTCAGATTTTGGAGACTCTCCATCTACACCCAGGAAACAGCAAACCAGAAAAGATCATGCCCAACCGTCCACGTCCCGAGATCGTTCACCTTCACCTTATTCCAATGATGAGTCAGACAAAGATATGGAGCTTGATGTGAGTGAAGATATCGAAGAAATTATCGATCAGTCAACTGATACAAGACTTGAACTTAAAGTTGGGAATTTCTTTCTATTAAAATATCAAAAGACCCCACCAACATCATACAAAACAAAAGCAATAAAATAATAAAAACTTGGTTTGAAAATAATTATATTGATCTTTTTACTTATAAAAATCTTATTTGCCATAATGGACTTATTCCAAAAATATATGGATTACCTAAACTACATAAAATAAATCAACCCTTAAGACGCATTGTTGCTTCATACATGAGCCCAATATACAAACTTTCAAAATACATTTCAAATATATTAATTAAAATAACTCAAACTAATAAATATAGTATCAGAGATTCATGGGAATTTAGAAATGTTATAAAAGAACAAAAAATACCTACAAATCATATTTTCTTTTCATTAGATGTTGTATCACTTTATACTAATATACCAATCCAATTAGCTACTGAAACTATTGAATTATACTGGAATAAAATAAAAGAATTAACCAAGATTCCTAAAGACGAATTTATCAACTCTGTTGAATTCATATTAAACTCAAGCTTTTTACAATTTAATAAACAAATATATAAACAAAAATATGGAGTAGCAATGGGCCAACCTTTATCCAGTACTATTGCTGATTTAGTTATGCAAAAAATCGAAACAGAAACACTAAATAAATTAAATAACATTTCACTTTACAAAAGATATGTTGACGATATTATTATTTGTGCTGAAGAATCAAATATAAATCACATTTTTTCAACATTCAATTCCGTACACCCTCGACTACAGTTTACTATTGAAAAAGAAAATATTAATCAATCAATCAACTTTTTAGACTTAACAATATACAGAAATAACAATGGAACTATAGAAACTAACTGGTTTAGAAAAAATACAAAAAGTGACAGATATATTAATTTTTATTCTTACACTACCTTACAATATAAAAAAAGTATCATTAACAGTTTAATTGACAGAGCCATCATTTTATCGTCTGAAAAGTATCATAAAGAAAACATAGAAAAAATCAAAAAAATGTTAATGAACAACAATTATCCCATACACTTCATCAACAAAAATATTAAAAAAAGATTAAAAACTTTACAAAATAAAAATAATAATACTTTAATCGAACTTCAACCCAATTTCTTAGGTCAAGACTTTAATAATCATCAAAACTTAAATAATTCTCATAAATTTATAACCCTACCTTTCATACCTAAATTATCATTTCAATTACAAAAATTTTTACAAAAATCAGAATTCCGAGTCGCATATAAAAATCATAACACAATAGGAAACTTATTTTTCAACAATTTAAAAGATAAAACCGATATACATAACAAATCAAATGTCATTTACCAAATCAACTGTATAGATTGTGAAGCCAATTACATTGGACAAACTAAACAGTTTTTAAAAAACGAATAACTCAACATAAAAACTCTATTAAAACTAAATTATTAACCCCAAATAAACCTAACACGGCATTATCAGATCACTCTGTTGAATTTCTTCACAAATTTAATTTTGACTCCCCAAAAATATTGCAAACCGAAAGTAATTTAAAAAAAAGAATGTTAATTGAAATGATTGAAATAAAAAAGAGTCCCAATAGTATTAATTACAAAACTGATATTGAAAATTTAAATATTGCTTATCACAATTTATTATAACAGAAACTTACTTTGAAGTGTAGTGTACATCATTTTTGAATAGTTTTCTATTACTATATTGGTTCAAATATTCACTATTTTATCAAATTTTAAAACATTTGGCAATTGAATGTTCTGCCATTTTACTTGCTAGAATAAAACTTTTAAAATCGCTAAAATTTTTCAATAATTGATGGAGGATCAATTTCAAAAACAATAAAATGGATTAAATAAACTCAATTTATTAATTGTATCAAATTTCATAAGTGTTAATTGTCTTCGTTTTAACAGGTAATCACAAATTTTATATTTTACTATGAATCTTTCACTTATCGATTTTATATCTCTTACAGATCATTTATAATGTTTTAATAATACTGAAGAAGATCCTTAAGGATCGAAATATATATATTTGCATCATTTAAAATTGTGTTTTTTTTTTTGGCTGCCCAAAATTTCCATTTAATCATCGTCATGACACATTTATCTTTCCTGTGGTGGATGATATTGCTGCCGTATCTTTTGGACAAATCATTCGGAAATTACATCCAGTGAAAATATTTAGAGACAGATATACTTTTAATAATTGTTGGTAGATGTAAGTTCTGGCTATACAGAAATTTAAACGATTAAGTTTTGTTAATTTTTGAAGAAATAAAGGCTTTTATTGGAAAATTCCGAGTTAAAAAATTTTGTTTGTCAAAAAATATGTTTTTTTATAATTTGTAGGTGTCCCAAGTTGTCGCCGACCGGTGTAACATGAGTTGAATAGCATTTTAAATAGGTGTCCCAAGTTGTCCGTCCTTGCGACTTACTTGGGACACCATAAAAAAAATAAAAAAGGTATGTTTTTGATTTTTAGGCAAAATCTTTCACGTAATGAGCTTCTTTGATAGCTTACCCTAATTTTAGTAACACTTGCAAAATTTTACCTTAAAAAGATAAACTCGCTATAGGCCGCCAAAGGTCAAAATTGTCCCAAATAGCCCGACTCTACGGTACACAATATTTACCTACCTAAAAGAACGATACTTAGAATCTACAATACTACCACATTTTCACTATGGTGCCACAATACTTTATCTAACAAACAAAAACTGCATTAATAGGTTGCAACTGTTACAAAACTGGACAATGACATTTATTACCGATAGAAAATTACTTCAAGAACAAACCTTAATGCTGCCGCAATTGGTTACCACTTACTTGGCGATATCTCGAGAAAGTAGACAGTATATTATCTTAAGAAATGAGTGTGATATAAATAGTGACTTTTTAACTGTGTGTAAAAATGTGTTTCCAATTTTGTATAGCAAAGACTCTCCTTGTGAAGTACATAAACTATTCGATATTAAAGCCATTAACGCATGTAACTTTGTACCATTAAAACTTTCAGATTATAATGTATATGTAGGGGGAAGTGGGGCACATTTAGCCATGGGGTACATTTAGCCAGTGCTGTATTTCTACTTTATATTTGAATTTCGCGCAAAATTTATCTATAGACGGTTGGTAACATTGCTTGAGCTCACTTCAGTGTAATTGACCTTTCCCAACCCTCTGTGGCAAGTTTTGGAACTTAAAGCGGGCTACCCGATTTATCTATCTAACGTTGGCGCTCCTGTGGTGTGATATTTCCTTCGCGTCGGCTGTCACATTTGGTTATTGTGGGGTTATATTATCTATGTTATTTTCATTTCGTCCTGCACGTGTTTGTAAAAGTTTTTTTCCGTCCTGTTTCGTTGTATTTTTAGATTTTTCTAAAAGACTAAAAAAAAAGTCTTTTTCAAGACTAAAATAAGTGTGCAAGTTGCGTTGAGGTAGGTCCTACATCGTATATCCAATTGATATTGAAATAATTTTTCTATTTTTACAGTTGATTTACCTACCCGAAGTTTGTGTAACCTATTTTATTGTTTGCATTAAGTGCCTTAGAAGTTTCAAATCTTTGTTGAGGTAAGTTCTACATCATAGAGCCTATTGATATTGAAATAATTCTTCTATATTTACAGTTGATTTACCGGAGACTATAGCCGTTGTTGCAATGGGGAAGGGTTGGAAAAAATGTTGCGTTGATAACTGCACAAATACCAGTTTAAAAAATAAACAATTCTCTTTTAAGAGTCTTCTGTACCCACGTGACTAGAAAAGGTGAAGAGAGCGCTAAAAGTTCTGAGTAAAAGGGTCGATTGTCGTGAAGCAAAATAATCGTAGAAAAAAACTACCTGGATGGATAATTTCGTTTATTTTATGGGGATACTACACTGTTAGGAAAAAAGTTCAAACGCCAGATATTTTACAACTGAAGGCCGTAGGATACGGTAAATGAATTTTGTCGGAAAAAATATTTTAGTGTCAACCAGATGTTTGTACCTACATATTATTATATTTTATGGTTTTTTCTTATGCACTTCATATTCTCTGTTCAAATACTACACGCAAAACTCAGGTTAATATTGAGTTCGAAGGATTTATTAGATCAATTCATGTGCAAAGTTTCCTGTGGGCTATGATTAATTAATTAATACCCCCCCCCCCCCCCAAGAAACAGAATTTCCTTTTAAATTTAATATTCATTTTACAGTTACATTATCAGCTGCAAGTGGTGACGGGTAGTGTAGAGATTATTATTATTATTATTATTATATATGTATTTGTTACTTTCGCATACCACCACTGGTATAGGGGAAGTATTGATATCATGAAAATTTTCGAAATCGAGATTTTCGCGGAAATACGTGTTTGGGCCCCCAGGAACCCAAAAAAGTGGTCTAGAAAAAATGTCTCTGTGGGTGGGTGCGTGGGTATGTAACGCCTCTAACGCAAAAACTACTGGACCGATTTTGATGAAATTTGAAATGAAGGGGTATATCGAAAATTCATCAACAAAATAAGCTTTTCAAAAAAATCCGAAACCGGAAGCGGAAGTTAGCATATTTTTCAGAAGCAGAATTTTGAAAATCTGAGTAGGGAATATGAAAGAAGACCATAATTGAAAGGAAACAGTTTTTTGCCGGACTCCCTAACTTCAAAATGGCGGCCACTTTGAATTTTTCAAAATTTCGACTTTAACGCCCCATAACTCAAAAACCAGTTATCTGATCAGGTTCCGCAACGACTTGTTTGAAAGCCCTTTGGGGGTACTTACTACAGAATAAAAAAAAATTATTTAGTAAATCCAAAAACGGTCGCAACGGCGCTCTTCAAAAAATTTTGAATTTTTTTAGAAAATATTACAAAGAAACTGCTCTAACGATTTTGTTTAAATTTTCTATACTTATGCAGCTTGGTATTAGCTACATTTTTGTTTTTTGATGAACGCCAGAATTCCACTGTGGAAATTGATGCTCCTATAGCGCATTTATTAGTCAAAATATGAAAAAAGTTTAAATATAAAAGATATTTAGTATATAATTCTGCATTCTTCTAAATGTATATCCGCTTAGGTACAGGGCGTTTGCAGTACGATAAGCAACTTTGTTATTTTAAATGAAACACCCTATATATTATTATATAATTGAATGCAAAATTTAATTGTCTATCACATAGTGTAAGGTATTCATATAGCTAAAATGTACGGTTGATGAGAAATTCGAATTTTGAATATTATATTCTGGCGGAAACGGATCGTCGGTCGGTAGCAATCGTCCGGCTTCGCCAGCTGTAATTTCTAGCCGCTACCTGCAGATTGATAGGTGCATAGGATGGGTGTCTCGCTAGGCATTCAAATGCTTATCAGGGTCTGCCTCGCGAATTATACTGTTGAATACCAAAATCGAAACGTTTATTTTTTGTATAGGAAAGTCCAGGGGAGGTTTGCCCCTCCACTTTTTTAAATCTCATTTAATCTTTCAATATTTAATTTTATTTTCTAATTTACAGATTTGTGTATTTTGTAAGTTTTAACTTGATCTAATTTTGGGAACCAGTATATTACAGTTTCCCTAGCCTATTCCAGGATTACAGCTGCAATCAAATTATTAAATATATAAAATCTGCCTTTGTGTTTTATTTTATCAAGTTCATTAATTTACTCTAGATCCCGAAATTGGTCTTACATTTGGTCACAACATCCAGCGAGATTATGACTAAAAGCCCCGCGGATAAAGACGAGACAAGATATTTAAAATGTTTGCAGTAGCTGTATAGTCGGTACGCCCGGCCCACCGCGCCATACAATAAGGGTCTTACGCATAATTCCTATAGCAGGTATAAACGGATTTAAATTTCATGTCATTTTATGTTTTTACAGTGTAGTGAAGATAATAAATCACCCGTTTGGCCGTTTACTGCTTTCGTAAAGATTGCAGTTGTGACCGCTAGTTGGCGTTAGTTTACGAACTACAATCATCGTCTAATTTTGAAAAACCGCTGATCAGCAGTGCCAAAAAAACAGGTCCTATTTTTGATTCTTTTACTGCCAATTTTTTTATACGCGTTCATAAAGGTTCTCCGGACATTTGGACCGGAGTAATTTTTCAAATTTGTCTTTGTAGGCATAAATATATCAGTGCAAAGAACAGCGCTAATTTATTCAATAAACTACGTTAATTTTGGATCATCTGATATATTAAATCAAAAACTAATCCGGTCCAATCGTAGAGGGGCCTTCTTATTTTCCAAAAGTATTTTCATTTTTTCAAAAAAACTATAGTTAGGTCGTCTAGACTGGCGCTCAATAACACGAAAACTACGTATCTGAATCGCCGGTACAGAAGACTCTTAACAAATTTCCTCGGAACTTTGAAATGAGAAAAGAATGGATTGATAGACTTGGTAAAACCAATTGTTGGAACCCTAGGTTATTATATGAGCACCTTCGTATTTGTGGGCAACATTTTAATAAAACTGGACGTAAAACCAAGCGTGACATGTATCCTGTATATTTTCTTCATAACTCGAAAGGTAAGACGGACATTTCTAATACAAAAATTATATTTCCTAAAAGATTTATTTTATTTGTCCTTTTTTTTCTAGAAAATCTTTTGGATTCGGAGCAGTGTATTGGAAACACCGAACCCGCAGAAATCTTGTTTAATCCGAATTCTTTTGATGATAACACTCCTACTTCGATAGGAGAAGTTATTATTTCAAGTTCTGAAGAAACCGAAGAAACTTTGGTAGGACCTTTAATTTCAACAGATTTAACTCCTCAAAATTTTCTTTTACAAGATAAAGACGGTAATAAATTTAATTTAAAATAGTTAAGTTATAGAATATCATATATCGTATTTTCAGATCATACTTATTGTGGTTTATGGGATGCAGAGAAGGCTATGAAACACTGGCAAAATAAGTTTTTTAGCTTACAATCAACATGCAATAAAATTCTACTTAAATATGTAGAAGTTTGCGAACAGAATTCACATTTAAAATTAAGAATCGAGAGATTGGAAGAACAGGAGAAATGTAATCGGGACCAAAAAAACATTATAAATGAGTTAGAATTGGAATGCGAGTCATTAAAAGAAAAAGTTACAATTTTAAAATGTTCAAAAAAGACAATCAACTACGAAGAAATTTTGGATAATCCGCATTTGATCACATTTTACACAAATTTTAAAGATAAAGATAAGTTTAAGATGTTTTGTAGTATGATTCGATCATTTGAGGAAAAATGCAATACTCAAATGGGTTTTTGCAAAAATGAACATGTATGCAAAATTGATTACGAAGAACAAATATTTCTTGTACTTAGTAGATTACGGTTGGGCTTATTAGAAGAAGATATTGCATATCGTCATGGCGTATCTTCTTCTACCATAAGCAGAATTTGCAGGCATTGGTTGTACGTGATTGGCAGCTTTTTCAAGCAGTTGCCTATTTGGCCAAACCGGGCTATTGTCCAGAAGCATATGCCTCTTTGTTTTCAGGAAGTGTATCCATCTACAAGGGTAATTATAGATTGCACAGAAATATTTATAGAGAAACCATCTGATTTTGGAGTGCAAAGTGACACCTATTCACGTTATAAAAGCCACAACACAGCCAAGGGACTAATAGGCATTACACCTAATGGCCTCATTTCATTTATTTCGAATCTTTATCCGGGTAGAATATCCGACAAAGAAATCGTTAATCAATGCAAAATTTTGGATTTGTTGGATCCCGGAGATTCCATTATGGCTGATCGGGGTTTTATGATTGATGAAGAATTATTGCGTCAAAAAAATATAGATATAAATATACCACCATTTGTATTGGAAAATCAGCTAAATAATTTTGATGAGCAGAAGACAAAAAGTATTGCCTCTTTGCGAATTCATGTAGAACGAGTAATTGGAAGCATTAAACGTTTTAGAATCTTAAGATACAATTTTCCAAACTCAATGAGTGATCAGCTTAACAATATATGGTTCATATGTGCAAACTTAAATAACATTGTAAACGTACCCCTACTAGACCGCTAATTTTGTCATAAGTGCTTGTGTTGTTTAATAATTAATCGATATTTTATTTAGTATTTATTATTTATATAATCATGGATTTTAACAAAGTAACGCTTGAGAATGTCAATATATTTTAATAAATATTTTATAATATTTTTCAGCTAGGATTCCCTTTTTCGGATTAGTGCCACAATATAAAGAGAGATAAAAGATGCAAGTGGTGTGTTGTTTAACATAAGGCGCTAATCCTAAAAAGGGAATCCTAGCTGAAAAATACTATATAATATATAGAAATTGTAGTGTGTTCCTTTGTTTATTTATAGAATACTAAACTCCATTTATTATTAACAATCCACTGAAGTAAATAAACTGGTATCATTTTTTGAGTCTAACATACAATTCAGTTAAATAAGTTACTTTCAATGTTCCTTTATTTTAAGGAGAAACTGTTAGGTATCATACAGGTTTTAATGTGTTTGTTGCTTTTCTTACATAAATAAAAACAACTAATAGGTTTTGCAAAAATTATTTATTTTACACAAGTTAATATAATATACTTATGATGGGTTTTGTATTGTACAGTGTGTCCGCGTAAGTTGGCTACATATGGAAAACTTTGTTATTATTTGTTGATCTTCCATTGTTCCATGACAACACAATTCAGAGTTTTTTGTTTGATTTGTTGTTTTGATTTTCATTAAGTGCCTTAGAAGTTTAAAATCTTTGTTGAGGTAAGTTCTACATTATAGAGCCTATTGATATTGAAATAATTCTTCTATAAATAACAAATATTAAATAGAATATCGATTTTAACGGGAAATAATAAGATTTATTCGCTTTATACGTATTTCGGCATCAATGTGCCATTGTCAAAAGCATATATAAAATATTTAATATTTTATAAAGCGAATAAATCTTATTATTTCCCGTTAAAATCGATATTTTATTTAATATTTGTTATTTATATTGTTAGCAATTAAACAATAAAACGTCAATGAATAAAATTTATTATTAAAAACTAGAATTAATAAATGTCAGTGAACACTTTTCCCATCAAGCAGTTAATAAAATACGTACACATGTACCAACTACTTTGATAGTTAAACTTTGAGAAGTAACGATACTGCCTAAGCGCAATACACAATTAAGTAATTGTTAATTAATTAGAATCAACGGAATATAAGAGCAAACGCAGAACGAAGCTGCCCAGGCTGGTGGGACATTCGATACTAAAAATGTCTCCAGACAGGACGTCTACGTCTCATTTCCATCGATGTCAAAGTTCATTCACGACCCCAACATGGCTTAAGCACCCTGCTCCGTGGAAACGCCTTCTGTTGCTAACACGGCCAGACTGACAGCTGTCACGTTCTCGGGACACTTCCGATCTGGGGTTTCCACGTCTACAACAGCAACAAAACAAATAATTTTCCACCAAGCGAGTCTGCCATACCCATCTCTGAGGCGGAATAGAAAATCATGTCAAACCTGCGAAGCGTTATGCATTCCAACAGAAAATCAGTCAAACCTGCGAAGCGTTATGCATTCCAACAGAAAATCATGTCAAACCTGCGAAGCGTTATGCATTCCAACAGAAAGTCATGTCAAACCTGCGAAGCGTTATGCATTCCAACAGAAAATCATGTCAAACCTGCGAAGCGTTATGCATTCCAACAGAAAGTCATGTCAAACCTGCGAAGCGTTATGCATTCCAACAGAAAATCAGTCAAACCTGCGAAGCGTTATGCATTCCAACAGAAAATCATGTCAAACCTGCGAAGCGTTATGCATTCCAACAGAAAGTCATGTCAAACCTGCGAAGCGTTATGCATTCCAACAGAAAGTCATGTCAAACCTGCGAAGCGTTATGCATTCCAACAGAAAATCATGTCAAACCTGCGAAGCGTTATGCATTCCAACAGAAAGTCATGTCAAACCTGCGAAGCGTTATGCATTCCAACAGAAAGTCATGTTAAACCTGCGAAGCGTTATGCATTCCAACAGAAAATCATGTCAAACCTGGGAAGCGTTATGCATTCCAACAGAAAGTCATGTCAAACCTGCGAAGCGTTATGCATTCCAACAGAAAATCAGTCAAACCTGCGAAGCGTTATGGTTTCAACAGTTGTAACAAAACATTTATTTTACCTGTAAAGCGTTATGCTTTCACCAGTCATAACAAAACATTTATTTACCTGTAAAGCGTTATGCTTTCAACAGTTGTAACAAAACATAAAACATTTATTTACCTGTAAAGCGTTATGCTTTCGACAGTCATAACAAAACAGTTATAAAGCGTTATGCTTTCAACAGTTGTAACAAAACATTTATTTACATAATACGTGTACCGTCGCAATCCACTACCGCTACAACCCGTGTATCTTTAAATAAGTTACACCCATCATAATCAAGATGAGTGGCGGGAACTACTGCAAAAAATAAGGTCGTGTGTTGCCCTGTAATTTCGACATTGGCTTTAAAAACCCAGGTGTAATACCTTTGAAAGCAAGAACATGTGGGGATAAGTTAGGTGAAAATCTGTCCACAAACTTATCGGACATAAGGGAAATTTCGGCACCAGTATTAATCAATCCCATGTAAGTGTGGGAATCAACTTAATTTTTATGGGAACAACAGCGGCTTGTTCGGTCAAAACAAAATTTATGTTGCGACGCTTGTCAATGGAATTTTTAAGAAAACATTTTTCTACCAAATGACCTGGTTTAAAACAAAAACTACATTGCATCTTGGAGCTTGCAGCTGCGGTGTCAAAGGTTGGAACACGCTCGGGTGAATGCATCGTTAATTTTTTTTTTATGATTACTGCCAGAACGACAATGTTTTTTCATGTGACCAGTACGGCCGCACTTGAAACATGATATCCCAGTCCGTGATGCCGTTTGGGTTTCCACCCTCGGCCGTTTAGCTGGAATAACACCCTCACGGGGACTGTTCTTTTCCTCCACGGCAATTTTTGATGGTTTGTGAAGCGAACTCAAATACGCAATAAGCTGTGCTATTGACTGAAAATCACGGGCAGCAACCGATTCTTGTATCTTGATTTCAGTGATACCGTAACCAACTCGATTAAATCTGCCGTACACCAAAAGGCACGTAAAATTCTTTAATAACGCCAATATGAACGTAAGATGCATATGTATTGCAAGAACTACTGTTAAATTTAGACGCTTCATAAAACAAACGACAAAGTATTTTCTTAGGTGGAAATTATTCCAAAAAAATCCCGTTTAAAGGTAACCCAGTTTCGTACGGCCGGAGCCCAATCATCAAACCAAAGTGCAGAATCATTAGATAAAAAAACGTCCCACTCTTACCAAAAGCAGTTTATTATCTGGAAACGTGTGCACAATCCCACTTCTGATGTTAGCAATTAAACAATAAAACGTCAATGAATAAAATTTATTATTAAAAACTAGAATTAATAAATGTCAGTGAACACTTTTCCCATCAAGCAGTTAATAAAATACGTACACATGTACCAACTACTTTGATAGTTAAACTTTGAGAAGTAACGATACTGCCTAAGCGCAATACACAATTAAGTAATTGTTAATTAATTAGAATCAACGGAATATAAGAGCAAACGCAGAACGAAGCTGCCCAGGCTGGTGGGACATTCGATACTAAAAATGTCTCCAGACAGGACGTCTACGTCTCATTTCCATCGATGTCAAAGTTCATTCACGCCCCCAACATGGCTTAAGCACCCTGCTCCGTGGAAACGCCTTCTGTTGCTAACAATATAATCATGGATTTTAACAAAGTAACACTTGAGAATGTCAATAAATTCTTCTATATTTACAGTTGATTTAGCCACCGTTTCTTCAGGTTGAGAATGTGGGTGAAGAAACTGGATAAATTTCCTGTGACACATTATAATGAAGAGACCATAAATAAATAGAAAAGCGATTGTACAACTTCAACTAAAGCATATTTGCATGGATATCGTCTGTTTAAAGCTAGCAAAATTCAAAAAGCTATGACGTCTTACAGCGTCATTGAAAATAAGAGCTACGTAAAGGCCTATGTTGGTGCATCATTCAAGACCACATACTATATTGTGCTGCTGCAATTTGATCAACACGCTCAAGTAACTGAAGGAGAGTGTGGTTGTATTGGTGGTAAACAGGGGCGGTGTAAACATGTGTTTGCTGTTTTGTGGATGCTCCTCGACTGTGTACGGAATGAAAGCCTTTTTCTCGAAGAAGATGTAGCACCGACCTCTGATGCTAGAAGTTTGGGAACAGGATCAGATAAGCGGAAGGTGGAGCATTCATTTGCTAAATTAAAATTTATAAAGTACGAGCCATTAAAAAAAAAAAAACTGCCGATTTGATACAGAAAAAAGACAAAATGCAACATGCGTATGATGCAGTGGAGCTAAGTACACAAGACCTTACAAATTGTCACAAACTTTTTTTAGAAAATGGCCTCAACATGGTAGCAGACATCATAAAAGCTAATGACTTTAAAGTGAATGCAGTGTTGTGCGATCGCAATAAAATTTTAGCTCCTCCTACACCACCTAATTTACCAAAATATCATCTACCCATTGGTAGTTACTGGATAAATGAGTTTGAATTAATTTGCCAGAAATTACCCTTTGATACAACAGAATTTGATGTTTTGAGGTATTGCGAGTTATCTTTACCAGAAGCTTGGGAACTGGAAGAAAAAACTAGAACCCAAAGTAAAAATCACTTATGGGTAATGGAGAGAAGAAAGCGTATAACTGCATCAAAATTTGGGGACGTTATTAACCGTAGGGCAGAAGTTACCCCTGCTTTTATAAATAGAATATTTTTAGGATCTGATTTTCAGTCGGCATATATGAAGTTAGGATTAAACAATGAAAAAAATGTTATAAATAAATACTTGAAGGTTAATCCACATTATATTCATGCTGCTTGTGGTTTATGTGTAAATCCAGGTGTACCGTTTCTAGCTGCCTCGCCAGATGGCCTAATTTATAATCAAAATACGAAGGACTATCATCTCGTAGAAATCAAAACTGTGGCCAAAGCTATAGATAGTGGTTTAGGTATTGAAGAATGATAGCAAATAAGTGGATTCAGTTTCTCGCATTAGAGCCTGAAAACATTGTTGTTAAAAAAAGACATAAATATAATTTACAAATCCAAGGTCAATTAGCTATAACAGGTTTAAGAAGATGTGATTTGATTGTGGACACCGGTGAAGAATTCTCCGTTACGCAAGTCAATTTTGATCGTGAACTATGGGTCTCAGAATGTTTGCCGAAATTGCTGGTGTTTTATTTTAGACATTATCATATGTATATAATACAAAACCCATCATAAGTATATTCTATTAACTCGTGTTAAATAAATAATTTTTGCAAAACCTATTAGTTGTTTTTATTTATGTAAGAAAAGCAACAAACACATTGAAACCTGTATGATACCTAGCAGTTTCTCCTTAAAATAAAGGAATATTGAAAGTAACTTATTTAACTGAATTGTATGTTAGACTCAAAAAATTATACCAGTTTACTTACATCAGTGGATTCCAACGATTGGTTTTACCAAGTCTATCAATCCATTCTTTTCTCATTTCAAAGTTCCGAGGAAATTTGTTAAAAAAGAATTGTTTATTTTTTAAACTGGTATTTGTGCAGTTATCAACGCAACATTTTTTCCAACCCTTCCCCATTGCAACAACGGCTATAGTCTCCGGTAAATCAACTGTAAATATAGAAGAATTATTTCAATATCAATATGCTCTATGATGTAGAACTTACCTCAACAAAGATTTGAAACTTCTAAGGCACTTAATGCAAACAATATAGTAGGTTACACAAACTTCGGGTAGGTAAATCAACTGTAAAAATAGAAAAATTATTTCAATATCAATAGGATATACGATGTAGGACCTACCTCAACGCAACTTGCACACTTATTTTAGTCTTGAAAAAGACTTTTTTTTTACTCTTTTAGAAAAATCTAAAAATACAACGAAACAGAACGGAAAAAAACTTTTACAAACACGTGCAGGACAAAATGAAAATAACATAGATAATATAACCCCACAATAACCAAATGTGACAGCCGACTCGAAGGAAACATTACACCACAGGAGCGCCAACGTTAGATAGATAAATCGGGTAGCCCGCTTTAAGTTCCAAAACTTGCCACAGAGGGTTGGGAAAGGTCAATTGGTTTGTGAATACAGTGTATCAGATGAGCAGGAAAAATAATAATCAGATTCAGCTAAATAAGGTAGGATTTTCAATATTTTTTACTACAATATTTTTCTCTACCCAAAGGTGTTATATAATTAACGTATATTACTTAGATACATTATGTACTTTTAGTTTTATGTAGTTATATTCATAATCTAACCTCCAATATCACACATGTCAACAGAAAAATATTTTAAAAATGAGTCCTATGGGGCAGATTTACCATAGCACTTGGGGGCAGATTTAGCCATGGCTACATCTGCCCCAAAATAAAATAAAATTGAGTAGTAGGTACTACTGTGAATACTTTTTTTCAGGATGGTTCGTGTTTACAAAACAAAAACTAATAGGGCAAGCATTGATGAAAATAATATTCGCCTTGCAATTAGAAATATTTTAAATGGCGAGAGATCTGTGAGGAATGCTGCAGAACATTATGGCATAAATAGATCAACTCTTCAAGTCAGAATTAAAAAAAATCTGACAAAAATGACAAAAGAAGAATTTTTGAACCTTGGTGACGATTCTGGGCATGACAGTGAAGAGGATACGTCATATTCTAGCAAATATACTGTGTCACAAGTGTTTACTAATTACGAGGAAGAACAGCTGGTCCATTATATTAAACGTTCTTCTGATATCAACTATGGTCTTAGTTATCGACAAATAAGGCTGCTTGCACAGGAATATGCAAGCACTCTTGGTAAAACTAGAATACCCCCAAAATGGACGGAAAACAAAATTGCCGGTATTGATTGGCTCAGAAGTTTTTTGAAAAGACATCCATCATTAAGTTTAAGACAACCGGAGAGCACTAGTTTGTCTAGATCAACGGGTTTCAACAAATTTCGTGTTCAACAATTTTTTGATAATTATGGAGTGGTGTTAAGACGAGATAATTTTCATCCTAGCAGAACCGTCAATATTGATGAAACTGGCGTAACTACGGTAATGAAGCCAGTGAAAATAGTTGCACCAACAGGAAAAAAGCAAGTCAGCTTAGTATCATCTGCGGAAAGAGGAGAACTTGTGACGTTTGTTGGTATAATAACAGCAGCAGGTGTAGCCTACCCTCCTGTTTTAGTATATCCTAGAATTCGAAACCCAGAGCAATATCTCTGTGGCGCTCCAGCTGGGAGTTTAGGACTAGGAAATAAGTCGGGTTGGATGACGACTGACCTGTTTTTGGACGTGCTTAAACATTTGGCACGATTTTCGAACTGTAATAACGAGAACAGAATACTCTTACTAATTGACAATCATCAATCACACGTATCAGTAGCAGGTATTAATTTCTGCAGGGACAATGGAATTGTACTGCTATCTTTTCCTTCCCACACAACACATAAGCTACAGCCGTTAGATGTAGGCGTGTATGCTCCATTTAAGGCAAAATGTGCTGTAAGCTACAACGACTGGATGGCTAGCAACCCAGGAAAAACGATCACTATCAGAAACATAGCGGAATTAATAAATACTCCCTTTCTTCAAGCTTTCACTGCAACGAATATCATAAACTCCTTTAAGAAAACAGGACTTGGCCGATGAATAGTTTAGTTTTTTCAGAAGACGATTTTGCACCCAGTTATGTCACTGATCGACCAATTGAATCTCAAGAAGTCCCCATTATTGAAAATTCACAGCCGTCATCAACCACTGCAGATGATACCGAACGTCAACCATCCATTTCTACTGAACCTCAACCATTCGCTTCTACTGAACCACAGCCATCCACTTCGACGCAACCTCAACCATCCACTTCGCAGCAACCTCAACCATCAACTTCGACGCAACCTCAACCATCCACTTCTACAACCGGCAAACCGAGAACTCTTAGTAGATTAAAGAAGAATTTAGGCATTAAATTAACACCTGAACAGATAAGACCCTATCCAAAAGCCGGCATTAGGAAAGGAAAATCCAAAGTAAATCAAGGAATGTCCAGAATCTACATGGACAGTCCAGAAAGGGACAGATTGGTGACAGTGGAGGCCGAAAAAGAAGCAAAAAAAGAGTAAAATTGAAGAAGCAAAGAAAAGAAAGATTGTAAAACAATTAGTGCCTGAAAATAAAAAGAAAAAGGCAACACCTAAAAAAATAGAGCCTGAGAGTAGTAGCGATTCAGATATTTCAATAGTCGGCGCAGATCAAAGTGATAGTGATCTTGATTTAGAGCTTCCTGATTACAATACAGATGACTCCATAACTAAAGACGATTTCATTATGGTTAAATTCTCCGGAAAGTCTTCCACAATATTTTATATTGGACAAGTGATAGAGATCAACAATGAAGAGATAACTGCAAAATTTTTACGCAGAAAGGCAGCCACTGGAACATTTCATTTTCCATTGGTGGATGATATAAGTATTATTGACAAGAATGATATTCAATGTAAATTACCTACACCTGCTTGTTCCGGTACTAACAGAACGTCTTCCGTGTATCGATTTTATTACAAATTTGATTCATATAATGTACGCTAAATGGTGTTGTGTAATTTAATAAATAGATATGAATACATTTGCGTTATTAACATCATTGCTAAAACTGCCCCATGCCTATGCCTAATCTACCCCACTAGTGGGGTACTTTTAGCCAAAACATGTTACTATAAATTATAAAATAAAAGTTAAAACTATTTTTTTTTCTTTATGCTATCATATGTAAGAGTTGTGTGGTAAAGGTGTCATTAACCGTTAGTAATATCAAATTGCTTACTTTAAAACGTTAAACAAGTTTTTCTATTATATATTAAAAAAATGGCTAAATGTGCCCCACTTCCCCCTATTAGGACATAACCGATGGTTAATTGTGACTAGTATTCATCCAATTACTGTTGATATTAATTGTAACAATTCTGTTCAAATCAGAGTACTTGGTACTATACTTACCTTACCACCTAATTGTAATGCCCACATTGGTGACAATGCTCTATATGGTTCTCAGGATCTCAGGTATTGTCAAACAAAATTATTAGACTACCAAACGACAAAGTTAAGTTACTCGAAATTTGTTAACAAAAAAAAACATCTACCTAAATAAAATGGGGTGCTCCAACACCCCACCATACCACTTATGTGACTAAAAACTGTGCCAGTTCAGGGTTAATCGTCAAAGAACAGACGACAATTTCAACAATTTCATTGTAACCGCAGAAACGTTAGTCAATGAAATTGAAATAGATGCAACATTTCCAAAAATTAATATTGTACATCCTAGTAGAAAGAAAAGGCAATTTGAATATGAAGGTGAAGATCACGTTACTCTCGATCCTGCGCACATTTCAAAATAAATTTTTATTTACAAATTTTAAATTTCATAAATAATTCTTTGGTCGAACGATTTCAGTTGCTACAAGGACAGAAAGACGCATTTAACTTTTTATACAATGTTCACTTCTTTTCTGATGAAGAAATACAAAAATGTTGCTCAGACCTGGATATTAAACTTTTGAAGACAGATTAGGGGGGGGGGAACGGTTCCTGGAGTTCTGCCCAATAAAGGGTTGAAGTACACCTACTTCTCGCAAACTTCTCTGGCAGAGGAACGGCAGCCCAAAGTAGGGGTAGTGCAGGAAGCAGAGGAACAGGAAAAAAGAATAATTATTATACTTTTTTAAATCTGCCTTCATAGGGTTAAATAAGACCTCGTTCTGGCAAAGCTTTTGAAATAGAAGAGATACACAAAGTGGAATCACCTGAAACAACAAAAACTATGTGAATCAGAATCACTGGAGATTTTTTGAAAATCCTTCTGTAATGAAAATTTGAACAAATTTGTCTGAACAAAAAGAGATTCCTAACTTGAAGAATAAGTTATCTAGCAAAAAGGAAGGGTTTAATTGTATGACATAACGACAGCTAAAGCACTTGTTGAAACATGTGAAGTGTCTCTATATTGTAGTCCACTTCAGAGACTGGATGAGAAGCTATTACATTATCTTGACTTCATTTCCATCAAGCAAAACACGAACATGACATCTCTTGTTATCTCTATTTTGCATAAAAGTGGCGCTCCATCAGACAGATTGCAATTAAAGTTCCCTCAGTCACTGATGTCCAAAGCTGCAGAAAATAAAACCATTGAATCAGCTTCTGGGTAGTCGATCATATTGATACCGAGATAATCACCTCCTCTCTTGTATAAATTGTCAGAATTAGGCTAAACTTAAGCCTTTACAATTCGAAATGCTTCTCCCTCTGAATCTGTAACAAAATAAACAAATAATTAATACACATATTTACGAAATTGCCAGAACCAAAAAGTTCAATGTGATTTCCCTGAATTTTACAGGCTTTCCAGAAAAGTAGCCACCCTTTTTAAAATAAAGTTTTAAAAAAATGTTTTTGTCCGCTACCGTCTTAAAAGTCATCACTTTTAATACAAAAAACCGACATTGAAGTTGATGTTTTTGCTACTAGTTCCTAGGAAATAAAAGTACTTTTAACACTTTTGGTCAAGATTTGTTATGTTAATAACAATTATTTAAGAAAACACTACAAAGATATTAAACAAATAGTCAAATAGATTGCAAAGTTAAGATCTTCAATATCTTTAATCTTTAAATGTACTTAAATCGTCGCAGCGACAAGCTCCAGCAGCACCCAAACTTAATACAGGTTACATCAAAATTTAATTATCGTAAAATATTCCATTTTAACACTAAAACACACCTTCATCACCAAGTGTTGCTTATCAGGAGCACACTTCAAGATTCGCTCCACCCGTTCTTTACTAAGAATTCTCCATTTCTTGGGTGTGTAGTTATTATTCTCTATTTTTAAATAGCCATGGAGTTTTGAAAATTATAATAATATATAATAATAGTATGTTCCATTGGGATTAAAAGTGACTTCTCTTGATCTGCAATATTGCACTTTTAGTCCTAATAAAACAATCTACTATTATAATTACCATGGTTAGAATCAGAATATGTCATTATAATCTTATCCATCTCAATAGCCTTGACTGTATTCTTCAAAGCCTTCATTGATTCGACACTACTCCATTGGATCTGGTTTGGATGTAGAATTTTAACATCTACCTGCAACATAACAATAGCAAACTACATCTCAAATAAACCTCTGAACAAGTGATAAAATTTCTTTGTATGTTTCTTCAGTTGAATTGGATCATCAAAGACACGCAGCTCTTGAAGATTATACATGAGCATGTGTGACACTTATTATCTCTGGAGAATATGGACTTTATCAGAATAATATGAAGTTGTCTTTTATCATAATGTTCAATTAAACATTATCATCAACTTGAATATTATTTAATCCATCAAGTCCTGGTGCAAGGCACAGGCCCTCTTTTACAAACATTTGGAGTATCAGTTCGTTTTTGTAGTTATAAAAGCGCCACAGATTGAGTATTTGCCGAGCCTCTACCTTTTGGCAAAGGTATTTGCTAAACAGATTGTTAATGGGCGAGCTATACAGGGTGTCTCAAAACAAACGGCATCCGGTTAAAAGCATGTTCCTTTCACGAAAATAAGAGAAAAAGTTCCAATTAACATGGTTCTGCAAATGCTCCGTTACCGAGATACGGAGTGTTGAAAGTTGTAAAAACTATCGATCTTTTTCATTTATTCGGAAATTAGTAGGTATTAAATTTTAAAAAGTAACCAATACGTATGTACGTACATTTGCTATAAGTGGACCATATTAGTCAGTTTTTTACTTCTCCAGCGGACATGACCAGGACAGGAAAACTTTTACTGAGAACTCCATTCCGCACCTTTATACCGAGACCTTGCCACTATTCATTCAGACTATATTCCTGACCGTTTTACTGCTCAACTAACCGACATTTAATTACCGAGTTTCCGTTCAACTATTCCCGAATTCATTTTGGCTAATATGTAGAATCCGGGGCCGCTATCAAACCGCTGTATTCCCCTTAAATTACTAATGACCAATGATATTATTTATTCTCTGTTCTGTTGTTATAGAAATATTAACTAACATTATTGTAATTTGTCAAATTTATTAAAATAAATCATTGACATTTATTACACAAAATTAAATCAGGTAAATATTTCCATAAATTTGGATTATTGAAAGGCAGGCATGTAACTATAACCGTCTAAGAATTGGCAATAAATGATGATTGTGATTTATTTATGTGAACATGGTATTAAAATCTGTATACATGTGGCCAAGGTAAGTGCCTCTTTGCAGGTAATATATAATAAGAATTTGAACGAAATTGTAATTAAAGCTACAGTATGTGAACATGGTACCAAATTATATCTAAAAGAGACCAAGGTTGGTTGCTCTTGGCAGGAAATATATATAAGAACTTGAACGAAATGGTGACTGTTAATGCATTATGTGAACAATATACCGAAATATGGGTACATGGAGGCGAGGTTAGTTGATCTTAGCAGTTAATACACATAAAAACTTGAAGGAAATGGTGATGGTAGCTAAAGTCTGTGTACATGGTACAAAAGTCAGTGTACCTTCTGGGACCAAGGTTAGTTGCTCTAAAATCTGTGCACACGGCGCCTCAGTCTGTGTTCAGGTTAGTTGCTCTTCGCAGGTTATATATATAAATAAGAAATTGCACGAAAAGGAGATGGTTAATGCAGTCTGTGTACATGGTACGAAAATCAGTGCACATGGTATTTAGTAGGTACTTTATGACCTGGTCGTCTCGGCATTAGAAATGTGGCTAAAAAAAGAAGATGGTAACACAAAGGGATGCTCATCGCTCATCCCTCATAAAGTAAAACAAGAAATGGTTAGGGGGTAAGCTGAGGGATGTTCATTCCTCATAAAAGAAAACAAGAAATGGATAGCAGGTAAGCTGAGCGATTTTCATTCCTCATAAAAGAAAACAAGAAATGGATAGCAGCTAAGCTGAGGGATTTTCATTCCTCATAAAAGAAAACAAGAAATGGATAGCAGGTAAGCTGAGGGATTTTCATTCCTCATAAAAGAAAACAAGAAATGGATAGCAGGTAAGCTGAGGGATTTTCATTCCTCATAAAAGAAAACAAGAAATGGTTAGCAGGTAAGCTGAGGGATGTTCATTCCTCATAAAAGAAAACAAAAAATGGATAGCAGGTAAGCTGAGGGATATTCATGTTGAATCTTTGTATTAATTATTTTTGTATTTGAAAATTTTGAATTTTGTTATTTTTGCGAAAGCAATGTAGTGGTTAGCTATGATTTTATAAAATCTTGTTTTTGGAAACATGGCAACCAGTAAATAATATAAATTTTTTCTCGTAAAGTTTTAACGTGCGAATTTAGTGTCCGTGTTTTTAACTTTTATTTCCCATATTAATCTGATTATTTTCATAAACAAGAATTTATATTTACCTATTACTGAATTAAACGATCAAGATCGACAGGTTAGTTATTTAATTATATTAATTTACTTGGATTTTGTTTACCTCATATAAATTTATAGTTTTTAGAATTTATTTTGTGTTGCTAATAATCTGCTTTCAGGAACAACAGTTATTTTAATTTATTGTTCATTTATATATTGTGTAAATAATAATTATGTACTTATAATTAACTGAGTGCTACATTTTTAATAAAATATGTGTTACATTTGTTTAAGGTGAGCGACTGCTGAGGAAAATCACCAAGTGGAAGAACAGTGAAATTGAAAAATTGTTTCTTCTAGCGTAACTAGCGCAGGTACTGATAGTATGCACAATTTTATTATCAAGTTTTATTTAAATTTGTGCAGAATACCAATGCCAACGCAAGTAACGCTAAAATTAGACATTTGTCAATTTTATTTGTTTTCAATAGGGTACCTTGATTGAGTGATTGTTATCATTCTATCACGGCACTCTAAATTTCATCATCCACGTGATTTACCTATGCAGAAACTCACCTGTGTTTATTTATTTTGGTTACCATGGTACCTACTTATTAAGGTTACCATGGAAACGGGAGGGGAAAGGTGGTGGGGATAGCGGCCCCGGATTCTACATTTATGCCTTCATTTTTAGTTTATTTTGACCGAATCCTTTTTAGTTTATTTTTGACCGAATCCTTTTTAGTTTATTTTCGCGGAATCCTTTTTAGTTTATTTGTTTTAACGAATCCTGTTTAGTTTCGCAAGATTGGTGATCGGTGCAATACGAATTGCTTTCTCAAACCTCCTGCCGAACCCGCCTTAAATCTGCCGATTGGTGCAATACTGATTGCTATTTTAAGGGTGCCTTATAACCATTTCCTTGGTGAAAGCCGGTACCCCCGTGAGCATTCGTGCTTTAAACTGGTGGAGAAAGCTTTTACAGTTTTACCTTGTCCGAACAGGGATTACGTACATGAAAATGGTGTATCTCTGATTCTCAAATAAACCCCCGATACCTGAAATTCGTTATTTGGTTATTCCCCGATCAAATCAGTACCTATACTTTACCTGTACACCCCGAAAGTATAATCCTATAAGTTAAATAACCTAATTAAGGTTCCCATAAGGAATTATTTTTAATTCCGACCCGATATTTTATTTGAATAAAATCTTCCGTTACAATTTCCCGTAATAGCTCCTAGATTGTTTCGTGTCGCAAGACCATTGCTTTCTTGACGATATTAAAGCCCTAAAAATATTTTAAACAGTATTTTTCTAGATTGAAAACTCACCTGGTATTCAAAACATAACCTATACGGTTATTAGCATTTAACTAACCATTTTAACGTTCCCGAGTGGCAATTAAACCCCGATTAATTCCTTTATCCAGTAATTGGCCACTCGCTGACAAGATTAAAGATTGATTCACAGATAACAAACAGACGATTAGTTTGACAGACAAATCTAATCTGCGCATTTGCGCATAACCTTATACCAAAAGTCTATTTCTAACGGGCAACCAATCAACGACCGACCGACTACCGAAACATTACCAGTTTAAAAGCTAGAACTACTGACTTACTTATTTTACTTGAAGTTGTATTTCACCTGTACAATTTGTTGTAAACGATATTCTGTTAACGATAACAATTACATTTTTTATAATTAAAGCTTGTAAATATTTTGTTAATAAAATTGTTTTTCAAAGGTTATAAAGGTCTGGGAATTATTATTTCAACTGAACCCTGGACAACTCCAGAGCTGACACTGGTCAAATATAAATTTTGGCACCTTCCCCCCTATTGGCCGAGGGTGAAACGTTACAGTGTATGTGGATGTTTCTGGAGGAAAAAATGTTTACCCAGTTTTTTTTGTTTTTGACACAATTTCCAAAATGGTCAACTCATTTACGGTTCAAAGGGTCTCTTGAGTTTGTTTCCTACCATTAACCATTTTCGTTTAAATCACACTTCAAAAATGAACGAGACTAAATAAATAAATTTACAAATCTACTGAAGTAGGTAGGTACTGGATGATTTTACAAATTATGTTCAAAATTATCGCCATTGGCTTCAAGACAAGTTTCTATTCTTCGAACAAAATTTTGACAAAAAAACAGTGGCGTACCATTTTTCCTCCAGAAATATCCACATACAGACCTGTAGTTTTGCCACCGGAGAAGGAAACAACCGACTAATATAGTCCACTTATAGCAAATGTACATACATACGTATTGCCTACTTTTTAAAATTTAATTGTTAGTCATTTCCGAATAAATGAAAAAAATCAATTTTTTTACAACTTTCAACAAGCTGTAGGTATCTCGGTAACGAAGCATTTGCAGTCCCATGTTAATAGGAACTTTTCCTCTTATTTTCATGAAAGGAACATGCCCTTAACTGGATCCCGTTTCTTTGAGACATTCTGTATACAGGGTGGCTGATTTTTCATTGTCCAGCTTATATCTACTGAAATATTAAAGATACCTACAAGAAAAAAATAAAGATTAGACTTAGCAAAGAGTGTAGGAAGGTGGTAACTTATCTACTAACTGAAACAAGGTACTAAGATACAAGCTTTTAAAATTGAAATTACCCGCTCAAATCCTCTTCCAATTGCAAATTATATGTGGACGGTCATCACTCTACAAAATAGTGAAATGGTAGACCTGTTACAGTTTTACAAGGTAAGAAAAAAAACTGTTTTTGATGGTAGGTAGTTACTTAGTGCATGTTTTTAGTGCAGCTTTTAACACATTGGTAGTAATTATATTTAATGAATTTTGCACCAATCTATCAACAATTATGTAAACATAACCTTTACAGCATCCCAGCTTGAAAGATAAAAGTCCATAGGTATATAGTTTTCAACTTTTTAAATGCAGATTCTACAAAAGTACTAACTGAAACAGCGGTGGTGGTACTAAGTGAAGCAGTTGTCAGTTACCTAGTACCTATCATTTGTTCTTAATTGTTTCCAACTACAATCTGTATTTTTTCCAGATGCCTCTTAAACTAAAACCACGTAAATACGGCACAGCAACAGCTGAATTAATGTCAAATGCCGTTGATTTAGTTTTGAATAAAAACTATTCAGTAAGACAGGCAGCAGTGTGCTGCAATGTTAAATATCCAACATTGCAACGTTACGTTATGAAGAAAAAAATTAATTTAGAACGGAACATGAGAATGGAACCTAATTATTATCACCGGCAATTGTTCAAAGACGAACAGGAAGATGTTTTAGCTCATTATTTAGAAACATGCAGTAAAATGGCTTACGGATTAACAACAGTGGATGTAAGAAGACTAGCCTTTGAGGTTGCAATAGGGAACAATGTGACAATTCCAGAGTCCTGGACAATATCTAAAATGGCAGGCAAGGACTGGTTAAGAGCCTTCATAAAACGCCGAAAAACTCTGAGCATCAGAAAGCCAGAAGCATGCAGTCTTGCAAGATTAACGTCGTTTAACCGACATAATGTTCAAAATTTTTTTTCAAATTTGCGTAATATTCTGGAGCAAACCCCAAGCTTAAGTGATGGCTCCAGAATATTTAATTTAGATGAAACTGGAACTACAACCGTCCAAAATCCAAAAAAAATAATTGCATCGAAAGGTGTCAAGCAAGTGAACCAATTGCGTTAGTCGTGAACGTGGAGAGCTAGTAACGACATGTGGCATTATATCTGGCTTGGGAACTTTCCTACTGCCTGTTTTAATATTTCCTCGGAAATATTTTAAAACACACATGCTTGTAGGAGCTCTGCCGGGTACACTGGGATTAGCAACGCCATCGGGATGGATGAACTCAGAAATTTTCATTCAGGTCTTAGACCATTTCATAAAATTTTCAAACTCCAGCAAAGACAATCCGAGTCTACTTATTTATGACAACCACGAGAGCCACATTTCGATACAAATAGTAAATAAAGCTAGAAAAGCTGGAGTTAAAATTCTTACACTCCCACCACATTGCAGCAACCGTATGCAGCCACTTGATGTGGCTGTGTATGGTCCCTTCAAGTCGTATTTCAATGCAGCATGTGATAAGTGGATGCTGAAACATCCGGGAACTCCACTAACGATTTATAATATCGCAGAATGTGTGGCAGAAGCACACTGCAAAGCATTTACTCCAGCTAACATAACTTCAGGATTTTGTAAGACAGGAATAATGCCATTCAATCCGGATATATTTACTGATGCGAATTTTATACAATCTGAAGTTACAAATCGACCGTTGGACAATCAAGAAGTTGCAGGACCATCTAATACCGCAGGACGATCTAATACCGCAGAAGCATCTAATAGCAATTCTCCTCAACCAGATCTATCGTACGTTTTACCACGAGAAGTAACGCCACCAAAATTTATTTCACCAGAAGATATAAGAGGGCTTCCTAAATCACAACCCAAAAAGCAGTTAAGACGAGCAAGAGCAAAAGGCAGGAGTTCTATAATAACAGATACTCCTGAAAAGCAAATATTAGAAGAAAAAGAAAATTTAAAAGCAGTCAAATTAAAGAACAAAAAAACGATCGTTGTATTACTAGATGAAGCTAAGGAGAAACCCACAAAAAAGAAACGAAAAATAGCAATAGAAGAAAAAGTAACGAGTGTCACAAGTGACGAAGAGGACACTGTGGACTATAAAGATTCTTCTTCAGACTGGGAGCCTGAGCAAAAAGACGAGAACAACTACTTCACTGGTGATATGAACATTGTAGAAGGTTGTTTCATATTAGTAAAATTTTCAGGTGGAGTTCATTATGTAGCAATGTAGCTAATGTTTTAACAGACTTAGATGAAGTGGGAGATTGCGAAGTTAAATACCTTCGAAAGAGCACTAAGTGTTCTAATTCCTTCTTATATCCGAATAACATAGATGTTGCCTCAGTTAATAAATCTGATGTAACTATGATTTTACCAAACCCCAAACCATCGCAAACTAAAACAGAATCGAACATATTTAAGTTTGAAGTAAATTTTAACGGTTTCAACGTACGTTAAACTATATCTACTAATTATTATTTTTAATAACGTACATTACCTATATGTTTTTATTGTATTGCACACTTTGTTTCTTTTATTTGCCATATCAGCACATGTTTCACTGGAGATGTAGTGTTGACTCAGTTTGTACCACCACAATATTTAGTGTTGGCTCAGTTTGTACCACCAGTGGTACTAAGTGAAACATTTGCAAGACTTTTTCTTTAATTTTTTCATATGGATATGTCATGTTTATTTTCAGTATTGTTATATTTTTAAGTTAGGATAAATGCCATACTTTGACTTTTTATTAATAAATTTCTTATAATTACAGATAAATAAACTTTTTGTACTGAGATATATACTTTTTGGCCCACTTAGTACCACCTACCCCTATAAAATACGGCAAACAAGTTTTTTTCCACGACCTAGGTACTCATTTTCCGGAAAAATATGCAACTTTAGTTTTTTAAATGGAACAGACTGTATATCTTTGAGGAATAAGATTCTAAATCAATTTCTCTTACAAACATGCTGTAGGGATATTAGTTATACCTTTTTAGGGATGTTAGTTATACCTTTTTAGGTTGGTACCTACCTACAAGCTATAACATATAAAAGCCTTAGCGGGAGCTTCTCTCCCTATCTTTTATCGCAACTGCATTTCGAGTAGAGGTTGTAAGTATTGTTAGTTATTTGTTAGTTTTTGTTAAAGTATAATAAATGTGTTAAAACCATCAGAAGACTTTCAATTAACTAAAGTGGTGACCCCTCGTATAAACTCACGCGTTATTTTAAAATTAAAATTGAAAAAACCGTTCTACTCGACCACGTGCAAAATGCTTAGCGATCCAGATCCATCCATTAGTGCAGAACCACCGACTATTGCAGCCGCCGCAATCTCCTTACCAGTGTTTTGGCCGAATAGGACAGAATTATGGTTCGCAACGGCAGAGGCTAAATTTGATTTAGCGCATCCCAAAGTTACGCAAGAAATCACCAAATTCAACCACGTGCTCACCGTACTATCGCCGGAAATCGCAGATGAAGTTGCAGATCTTATAACCAAACCACATGCAACACAGCCATATACAAAATTGAAAGAGGCCGTAATAAATAGGACAACCCTTTCCGACTCTCAAAAATTGCAACAGTTGCTGTCCGGAGAAGAACTAGGTAACCGGAAACCAACTCAACTCCTAAGACACATGCGAAAACTGGTGAACGACTCGGGGTATGTTAATGACGCAGTTTTAAGTGAACTTTTTATGCAACAAATGCCTGTAAACGTGAAACAAATCCTGGCATCGCTTACGAATGTCAACCTAGAACAGTTAGCGGCAGTAGCAGATCGCATTTTGGAAACTACGCCAGCGGTGGCGCCCATAAACCACGTGCATGCGGTCCAAGCTCAGGATCCTCCCAACATTCGGAAGCACCTTCAACACGAGGTCCAAGACCCCATCGTAACAATATCAAATAAATTAGACAGCATCATGCAGCGTCTTCACAATCTAGAAAGGAACCGGCCCCCACAAAGGAGCAACAGCCGGAATCGCAATCGTTCCCACACCAGGAGCCCGAGCGGCACGCGGCAGCGATCCTGTTGGTATCATTACCATTTTGGTGAGAAGGCGCAAAAATGTGTAGCACCCTGTAGCTTCCCGAGTGCAAAAAACGACATGGGAACGCAGTAGATGCGGCAACCTCTGCAACCCAACGTTCATGCCGTTTATTTGTTGTTGACAAAGTTTGTAAGACGCATTTCTTAGTGGATACAGGAGCAGATTTAAGCATTTTACCAGCAAAATTTAAACACAGTGGTTTAGATAATAATAATGGTAGTGCTACGTTTAATCTCCAAGCTGCAGACGGTTCGCCAATAACAATTTATGGACAAAAAACAATAAATTTGAACTTGGGGCTCCGTCGTGATTTTAGGTGGACATTTGTAGTGGCTAATGTAACGGATGCTATAATTGGTGCAGACTTTTTACATAATTTTAATTTAAGTGTAGACCTTAAAAACAAACAATTATTAGATAATAGGACATCGTTATTAGTAAATTGTATATATAGAGCTGGGAAAATTGCAAGTGTGCGTACAGTGTTCGGAATAAAGTGCCCTAAATATGAAGACATTTTAAGACGGTACCCTAATATTATACGTCCGACACCCTCACTTCAACCTTTGAAACATGATGTACTACACTACATCGAAACAAAGGGCCCCCCAGTCCACAGTAAGCCTAGACGACTACCTCCGGACAAATTCCAAGCAGCCAAGGAAGAATTTGGACGTATGCTACAGGCTGGCATTATTCAACCATCTTCATCACCGTGGGCCAGCCCACTCCACTTAGTTCGTAAATCCGACAACACGTGGAGGCCCTGTGGAGATTTTCGTAGCCTCAATGCAGCCACCACCGCAGATCGTTATCCGATCCCACATATCCAAGACTTTACCCACAGTCTAGCGGGTAAGTCAATTTTTTCAACACTTGATTTAATCAAGGCATATTTCCAGATACCGGTTAATCCAGCAGACATACCCAAAACTGCCATTACAACACCATTTGGCTTGTATGAATTCATCCGAATGCCATTCGGACTAAGGAACGCTGCTCAAACATTCCAACGATTCCTTGACCAGATCTTCCGAGACCTACATTTTGTATATATCTATATTGACGACATACTCATTGCATCCTCGTCAGAAGATGAACACCTGGCACATCTTGAAACTGTCTTTCAGAAACTCAGCCAGCATGGTATTGTCATTAACCCGCAAAAATGTGTGTTCGGAGCAGACGAAGTTACCTTCCTGGGTACCAAAGTTTCACAGCATGGTCTCCAGCCACTTCCTGAAAAAATACAGGTGATTAAGGATTTTCCACGGCCAGAGTCCACCAAAAAGTTGCAAGCGTTTTTAGGCATGGTCAATTATTACCGAAGATGGTTACCCAAAGCTGCAACAACTCAGCAACCTCTAACGGATCTTCTGAAAGGGTCCAAGAACAAGGATTCACCACTCACTTGGAACGAAGCTGCAAACGAAGCTTTTCTCCAGACGAAGAACGATTTGGCAGCTACAGCAATTTTGACTTTCCCACAACCTGGAGGTCTCCTTAGCATAGCTGTGGATGCTTCCGATATCGCAGTAGGGGGTGTGTTGCAGCAGGGTTCAGGTACGCACTTCAAACCTATTTCTTTCTTTTCCACCAAGCTGACTTCAGCTGAGAAAAAGTATAGTGCCTACGACAGGGAGCTCCTTGCAATATACAAAGGAGTTCGTCATTTTCGCCACTTCTTGGAAGGCCGAGATTTTACCATCTATACAGATCACCGACCACTAACCTATGCGTTTACCCAAAAATCAGACAAGTGCAGTCCAAGGCAATGCCGGCAATTAGACTTCATTTCTCAGTTTTCAACAAACATTCAATACATCAAAGGAACTGAGAATTCACCAGCAGATGCCTTATCAAGAATTGGAAGTATTACCAATGCAGAATTCAATGCATTTTCCCTACAAGAGGCCCAAAATGAAGACGAGGAGCTGAAAAGCCTCTGTAACCAGGATAACTTACAGTTCCAAAAAATTCCAACCCTACAACCAGGTGTCGAGCTCTTCTACGAAACCTCAACAGGCCAAAACAGGATTTACGTGCCAAAAAGTTTTCGTAAGAATGCTTTCGAAACACAGCACAATCTGTCACACCCAGGGGTCAGCAGCACTGTCAAGTTGGTAACTAAGAAATACTTTTGGCCAAATATGAAAAAACAAGTTGCCTTATGGAGCAGAAGATGTGTTCCATGCCAACGAGCGAAAATTAATCGTCACACTAAAGCCCCACTCGGTACATTTACTGCCCCCGATGCTCGTTTCGCCCACATCCACATGGATATCGTTGGACCTCTACCCCCATCTAATGGTAAACAATACCTACTGACATTGGTAGACAGGTTCAGTCGCTGGCCCGAGGCTATTCCAATGCAAGATATCACAGCCGAAACATGTGCACAAACCTTCTGCACACACTGGGTATCAAGGTTCGGTGTTCCTGCCGTTATAACAACAGACAGAGGAAGACAATTCGAGTCCTGCTTGTTCAACGTTTTATCTAAACTGATAGGAACACAACATAACCGAACTACGGCCTACCACCCGCAAAGCAACGGTTTGGTCGAAAGATTCCATCGTCAACTCAAAGCCTCCCTAAAATGCCATGCAACTACGTGGGCAGAAGCCTTACCATTGGTATTATTAGGAATCAGAAACACTGTCAAAGTCGACATCGGAGCAACGCCAGCAGAAATGGTATACGGTACGACACTACGCCTTCCAGCTGACCTAGTCGAACCAACGACCACCGTGGCTGTCACTCCAGCCGATCTTACCTACGTTACCAGGCTAAAGGAAAGGATGCAAGCGATAACCTTCAACAAAACAGTACGACACAATAATACCGAAGTTTACCTACCTAACGACTTAGATTCAACGGAGTATGTATTTGTCCGTGTAGATGGTGTGCGTAAACCCTTACAGGTCCCTTATGATGGCCCCTACAAAGTTATACGCAGAACCAATCATTACTACGTTCTCGATATTGGAGGTAAATCGAACACAATTTCCATAAACAGATTGAAACCTGCATATGTAGAACCACAACAAGAACCAACAGCTGCACCAGAACTTCCTCTACGTGTGGTTCCACAAGCAGATACCAGCGTTCGGCCAATTACTAAGGAAACCACAACCCGAACAGGCAGGAAGATAAAATTTCCAGCAAAATATGCAGACATGGTATCCACTATTTTTATATAATTTACTGTATGTTAGCGATAAGTTAGAAACTACCTTGTAATTATGTTTTTTTTTTTTACTTTTTATAATGTTCCTATAAAATAATTACATATTTTCAATCGTTCGACCCTCTCACTACGGGGGGGGGGGTACTGTAGGGATATTAGTTATACCTTTTTAGGGATGTTAGTTATACCTTTTTAGGTTGGTACCTACCTACAAGCTATAACATATAAAAGCCTTAGCGGGAGCTTCTCTCCCCATCTTTTATCGCAACTGCATTTCGAGTAGAGGTTGTAAGTATTGTTAGTTATTTGTTAGTTTTTGTTAAAGTATAATAAATGTGTTAAAACCATCAGAAGACTTTCAATTAACTAAAATGCATTAAATTACGCCTAATAATTCATAAACATTGGAACTTGCTAAAACTAACCCAGTAGTAATTCATTTTCTTTTTCTTATAAACCTTCAAGGAGATAGTATAGGTACCTGTTCCGGCAGTACTACTGTAAATGAATGTTTGGAATTATTCATTCAGTCGTTCGCCAATTCGTATCGTGCAACTACGGGGCAGCCAAGCACTCCATTATATAACGAAATGTAGATCTGAAGTACAGGGCAGCGGTACCCTAAAGATTAGTACCTATTTAATAAATAAAACATTGAACTCTGTTATGCATAACCAAATATTGAAGAATTTAAAAGCTCGGACAATTTACTTTCTTTTTGGACCCACGGAAATTCACTTTGTACCATGAGAATTATGGCACAGAACGGTTGCCCCGGTACTTAACTCCACATAACAAATACGAATGAAGAATGAACAGGGGTGGTGCAAACACCCAAACTCTCAAAACATTCGAGAAACGGGGTTTGGGATGTCCTTTAGAAAATGGCAAGACTTCTTACACCGTGGGCAAGGTGCATCGCGCATAAGCATCTTTAGTGGAGGTTAGTTTCTTCAGGTATTAAGCTGCCAAGAGCCACCCTTCTACCATTAATCTGTTATAGGGTGAGCAGCAATTGGAGAATACATTACACATAATCATTACGATAATGAATTATCAGAACATTTATTAGGGTTCAACTATTATATAGATAATACCGATAAAGTTAGCATAAAATACCAAAGAAGATCCAACAAGAATGATAAATGGATCCTGTACGTAGAAACCTCGGGTCAAACGTTTAGCAAAATTGTCAACAGAGTAATTAACCTGGGTTGGGAATCGTGTAAAGTACTATACGAAGACCTAAACATTACAAGATGCAACAAATGCTATGGGTACAACCACAAAGCAAAAGACTGTACGAGAAATACCACGTGTCCACATTGCGCGGGAAATCATACGAAAAATAATTGAACTGTGTTGTGTCCTTTATTCTTGTTATTTGGAATAAAAGTCTTGTTCAAAAATACTACGTCTTTATTGTTCGCGTTGCCAACTCGAGTTAAAATTCCCACAATAGTTTAATAAAATTCCCTTTCGAGGCTAAAAATTCCCATGAAACTGTAATTTTTTCGGATGCAAAATTCCCACAACACGCAATAATATCCCATTTTGATACTGAAAATGAACAAATTGTACGAGTCTTTAAATTGTATGAAAATATGTGTACTAAAATTAGTAGGTACAACACACATTCAAAAAATATATAATGTATTATACTCTTTAAATATATAATCATTAAACATAATACAAATATAAAACATATTCAAAAATACATGTATATTATAGGCTTTAAATATATGATTAAAAAAATATAAATACCAATCGTTACAATCGTATACCTATTTTACTTTTATAGGTACTAATTATTTTAGTTTTTAAATTTATACATATTTTGGGAGTGCAATTTAATATGTTCTTGAGTAATTTCAAAATTACTGCAAATTTTATTTTTAGATTTTAGGGCGCTTCGAAAAACGCATTTAGGCATTCTGCTGATAATTTATTACGTTTTTTTGTTTTTGTGTCGGTTACTACTGAAAACACCCGCTCCGCTTCAGCGTTTGAATGCGGAAGAATCAGTATCAAATTAACCAATTTTGATAATTCGGGAAACATTTTTTCACCTGCAGTATTTTTGCACAGTTCAACTTCTTTCCAAAATTCTTCCGTGTCTAACAAAAGTAGCTGATTTTTCTTTTCTTCTTCAAATGAAAATGGAAGTACATTATATTCAAACTCAAATTTTTCAGAATTTACAAATGCTGCAAAATGTTTGAGTGTGTTACTTAATTTTTGGTGAACCTCGGCCTTCACAGCGGAAAGCGCTATACTAGGTTTCAAAAAAGCAAATTCTTTAAATAATTCATTATACACGGGTAATCTATGCAGCATTTCCTGTACTGCTTTTTTATAAAATTCTAAACACTTCAGTTTAAATGCTTCTACTAAATCTTGAGGAATCTTTTTCTCATTCAAATATTCATTACACGCATTCCCAACGTTAATCTTATTCGCATCCAAAAAATATGTAGGATGATTAATATTAATACTAGTAATTTGGTGAATGTATTGAGGCAAAATAAAATTCTGGGCTATTTGCATTAAAATTTGTAAACTACGTTCATACAACTGATCAATCAAAATTGAAGAGGATTGAAATAATGCATTAAATGAATTGAAAAAATTGAGTGCATATAAAAGAAACAGCAAATATGCTTTATTAAGCGGAAAATTTACCATGTCATCTAGTATATTTTCTGCCATTTTCAACTTATCTTCAACTACCGCCAAAGTAAAATAATTACATATGGTATCCCAATTTTCAAGAATACGTTTAATGCATTGATGCATACTAAGCCATCTTGTAGAAGATAATTTTAAAATTTTTTTATTGTCCTCATCTCTAAAAAAATCCTGGAATTCTTTGAATATTGCTGTTCTTTTGGCACTGAACTAAATCTTCCGGAGTTCTAGGCAATTCAGCACAAGCATAGCTTGCAACTAAAGCACTTGAATGACAAATGCATTGCATCAGTAGTGCATGAGGTATTTCAGCTTTCAGTTTTGAAAAAAATGAATTATTTTTACCAACCATAACAGACGCACCATCACTAGCAACGCCAATTATATTTTTGAAAGGAATACTTTTCTTTTCAAAGCATTCTGTCACCTTCTGAAAAATTTTCTCAGCTGTACAGTCGGTGGCATCCACTTCAATTAATTCCAAGAGTGAAGTACAAACTACATTATTTTTGTTTTTATACCGTACCTACAACAATAAAAGTAACTGCAAATTTACCTACAATTTAAAATTTTTGTATGTATTCAGGTATATACCTACCAATAAACAAAGAAGCTTTTTTTCACTTATATCTGTAGTCTCGTCTAATAATATTGAAAACTGAGTTTGTCTTAACACCTCTATTAATTCTGCTACTTCGACTTCACGTAAAACATTTTTTATAATTTCAGTACATTTTGTGCGGCCCATTTTTATTTCTTTTAGTATAGTTGAATCTGGTAAGATTTTTTTCAACAGTGGAATTAAATGATCTATGGTTGAAACGGCTACATTATGCTCTGCAAAAAAAGCTGCCAAACTAAGTTCGGTTTTCTTTACTTTATCATTAAACGTATCGGTGCTTTGGAAATACGTGCTTGCAGAGGGTGTAGATTTTAACGCCCGCATATGTTTTAAATGCATTTTTGTCTGTGAATGCTTAGTAATTTCCGATTTTCCACATTTTAAAACGACATTGCAAGCTTTGCACCTACATAGGTATAAAATAAATAAAAGAAATTTTTGATTAGGTATATTAAAGACTTGCCTACATGTTTTGTTGTCTTCTGCTGGTTTTATCCAGTTTGAAAATAATGGATTAGTCAACCATGATGTTTGAAATGTTTTAGGCTTGTTTTTGTACTTTTTTTTGGATGGTCCTCCAAATTCATCAGATTGCGATTCATCGCTACTCGACATTGTAATAGTAAGTAGATATAATTCGCGCGTAGATTCGTCAATACGAATACAGCAAAAATGCAGATTGTATATACGGGGAAGTACATGCAAACTAATAGCTAATAATAAATACAAATTAAATTCATCAATCAGCTGAAATGAGGGTATGTACCTACCTATATACAACTCATATGGGGAAGTACAAGTAAAATAGAAAATAAATTTGTCAATTCAGCTGAAACGCGGGTAAAGCGTAATTCACATGGACGCGATTTTTTTGACGAATTTTTTCAATTGCCAAAAAAATCGCGTCTACATGAATTAAGCTTAAATATGGGAAAAATTCCCACGAATAATGACTTTTGATAAGAAAATTCCCTCGTTCCCTTTTAGCTTGAATTTTCCCACGAAAAGGGAATATTCCCACGAGTTGGCAACACTGTGACGCTTGTTAAAGAACCCAATCTCTAACTCTCTTTTCTCGGTCCCTTTATTACCGACCTAATGCTGGGTTTACACTTAACGCTAAAGCTAGGATACTACATTCCTCCCAAGTTCTAATTATATGCATAGTAATATTATAGTTAGTGTTTATTTAAAATATAATCTTTCAAATGTCCAGGTGTTTTTGGTTGTCTCTTGGGTCTGCTTACACGAGGTAGTGGACTTCCTTCAGGGTCTTGATTTTGATCAGATTTGGAAAATGATGTTGATGGTGTCATGTTTGGCGATAGGCTGCGACTGCATGAAGTTGTTGAAAGCCTGTTACCCTTTGAGCAGGCTGATGGTGTTGATAGGATGTCAATGATGTGCTGCTCAGGATTTACGTCCACTGGTGTCATTTCGAATGCTTCCATGAGTGTTGTTGGTCTTGGTGGGCTTGAACTGTTTGTGAAAGTACCTGTTATATATTGTGAACATACCCCATGGCCAAAAGATGGTGAACGGGCCACAAGGGGGTCTGCGCATGATGGCCGACATGATAGCCCGCGCTTGTAATCTTGTAACACTAACACCTATTATTAAGTTATAATCAGTCTTGACTTTTAATTAAAACATGGTGTCAGATGTGATATGTGTAACAGATTCTTGTGTTTCGTGAATAACTGTGCACATACGTATACTAGTGAACTCTTGAACCTTAATTTTTTTTAGTTCTTGAACCAGCTTGAACAAAGGACTAGCCATGCAAAACCAGTGTAGAATTCCAGACCAAATTGAAACATTTACCGACGTAAACTGGGATAGATGGAAGCAAAAGTTTCAAATTTACCTTAAAGCTTCCAAGAATACCGGCGAGGATGAAGATATAAAAGTTGCACTCTTGTTAAATGCAATCGGAGACGAAGGCATTCACATCTACAATACATTTGAGAAAAGCGAACAAGAAACGCTAGAAGCAGTCCTAAAAGCCTTTGACAATCATCTGTCTCCTAAACGTAATATTACGATGGAAACATTTAAGTTTGGAAATTTGTCACAAAAGGAAGATCAGCCAATCGAATCCTATTTAACCGAATTAAAAACACAGGCACAATTTTGTGCATTTACTTGTCAGAATGAAAATTGTAAAGCTAGTTATGTTGACCGGATGATCAGAGACAAATTAATAACGGGAATGCACGACACGCATGTGCAACAACGATTAATCAGAGAGTCGGATGTTACGGTGAAGACAATCGTGGATTACTGTAAGTCAATAGAACTCAGCAAAGAACATGTAAAAATACTAAGGCCAGAAATTGTTGACCAAGTAGACCAAGTAAGAAGCTATTAGAGAAGAACATGTGGAAAATGTGGATATGACCATTCACCAGGAAGATGCCCAGCATTGGGGAAAACGTGTGCCAAGTGCCAAGGCAGAAATCATTTTACAAAAGTGTGTTTTGCAAATCCCAGATCACAAGAAGAAGTCGGAGAGGGTGTTCCAACCAAGGCCAAATCAGTCTTTGAGAAGAAATCGTAATGAAGAACCGGTCTTGCAGATTGTACAAGAAGCACAAAATCAGCAGCAAGAAGTTAATGAAAATGATGATAATCATAATCTGTTCATCTATGAGACCACATCAACAAGTAGAGATAATGGAAAAAGCTGGTATGAAATGCTTAACTTAGTAGGTACTTATGTTAAATTTAAGTTAGGTAGTGGGGCTGAGTCTAGTATTTTGCCTTATGTGTTGTTTCAAAAGCTAGAAAAGAATGTACCTACAACAAAAACTTGAATCAACGCCTGTTACTCTAGTTAGTTTTGGAAATTTTAAACTTAAACCAGTAGGCCAAGTGAAAATAGAATGTACATATAAAGATATTAAGGAAATTATTAATTTCATAGTTGTTAGGACTGGGTGACTGTCTTAAGTTTAACCTTGTACGTCGAATTTATAATGTGAGTAATGAGATGCCCACTACTAAGGAACAAATTCTTGAGCGTTATAACAAAGTATTTAGAGGCTTAGGTAGGATCCCAGGCGTGTGTAATATTAAATTAAAGTCTAATTATGTAGTAGCTGTAGTACAATATCAGCGAAGAATACCTGTCGCTTTGCATGATAAGTTGAAGAGTTCGCTTGATGTTCTCGAACAGCAAAATGTTATTAGTAAGGTTGATTACCCTACAGAGTGGGTGAATAGTCTATTAGTAGTTGAGAAGCCTAATAAAACACTGCGATTATGTATCGATCCGAAACCATTGAACAAGTATACAGGGTGTTTCATAATATATGCGCAGGACTTAAGGATGTGATAGCTCGTCCAAAAATATGAAAAAAAGTTTCTATTAACTTACCCTCTCAAATGCACCATTTTCGAGATACAGGGTGTTGAAATTTAAAAAAAAATTCGTTTTTTGCGAAAATCTCCGGAACTGTTTATCGTACAGAAAACAGCTTTTATAAGCATTTTCTACTCATAACAAGTAATGTTTTGTGCGGAATTTCTTTTTTTTTAAGTCATAATTGGTGAAGATTTTGAAGGGGTAGTGGGTGTTTTTCTCCCCAACTTCTACGCCACTGGGAAAACTACAGTTTTGACCAGCCCGCTTGAACCGCCAATGTTTTCTACATAAAAAAGGTACTCTTGGTCATAAGCTATAAAGTTGACCGTTTCCGAGAAAAATCAACTTTTATGTTGAAAAACATGATCAATTTTTTGAAATAATTTTTTTTTACTAATTAAACAAAATTTATTTAAACGTTAGAACAAGTAACAAAACCAAACGTTAACTTCATGATTGCAAAAGTGAAAAAAAACCAATAACAAATCATACTCACTCAGTTAAATTAATTGTTGGAAATGTCCGCCGTTAGCCGTCGTTAGCTTCAATGTACGCAGCAATTCTTCGACGCATTGACTGTCTAACACGCAGGAAAATTCCCGGACTATGATTTGTTATTGTTTTTTTTTAATTTTGCAATTATGAAGTTAACGTTTGGTTTTGTTACTTGTTCTAACGTTTAAATAAATTTTGTTTAATTAGTAAAAAAAAAATATTTCAAAAAATTGACCCATGTTTTTCAACATAAAAGTTGATTTTTTTCGAAAACGGTCGGTCAACTTTATAGCTTATGACCAAGAGTACCTTTTTTGTGTAGAAAACATTGGCGGTTCAAACGGGCGGCTCAAAACTGTACTTTTCCCAGTGGCGTAGAAGTTGGGGAGAAAAACACCCACTACCCCTTCAAAATCTTCACCAATTATGACTTAAAAAAAAAAATAATTCCGCACAAAACATTACTTATTATGAGTAGAAAATGCTTACAAAAGCTGTTTTCTGTAGGATAAACAGTTCCGGAGATTTTCGCAAAAAACGACTATTTTTTTTAATTTCAACACCCTGTATCTCGAAAATGGTGCATTTTAGAGGGTAAGTTAATATAAACTTTTTTTCATATTTTTGGACGAGCTATCACATCCTTAAGTCCTGCGCATATATTATGAAACACCCTGTATTTTAAGGGAACATTTTTCAATACCAACATCGGAAGGTATTTTGAGTAAACTGACGGGCAAGTCAATTTTTACAGTTGTAGATATGAAAGATGGTTTCTGGCAGTTACAGCTTGATAAAGAAAGTTCGGACTTATGTACCTTCAATTCACCATTTGGTCGCTACAAATTTAATCGAATGCCTTTTGGAATAGCCCCGGTAGTCGAGCGACTAGCATGCTAGGCTCCTACTCAGCGGGCCGGGTTTCGATTCCCGGTGCCGGCAACTTCTGGCCAAGGTTTTCTGCAGTTTTCCTTGGCTGTAACATGAATATGAGAGTTGTGCTATTCCATCTCTAAGTCGGCTGCAGACGCAAGCGGGCCCGCTTAATAATAATAGCCCCTTCCTCCCCCCGCACAAGCATTGCGCTTCTGGGGCCTGGCAACAGGATATGGGTAGTGTAGAGATTATTATTATTATTATTATTATTATTATTATTAGTGCAGCACCAGAAATATTTCAGCGGAAAAATTATCAAATTTTTGGAGACATACCAAATGTAAGCATCTATTTTGATGATCTTATCATAGCAGGTAGTACAACTGAGACAGAACATGACCAAACCTTAAGAGATGTATTAGATAGAGCGGAAGCCAATAATGTTAAGTTTAATAAGTCAAAAATCCAGTATAAGCTAAAAGAAGTTAAGTTTATGGGTCACTTAATCTCCGCCGAAGGAGTACGAACGGATGCAAGTAAAGTTGAAGCAATTCTTAAAATGGAAAGTCCCAGAGAAAGAACCGAAGTATTGAGATTTCTAGAAATGTTAAAATTTTTGCAAAATTTATACTAAATTTGACAAAGTCATCTGCTAAGTTAAGGAATTTAACTAGACAAGACGTTATCTTTCATTGGACCCCAGATCATGAACATGAATTTAATACTCTGAAACAAGTTCTAGGTAATGCACCCACCCTAGCGATATTTGATGAAAAGAGAGAAACAATTATACAGTGTGATGCATCAAGCGAGGGTTTAGGTAGTTGCCTTCTACAAGATAATCCAATCGCATTCGCATCTAGATCTCTCTCAAGTGCAGAAGTCAGGTATGCCCAAATCGAGAAGGAGCTGCTGGCAATAGTATTCGCTCTTGAAAAATTCCATTACTTTGTTTATGGCAGAGAAGTAACCGTGAAAACTGACCATAAACCTCTAATCCCAATTTTTTCTAAAGATCTTAGTAAAATCAGTGCGCGCTTGCAGAGAATGCTGCTAAAACTGTTAAAATACGATATAAAACTTGTATACGTTCCTGGAAAAGAGAACTTTGTAGCAGATACGTTATCACGAAGTTATCTGATAGCTGATGTAGTCGATGACCCCGAAATGAATTATATTATACACGCATTATCAAATAATGTACCCATGACGGAAGAAAAAAAGGCTGTTTTTAAAGATGCAACAAAAAAGGATGCTGTGTTATCACAAGTCATTAAGTTTATAGATGAAGGGTGGACTGATGGGCAGAGAATCCCTGATAATTGTAAACCATACTTTAAAATAAAAGATGGGTTAAACATTTCTGATGGATTGTTAATTTTTGAACATAAAATAGTTGTTCCATCGTCATTGAGAAATGAAATGCTCTCTTTAATACATGAAGCGCACTTTGGCATTGAAAAGTGTAAGTTACGAGCTAGGCAAGTATTATATTGGCCAAGAATGTCAGTAGATATCGAAAACTATGTCAACAAGTGTACAATTTGTCAAAGTCATCGAAGATCAAATACTAAAGAACCATTGATCAACCATCCAATACCGACTAGGGCTTGGCAAAATGTAAGTAGCGATTTTTTTGAATATAAGGAAAAAAACTATATTGTTTTGGTTGATGCATATTCAAACTGGATTGAAGCACAACAAACAAAAGGTAAAACAGCTGAGGACGTTATAAAATTTTGTAAAGAAATATTTTCTAGGTTTGGTGTACCAGACCAAGTATTTGCTGATAATGTCCCTTATAATAGTAAGCAATTTAAACAGTTCGCCAGTGAATGGAATTTTATAACAAGGTATTCTAGCCCATACCACCACCAATCAAACGGCTTAGCAGAAAAAGCTGTAGGAATCGTTAAGAATATGCTTAAGAAAGCAAAAACCAGTAATGACTTACCGCTATTGTTATTAGAATATCACAACTCACCATTACCGTCTTTAGGGTACTCACCAGCACAACTCCTTCTGAACAGAGTTTTAAAGAGTAAGATTCCTACTACTACTGAAGTTCTCAAACCTAAAGTAATCAACAGTAGAACCATAGAGGAAAAAATTACACAACGCCAAGGTGTACAAAAGTACTATTACGACAGAAGTGCCAAAGGGTTGCCAAAACTGAACAAAGACGAGACGATTATGATGCAAATAAAGACAGGGTGGAAGATAGGAAAGGTAATAACAAATGTAACCGATAGATCTTATATTGTGCAAGATGGTGATGGTAATACATATCGCCGTAATAGAAAATTTTTAAACAAGACTCAACTAAAACTTGATGCATCTGATAATATAAATTATGAGCTATATGATGGAATATTAGGTAAAGATCAGTTTACAAAAGAAGCACCAATGCCAGATACATCACAAGCACAAATCCAATTGCCTAAAGCCGTTAGCCCTGAAGACACAAACGAAACAGATAGTACTAGTGATAGTACGGAGGCTAATGAAACATTCCCAAATAGACTACTCCGAAAACGAGTACCTACGTATTTGAGCGATTATATTATTAATTAGATTAGTTCATATTTGTTCGTTCGCTAGTAAGTTATAATTACGTTAATTTAGGATTAAGAATGTTTTTTTCTAAAAAGGGGCGTGTTATATATTGTGAACATACCCCATGTATTAATTAGATTAGTTCATATTTGTTCGTTCGCTTGTAAGTTCTAATTACGTTAATTAAGGATTAAGAATGTTTTTTCTAAAAAGGGGCGTGTTATATATTGTGAACATACCCCATGGCCAAAAGATGGTGAACGGGCCACAAGGGGGTCTGCGCATGATGGCCGACATGATAGCCCGCGCTTGTAATCTTGTAACACTAGAAAGTCTTAATAAACCTATTATTAAGTTATAATCAGTCTTGACTTTCAATTAAAACAGTACCTGACTCATTGGACTTGGATAATGTGGTTAAGGAAGGGCTGTTAGGGTTCGCAGAGTTTGTTCTTATGATAAATAATTTAAAGAAAGATGAGTTTCTGGTTATGGTTCTTCCTTCTCTCTCTGCTTCAATTTGAGCACCTGTGATCCTGGTTATTGTCCAAGGATGTGGATCATAGAATGATGTTAAAGAGTTACGCTTGTGTTACGCTATAAACTCTCTACCTCTTACAATCAAATAAAATACCACTTTAAACAATACGCCTTTATTAAGTTTTAAATGAACACACAGATCAGTACACCGCAACTCGATCCTTCACGCAGGTATCGCTTACCAGGTCTCTGACCTGACTGCCCGCCGGTCCGCCTCGACACCCGATACCTGGTCCCCTCTCTCGCTCCAGACTTTACCGCCGTAACACTCGTCCATCCTGAAACAAATTAGTGTCCTCACTAACAAGACTACACACATATCAACTTTCGAGAAGATCAATTAGGTCACCACGATCTATCTCGTCGCCCGCGTCGTCGTCAGATTCGCTCGCCCCACTGTCTTTGCCAACAGTACTGCGATAGCGTCTCAGAGCATCCGCCGGCGCCACCGCCTTAAACTTTTTGTAGCCCCGCATGCCTCGGACTGGTGCGATCTCATACCGATCTAGCCCTAGGGACTTGGTGATCACGTAGGGGCCACCGTAACGCCCAGACACCTTAGAACTCACGCCTTTTACGCCTGCTGCAGCTGCATGTCGCCATAGCACCAGGTCTCCGGTCTTGTAGGTCTCGCAAGCCTTTCGCCGCTTGTCGTACCTCGCCTTCATACGCGCCGCCGTACGCTCAATATTTTCACTCGCCCGCTTACGCCGTTCTTGTAAGTTTTTCACCGCCATCGGGAGCGTCCCTCCGGTCTCGCCCACGCCAAGGTCACCCTCCACCTCACAGGCACCGCCTTCCATGCCACTGGACCCCGCCATTACGCCACTAACGCCCTCGCCACTGCCACGATCGCCTTCGGTGACGTCTTCGAGGCCGTGAGTCGCCAAGTCACCCATGACACCGCTCGGATAGGTGAACATTAACTGGGCCGGGGAAAATCTGGTACTTGCGTTGATGGTATTGTTAATGCCCCAGACAATGTCAGGTAACCGCTCGTCCCAACGCAGCTCTGTTTCAGCCGTGGTCGCTAACGCGTCAATGATGGTGTGGTTGCAACGCTCCACCTGCCCGTTCGCCCTCGGGGTCGCGACAGCGTTCAGTACGTGTCTCACACCTTTCTCGGCCAAAAATTCAGCGAACGCCTTGCTAGTGAATGCCAAACCCCGATCGGATATCACACGCCTTGGTATGCCAAACTCACCGAAAATTCCCCTTAATGCTTCGATCGCCTCCGTCGACCTTAAGGTACGAGTAGGTTTTGCGATGACAAACTTGGTAAACCCGTCCACCAAGAGTAGGATATACGAGTGCCTACGGACACTTCTGATAAACGGCCCCAAATGATCAATGTGTACCGTATCAAACGGTACCGCCCTACGCCGTATAGGGTGCAGGAAACCCTCGCCCTTACCGCACGCGCCCTTGGCAAATGCACAACTCAGGCAACATTTGACATATTTGCGCACGAATCTGCTCATTCTAGGAAACCAAAAGGTGTGCTTGAGAAGCTTCAAGCAGCGTTCAAACGCGGGGTGCCCGATATCGTCGTGATGTTTACGGAGAAGATTGAATCTCGCCATTCTGGGAACGTACAACCTCTCGCCCGCCAGCGTCCTACGCCAGAGTCGCCCATCTCGAACCTTGTAATCCGCCTTAAGCCCCTTGTCCGCTTCGCCGCTCTTCAGTACCTCCACGAGATGCTGCGTGGTAGGGTCCTGCAGTTGTACCGTCAAAAACCAGTCAGCCTCATGTAACTGTAGTACCTCCAACACCGGGTTGCGGCTCAAAGCGTCTGCATGCTGCATTTTCGTCCCGGGACGATATACGACCTCCATGTCAAACTCCTGAATTGTCAACCACCACCGAGCTATCCAGGGCACCAGGTCTCGCTTGGACAGCGCCGTCCGTATCGCCGAACAATCTGTCACTACCCTGAAATGCACGCCAATGAGGTATACCCTAAAACGCCTTACCGACTCCACCACCGCCAAGGTCTCCAGCTCGTAGCTGTGGTACACCTGTTCGTGATTGCTAGTCGCCCTGCTAAAATAGGCCACCGGACGCCAACCGCCGCTACCGTGTTCTTGCACAAGGATGCCTGCCACGCCTAGTTTGGAAGCGTCCGTGTGCAACTCCGTGGCCGCCTTGTGGTCGTACAACGCCAACACCGGTCGTTCTGTTAGCCGCCTCTTGAGGGTCTCGAACGCCGTCTGCTCCGCCTCGCCCCAACGCCAGGTAGTATCCTTCCGCGTCAAATCCGTAAGTGGCTTCGCCAATATCGCAAATCCTTTGATAAACCGCCTAAAATACTTGCTAGCCCTACGAATTGCCTAACTCGATGAACATCCGTGGGCGCCGGGAACTTTTCGACCGCCTCTACTTTCCTTGATCCCGGGCGAACACCCCCCACTATAATTTCGTGCCCTAAATATTCTATTTCCGCCTTAAGGAACGAACATTTAGACAAGTTCAGTTTTAAACCCGCCTGCTCAATAAGCGCCAACACCTGATCTAGCAACGCCAAGCCCTCTTCCACGGTGGCAGAGGGGATCAGCAAGTCGTCCATGGTCGCCAGGACCTTCCCGTGCCGTAGTTCGCCCAACATTTTGTTTACGATCCTCTGAAAAACTGCCGGAGAATTCGCTAGCCCGAAGGGGACGCGGAGGTACTCGTAGTGGCCGTCCGGGGTTATGAAAGCTGTCTTCGCCACAGAATCAGGATGCATAGGGACCTGGTGGAACCCCTGCGCCATGTCTAGAGTAGTAAAGAAACGCCCTCCCGCCAACCGGTCCAACTGGTCTGTCACCAAGGGTAAGGGATACCGGTCTTTCACTGAAATCGCGTTTAGCGCCCGATAATCGACACATAGCCTCGCTTTGCCATTTTTCTTACGGATCAGCACGATAGGACTCGCATAATCGGAATGCGACTCCCGTATAACGCCCGCCTGCAACAAATCATCCACCAACGCCCTCTCCGCATGGGACAACCTATAGGGACGATAATAAATGGGCGTCTTGGAGGTTAACTCGATTCGCATCTCCCCAAGACGGGTTAAACCCACCTCGTTCTCGCCACGAGAGAAACAATTCGCCTTTCTTCGAAGAAGTGCTACCAGCTTCCTTCTCTCGCCAAAATTTAAGTTGCCTAAATCTACGCCTAGGAAGTTCAAAGTAGTATCGTGCTTTACCTGCTTGGATGACGATGGCTCTGCATCTACAAGCGCTGACAGATCAGCTCTCGCCACCAATCGCCCCGCCTTCCACACTAGGTCCTCGTCGCCAAGTTTCGTCACCAGGATTTCGTTGGCTTCACCGCAGGTCAACACACCGCTAGGGATCGCCACCATGGAACGATTGTCGCCATACAGCCGTACACCCATGGAAATCAGCTCGCCTGCGACACCATTCTCCACGTCGACACGGACACGCTCCGTCATGCTGGGCGCGATGACAACATCATCCCGAAGAACGATTCGCCTCCGCCTTTCTTCGCTGCCATCTAACGTCAGCCCCTGAAACAAGTTATGCAGCTCCCCGCCTTTACAGAGGACCGCCTTTCCCTGTCGCACCACTAGAGTGACATCATCCGTCAATGCTGGTTGCCCCAGAATCAGGTCACACTCGCCCATGTAACTTTTGGTCACCAAGACCTCTAGATTTAGGACAACGCCGTCCATAGCAATCTCTAGGCTCGCCGTGCCATCAGATGCCCCGAGCCCTCCACCAAAACCCGTGAGTAGTCATACGCGCGGTCGTAATTCTAACCCCAGACGCCGCCTGCACTCGTCCGACAGAATGTTGTGTTCGCTCCCGGTGTCTAAATATACCCGGAGACTTCCGCCATTTTTCGCCACCGCCCGCCGTTTATAGGTTTTATCAAAACTGGTACTCACCAAGCCGATGCTCCCGTGCAACTTCGCCTTGCTGGAACCCGCCGCCTCGGCTACCCTGGGTCCTGTACACTGCGCCTTAGTGTGACCGCCTTTGCCACACCGCATACACCGTTCTACCCGGGGCTTGGGACAATCCCTGCTGAAATGGCCTCCATACTCCTGGCAGTTGTAGCATCGGACGCTGCTGGGCACCGTACGGCTGGACTCGGCCTTGTTGTTGGTGATGATGTCTTCACGACGCCGTTCTTTAGTTACCCTGGTAACTTCTGAAGCCACTCGCCTCGATGTTGACGGCGTGTGGTAATCTTCAAGACCCGCCAAAAACCCTGAATAAAGCGCCTCGGGGGTCGTCCACTGAGGAGCATATGCATTCGCCCGCAGTTCCTCTGGAAGCCCACGTATGATGCAGGAGACCGCCCTTTCCTCCTGGATGCCACACCTGTCGCACAACGCCAACTTTGCATGAAAATAGTGCGTCATGCTTTCGCCTGGGACTTTACGCCTAGCCACCAGCTCCTCCAAAAGGGCCGCGAAGTCGGTCTGCCTGGGAAACGCCTTGAGAAGTTTCTCTTTCCAGGCAGTCCAACTTAGGTTGAATTCTTCGAGCCGATTGAACCACTTCGCCGCCTGTCCCGCCAACTTCACCTGCATAAAGCTCGCCCTCTCGTATGCAGACCACCCATGTACGTCGCCCAGCTGGTCTATTTTATGCAACCAGCGTTGGATGTTGCTGTCTGGGTCGTCTGGGTCGAATGGATCCAAAATCTCAGCGCCTACCCGCAACTCTCGCCTCGCCCTCTTTTCCGTACGCCCCTGTGTTACCTCAGCAGTCGCCTCTGCTGGTACCTCCGGCTTCTAAAACACGCCGGGCTCCCAACGCCTTGGGCACCCGCGCGATCTGCTAGTTCGCCGAATATCAGGGCCGCCTGCCGCTGAACTATTCGCCGAATGCTTCTTTCCATACCTCGCATCCTCTCCGATAACGCCGAATCCTCCTCCTCAAACGCCATGTCGATATCATCCGCCTCGATCGAAATAGCATCTTCGTCTTGCCCCCTTTCCGCCATTGTTGCAACACGACACTTGTAACACGAACAAAGAACTCACCTGCTCACGCGCCACGCCCGCCTATTCACCTCGCCGTACTTCTTTTGTTTTTGGGTAATCCCACTTCTGAAATGTTACGCTATAAACTCTCTACCTCTTACAATCAAATAAAATACCACTTTAAACAATACGCCTTTATTAAGTTTTAAATGAACACACAGATCAGTACACCGCAACTCGATCCTTCACGCAGGTATCGCTTACCAGGTCTCTGACCTGACTGCCCGCCGGTCCGCCTCGACACCCGATACCTGGTCCCCTCTCTCGCTCCAGACTTTACCGCCGTAACACTTGATTTGCTTGCATAAAACTTTATCACCTAACTTGAAAGTGTGTGACTTCACTTTTCGTTTTGTGCTTGCTTTTTCGTTCTGTATTTTCATAGTTTGATTTTTTAAATTGAATTGTGGATGGTAGAAATGTATTAATTTCTCTATTAAAAATGAGTTGATATGGTGATTTCTCTGTTGTTTGATGGGGTGTGCTTCTGTAGTTTGTGAGAAAATCTTGAAGTTGTGCTTCAAAATCATGGGTTTCTAGGAATGCACATAAGAGCGCCTTTTTTAGGGTTTTCACAAATCTCTCAGCCATACCATTTGCTTCTGGCCAATATGGTGTTATCAGGTGATGTTTTATGTTCATTGAGCTCAGATAATGTTTGAGTTCATATCCGTGAAATGGGGGTCCATTGTCGGATTTGAATTTTTGCGGAATTCCAAATAGGGCAAAATATTTGTCCAAAATTGTTTTCAGATGTTTGAAGCTAGTTGATGGAATTATCTCTACTATTGGAAATCGGCTATATTCGTCTATTAGCAGAAATGCATATTTTCCGTTTGGGAATGGCCCTGCATAATCAACATCGACACTTCCGAATGCATGGCTGGCAATTTCTGGTGTCTTGAGTGGATTTCTTTGTTTGTGGGGTGTTACCGCTTGGCAAGCGTGACAGCTTTTCACATGTTTATCGACCATTTCATTCATGTTAACAAACCATACTTTGGTACGTAACAACTGCTTTGTCTTTACGATGCCTAGATGGCCTTTATGTGCCAGTTGTATGACTCTTGCATGGATGCTGGAATTAGAATGCGATTTTGTCTTAATACTACTTCATTGAAAATTGTCAGCTCTTCTTTTATGAGTTTGTACTGTTTAAGTTGTGGGTCTTCCCATAATTGATAGTTGTTGTTCCATAGTGCTTTTTTTAGTTTGTTCAACAATGCATCTGCTTGTGTTTCTTGCCTAACTTCTTCAAAAGTCATTGTTTTCGGTACACTGTTTTGCGCAATGAAGTGGATGTATTTCTCAATTTTGTCATTGTTGTTATTCATGTCATCTGCGATAGGATGTCTGGATAAGTAGTCTGATGGGTTTGTTATACCACGTTGATGTATTACTTTGAATTGGTAGGGTTGTGTTCTTAAGCACAAACGTTCGATACGTGCACTTGGGGATGATCTTGGGTTTCTTAGGATGCTGACAAGGGGTTTGTGATCAGTATGTAAAGTGAAAATTGTTCCATATAAGTATATGTTGAAATGCTGTATGGCCCATACTGCTGCTAGTGTTTCCTTTTCAATCTGGGTGTAGCGTTGTTCTACTTGTGTCAAAGTGCGGCTTGCATAAGCTACAATCTCAATTTTATTGTTTGATTCCTGTGATAGGATTGCTCCGAGCCCTACTGGTCCTGCATCGACATGTAAATGTGTACGATTTTTGACATTAAAATAAGCTAGCTTCTTGGCATTACTTAACTGTTTCTTTAAAAGATTGAATGCTTCTTTATGTTCATTGTTCCATTCCCACTTTTTGTTTTTTGTCGTTAATTCTCTCAATACTTGGGTGTTTGTTGCTAAATTGGGTAAGAATTTTCCAACGTAGTTTAAAATTCCTAATAGGCTTCTTACTTCGTGAACATTCGTAGGAGGTTCTAGGTTTACAACTGATGTTATTTTGTCAGGATCTGGGTGCAGACCATCTTTTGAGAATACATATCCAAAAAACTTGATTGTGTTCAGCACACATTTTCGCGTGTTGATGGTTAAATTGTTTTCATTTAAACGTTTTAGTACTGCTTTTAATGTTAGATTATGTTTTTCTGTTGATGTTCCATGAATTAGTATATCATCGCTGACATTTATTACTCCCTCTATGTTGTTTAGAGTTTGTCGTATTGTATCCTGAAAGATTTCTGCAGCGGAATTAATTCCAAAACTTAAACGTTTGTATCGATAAATCCCTGCATGTGTTGAGAATACTGTTATGTAACGTGAGTCTTCATGAAGTGTTAGTTGGTGATACCCATCTTTTAAATCAATCTTAGAGAATGTTGTTGCTCCGTTTAGCTCTGCTATTATGTCATCAATCGTTGGTGTTGGATGCCGTTCTCGTTTGATAGCTTTATTTGCCTCACGCATATCTACACACAGTCTGATTTGATTCGGGTTGCTTGCCCTAGGCACTATGACAATCGGAGACACCCATGGTGTAGGTCCTGTTGCCTTTTCGATAATGTCTTGTTGCTCAAGTCGTGTTATTTCTGCTTCAACCGCTTTTCTTAGATGTATGGGAATTCTCCGGTGCTTGTTGGCTACAGGTGGTACCGTTTCATCGATATGTAGGGAAACTTTTACATCTTTGAGGTCGCCTATGCCTTTATTTAGATTTGGGTACTCGTTTAAGCTTACTTCAGGAATTGTTTTGTTATTCAAAGAAACCTGTATGAGATTAAGTTTTGTTGAAGTCTCATAACTGAGGAGTGCTTCTCCGTTTCCTCGGATTACATATACATCTGCGTCTGTTTGAATTTGGTTGTGTATGAATTTACCCTTAAATTTTCCCACGAGTGCAAGTTGTTTTGTGGCACTATATGACAGGATAGTGATGTTGTCTGGTATTAGTTCTTGTGGTGGCAAGTTTTTGTAAATCTCAGTACTAATTAGGTTGATAGAGGATCCTGTGTCAATAATGAACTTGACAGATGTACCCTTTAAATTAACTTGTGTTGTTGGAATGTCGATTTTGTTTACCTTCTCGACTGTTGAAATCTGGAATGATGTTTCTGAAGGATCACTGTCGGATTCTTGTTGGTTGTGGGCTTCGTTGAAATTCACTCTTGTTTTCTGGTTTACTGGTCTCTGATTTCTTGGGTTTTGTTGCTGCCTTCCGTTTCTGCTTGACATACAAACCTTAGCAAACTGTCCCAGTTTGCCACAATCTCTACAATTTTGACTGTATCCTGGACAACTTTCTCTTCCGTTTGTGTGCCAGCTTCCTCCACAGTTCTTGCATCTCTTGTACGACTGATAGTCTCTGGTAGTGCTTTGTTCGGCATCTCTGTTTCTGTTTGTTTGGCTTTTGTTTCTTTGTTCCTTAGTGTTTCTGTTGTTTACATTGTTATTGCGGTTATTATAGCCGTTGTTTTTGTTGGGATTTACATGGTTGCATCTTTATGTTTGTTTATGTTCATCTTCGATGACTAATAGTTGCCTCTTGGTGGCTTCGATTGTTCGACCTCTGCTTAACAGGTCATCTAGATTTGGTTGTTCAGTTACACCAAATTTCCTCAATTCACTGTATCTTGCCTTCAGGATTATTTGAGATTTGATTTCTTGATTGGCGTTAGTGAAATTACAAGTTTTGATAATTTCAGTAATTTTGTGTAAAACTGATCAATGAACTCATTATCTTCTTGTTTGCTTTGTCGAAAATTGAAAATTTCAAATTCCCTGTTTACTTTGGGGTGAAAATGTTTATTTAGCTTACGTTTTGCCAAGATGTATGGCGAGGGGGCTGGGGTTTCAGTTGGGTTAGGATTGGTGTCTGGAAGGGTTAAAAATAAGTCATGTACTTCCTCACCTGCATAATGTAATAGCATTGCTTTTTGCCTTTCCTCGTTATCGATACCTGCTGCCAAAAGGTAATTTTCGAACCTGTTCAGCCATTTTTCCCATCGGCTGCCCATGCTGCTGACGTCATCTTGCATGTTGAAAATCGGGACTGGGGCTGTTAGAGACTCCATCCTGTTGTATGTTTGTTGATTCGCTGCACTGTTATGCACGAATGAATTCTGGAAATCCTCGTCGCCAAAATGTTGTGTCCTTTATTCTTGTTATTTGGAATAAAAGTCTTGTTCAAAAATACTACGTCTTTATTGTTCGCTTGTTAAAGAACCCAATCTCTAACTCTCTTTTCTCGGTCCCTTTATTACCGACCTAATGCTGGGTTTACACTTAACGCTAAAGCTAGGATACTACAAACTGTTCATTTATAAACCACAAATACAACGAAAAGAGAGATACCTACCATGCAGCAGACAGTGAAGTATGCCCATTATACAAGAAGAAAGCGCAAGAACACAGAAACCGGATAGACTACTCAGCCTAAACAGCTACATATAAATAAGGTAAACAAGTTTTTTTTTACAATTAAAAAAAAAAGAAATTACAATTAGGTACAATTACAATTACCAATTAAATTTACTGTTTATGGATCAATTTATAAGGGACTATCAAAATAGAGAAATAGTAACACATGTAGATAACGTCAAACGTGGCACAATGTAAGAATCTTTTGTCACAAGCAGAAAAACATGGTGATGCTTTCAGCATATTTCACCAAAATATACGTAGTATAAAAAAGAATATCGATGAAATGCAGATATACATCAGCCAATTCGAAAACTATTTCGACGTAATAGTTCTTGCACTGAAACGTGGAAACTAGAAAACCATACCATCTTTAGTCTTGAAAGTTACGTAACTATATGTACCTATAACTCAGGCGATATAAACCAAAACGACGGAGTATTAATCTATATAAGAGAAAATTTGCAAGACAGTACAAAGATACAAAAAATAGGTAATATTAGAGTAATAAAAACCAGCACAATCCTAAAGAGCAAAAAGTTAACAATAACCTCCATCTACAGATCACAATCTATATGTCCATATTTATTTAATAACAATTTACGTGACTACTTGTCTTCCCTCACAAACGATACCTATAACTTCTTTGTGCAAAACGAAATCGAAATCATGCATTGATCACATATTCTTAAAAACGAGTGAAGACATTAACAAAATCTGCACACCCATTTTACTAAAGAACGACATCACAGACCATTTTGCCACCATAAACAAATTAATCATAGGACAGAAAATTAACCAGAACACTGGGGAAAAAATTATTAATAGGACAAACTATAAGAAAGTGATAAACCATCTGCAGTCCCTAAACCTTGAACAAACAATTACAGAAATGAACGTAGAAGAGGGAACGAATTATCTAATTTGCAAATTACAAAATGCGGTCACAAATTCAACAAAAGTTGAACTGCAGCAAATGAAAAGAAAGGAATGGATAACAACGAGCCTGATAAGATCAATCAAAGAAAAAGAACGTTTATACAACTGTTGGAAAAATAACCCAAGCGACGAAGTAACGAAACCCACTTATAATACTTATAAAAACAAATTAAGCATGCAAATCCGTACCGTAAAATACGACTATTTCAAAAGCAAAATAGCAAGAGATAAAAGAGAATTGTGGAACACAGTGAACTACCTATAAACCTCTGGGTAAAGACAAAAAATAATAATACATCATCTAGAGGTAGAAGGAAAGCAAATCACAAGTAAATTAGAGATTGCTGAAAAGTTCAACACACACTACATTAATATAGGCAAAGGCTTAGCAAACAAAATTAAAATACAAGCAAATAGCATAGCGACAACCAGAAATATCAACCCCAACTCAATTTTTATAGGGCCAACTGATGCCAATGAAACCAAAAAATATATTAAAAAACTAAAAACGAATAAAGCTCCTGGAATGGATATGATAACTTCAGAAACATTAAAACAAATATCGGAAATCATAGCGGAACCCCTCAGTATCCTTATTAAAAAGATAATTAGCACAGGACACTGCCCGGAAACGCTAAAAAAGGCCCTAGTAATCCCTCTGTATAAAAATGGAGACGAACACAAAACTGTAAACTATAGACTAATATCGCTGATATCCAATCTGGCAAAAATTATGGAAAAAATGCACAGATCTCGCAATTCTTGCAACCATCGGAGGGTGTTGAAAACAAACACGATGTATATTTAATACGGTAATCGAATATACAAAGTGTGTAAATATTGTGGTGCAGGTTTCAGATAATGCAAGATATCGCACTAAAAAGGAAATTAATTTTGATTTTGTATGTAAGTAATCAATAATAAAATTTTCAAGTTGAACGGCAGCTACACATTTAGGATACGACGGAGAGATGCAAGTTCGTGTTTTAAACAATAGTTTGGAGCAAAACTTTAATTAATGTCGATAAACCAAATACGGCTTACAATTCGTGGTATACGATTGATGATTGGCTCAGGGAAACAAATTTTTAACAAAATAATATTTTGGTGGTCTTGTGTTGTTTTCTGTAATGTTAGTAAGACAGCATGATGGAAAATGGGATATTCAGATGTGAAAATCTTACCAGCGATCATTAGAAAAACACAAATGTAACGAACACATTTCTACAGCCTGAAAACTTGTTCTTTTGGGAAAACAAAAGATTACTACGGTAGCTTGACTTTATTTTAGCTATAGGTTAAATTTAGACAGCATTTAATTATTCTAAATTTATTAGGACTATTTATTATTTTATTATTTTTTTTTCTTCCATTCTTGCCATTAATGTTTATATTATATATTCTAACTTGGTAATAAGCACCTCATTGACTGTTGCTGGATATTTACATTTACAGTTGATATAATTTGTTGATGTTTAAATATTTCACAATCGTAAAAACAGCGATTACAATCGACAATTAAATTGAAGTTAAGTTAAACGATGAATGGTAAGAAACTTTAGCTATATTATCACTGAATGTACTCATCAAGCAACTCTATTTTGAAAGAGCAGCATTCTTTATTGTTACCAATTTTGAACTTTGACGACTGTAAGTTCAGGAAGCGTTTGCCAGCTTTTTTGATATCAGCTTTATATCTTAGTTTTGTCCAAGGAATAACTTTACCTGAAGCTTGCACCACCATTTTTATACAATATTCTGTATAATGAACATGGTTTTGGTTTATAATGGTTTATTATAACGGTAACAATACAAATACCAAACAGACTATTATAACAGACTAGTATACCGAGTGGTTGGTATCTGAACAGGAAATATACATTGCATATATCACGTTTATCCGAATTCCTGCTCCTAATTGTTATGGAAAAAATTGGTAATGGTAGTAAACTAAAGAGAATAATATTCCGCGTTAAAAATTCTCTGTGTAGGTACTTACTACTTCTTTAACATAACAATATAAAATTAAAAAATGTAGCAATTCAAAAAATACGAGGTGCTGCACTTGTCAAAACAAAAGATACTCATATTTTTCGAATGTAGGTACCTTCATATTTAAATTTTATATATTTATTTTTATATTATTTATTATACAAAGAATGCTTAAAATTGAACGACGCGGAATATTATTCTCTTTAATTTGGCACCATTACCAATTTTTTCCATAAAAATGGCGAGGAGGAATTCGCATAGATGTGATAAACAATGTAAACGGCCTATGGTCAGGGATATGACCAACCACTTGGTATAAATGTTGCTTACTGGGCTAAAGTAATAAACTAAGTGAATATACAGGGCGTAGAATGGAATTATGCGACATAGAGGGAACTGAATTGTAAAATTTTAAAAGTCCCTTATTTCGGGGGCAAAACCCTCAGCTTGGCACAATTTTGCGAAGATGCTTATAAGCTGTTCTGCAGCTCGATTACCCAAGTGTTTAATTGCGCAATCAAAATATATAATTTTAAAATGAGAATAAATCAGAAACGAATTAATGCTTTAAAACAAAATCACTTAAGACTTTTACGACAGGTAGTAGGTACAATAATAGTGTTTATATTATAATATAATATTACAGAATATGAGCAGAAGAAACATTTGGTAAAAATAGTAAAATTACGTTCTGAACATTTTGTATATTTTGGTTTTGTTTTCTTTTCCAGTGAAGGTATTCACAACAAAAATATTTTCGGATATTTTTTAAGGACAGAATTAACGCTTCTGCGCAACCGCTTACAGAACAAAGCGTGCTGTCCGACAACGCAACCAACTCCGCATGCTCGCACCCTGCTTAGATGCAGCGTGACGCTATTTCGTGACGCGAGAACCTATAACTCGCCTCCGTATAAGTGTTTTCAACACTAAAACAATAAAAAGCAGATTATGCAGCTTCACAAAAGAATTTAATTTGATCTCGAAGAATCAGTTCGGTTTTCAAGAAAACCAATCAACGAATGATGCAATATCAATACTTACTACTGAAATACAAGAGGCATTAGATAGTAGCGAACCAACTATTGGCGTATTTATTGACTTTGCGAAAGCATTTGATACGGTTGACCACAACAAGCTCTTACAAAAGTTAGAAGACATAGGTGTACGCGGAACCGCAAAGAAATTTTTTAAGTCATATCTGCAGAACAGGCAACAATACACAAAAATAGAAGATACAATTAGCGAAGGACAAAAAGTAGAATGTGGGGTTCCCCAAGGAACACTGCTAGGACCGATACTATTCAACATTTACGTCAATGAACTGCTAACTTTACCATCAAGTGGCAAAATCATTTCCTACGCCGATGACACAGTGATATTGTATACAGACAGCACTTGTAAAAGCCTAAAGCAGAAAGTGGAAACGGACTTAATTAATATCAAAAACTGGTTTGATCGAAATCTGCTAACTATCAACTTTGAAAAAACCAAATATATACCCTTCTCTTGCAATACTACCAAGCAACCGCCGTTTGAACAGATAAATCTCAAACACAGTGATAACACCTTAACCCAAATACACCCTTCATATTCAATAAAATACTTGGGAATATATATAGACAAACACCTTAGATGGGACGTACAAGTAGACAGTCCAATTAAAAAATTACGAGGCATCATTTACAAATTCTAAATTCTAAAAAATATGTTAAATCTAAACAACCTGAAGATGGTATACCATTCCTTTGTAGAATCGGTACTTGAATACGGAATCCTTGGATGGGGAACAGCAACAAATTGCCTTATAAAAAGGCTGGAAATAATTCAAAAAAGGTTTATCAAAATCATTTACAACAAAAACTACAGGTACCCCACAGCAGCGCTATATGAAGAAACCAAATTACTTGATCCCAGGCAAATATATTTTAGAAATGCGGTAATCTACAAACATAAAACTAAAGCAAAACTAAAATTTGTGAATCACATACATAATACGACAAATAAGGAAAAGAAGAACTTACAAGTACACGGTGTTAAAAAAAATATGGGCAGGAAATCCATTAATTTTATAGGTGCTCGTCTTATACAATATATTACCGGAAAAAATAAAAGTAATAAACAGCACAGCAAAGTTTAAAAACAGTATCAAAACTTGGGCCAGTGAAAAAAGACTATTAATAATAACGGAAATTGACAGACTAACATACCAAACAGTTAAAAGCGTAATTAAGTGTAGGTAACTTAAGCTCTTGCATGTAACACCACACAACCAAGAGAGCTAAATATATTCTGCAATTCAATTTAATTTAATTTAATTTAATTTAATTTAGTTATTAGATTTAAGCACCATCTCACACACAAGCTCTGCTTCCTGTGAGGATGGTAATAGGAATTATCCTTACTATTTTTTTAGTTTTTTTCTTTTTTCTAGTTTTACTTTTAGTTTATTACGAATTTGTACTTAACCTGTACCTACATTATTCAAACAATAAACCTTATTATTATTATTATTATTATTATTATTATTATTATTATTATTCTTTTTTCTCTCAGCTTGATGCTGGTGTTTGCTATACAAGGTGCGGGAATGAATCCAAGCACCTTGAGTTTATTGTTGGGATAGGAACTTTCTTGTGAGATGGCATGTTCCAAGAATGCCTTCTTTTTGTAATTTTATGTAGATGTCCTTTGGTAAACTAAGAATATTCAGTGAGTCAAGTAAGAATTTGGGTATTATACCGGTAGCTGAGAGAATTATTGGGACAACTTGGACTTTTTGCTGTTTCCACAATCTCTTAATTTCCTCCGTTAGCTCTTGATACTTATTTATTTTTTCATTTTTTGTTTTAACGAGATTATGGACATTGGGTACAGCGATGTCGATCAGGTAAGTGATGTTCTTTATTTTGTCTGTTAATATACTGTCCGGTCTATTAGCAGGTATTCGTTTGTCTGTGAGAGCACTGAGATCCCATGTTAGTTTACATTCAGCGGATTCTAAGACAGCTTCAGGTGAGTATAAAAAGTTTGGTGATCTATTTTTTAAAAGATGTTTTTGAAGTGCTAATTCTTGGTGGATAATCTAGCGACGTTATTGTGTCTGGTTAGATATTCTCTTCCTGCCATTATTTTACATCCGCTGGTAATATGTTCTATTGTTTCCCCTTTCTCTCCACATTTTCTGCATTCATCTTTTACATTTGGTGTCTTTAGTATGTGCTTGTGATAGTTCCTAGTGGGGATAACTCCGTCCTGTATGGCAATGGTAAAAGCTTCTGTTTCACGAAAAAGATCACTTCGGTCTAACCATTTGTTCGACGCAATTTTGTCGACATAATCTCTGGTGATGTCTCGATAGTGTTTTCCGTGAATTGGTTTTTCTGCCCAGTTTTGTTTAATTTGGTCTTTAGTTTTTATGTCTATTGGCATGTCTTGATTTGATAGGTTTAGAGGAGTGTATCGTTTATCTGCAATTATTATAGCTCGATGCAGTGGCAATTCGTTTTTTCCATAGAAATATTTTCGCAAAGATATCAGTTGCTCGTTGTGTAGGTTTTTTATATCTGTTATGCCTCTTCCACCTTCGCATCTAGGTATTACCATCCTTTCTGTACATGCTTTAGGGTGATGTGCTCCATATTTAGTAAGGGTGGTTCTTATTTTTCTTTGGAGACTTTCTAAGTCGGTGTCGCTCCATTTTATTATGCCGTATGAATATGTTAGGGCGGGGATGGCGAAGGTGTTGATGGCTTTCGTAATATTTCTACCATTAAGCTCCGTCTTGAGGACAGTAACGAGTCGCTTCTGGAACTGCCTCGTGATGTCTTCTTTTATTTTTGTATGGTCTATTGTTGCCGCCTGCATCACTCCAAGATATTTGTATGTCTCCTCCACAGCCACAGTCCCCATTCCAGGGAATAGTTCTTTATTTTCATTTATTATTTTTCCTTTGTGAATGTGGACAGTTTTGCATTTATCAACGCCGAATTTCATGCCTATATCTTCGCTAAATTTGTGAACTATATTGATCATGTGTTTTAATTGTGTGTCGTTGCTGCTGTATATTTTAAGATCATCCATGTAGAGTAAATGTGAGAGTGTGTGTGTTGTTTTCCATTTTTCTTTTATTTCAAAACCGTAGTGAGTTGAGTTTAGCAGTGTGCTCAATGGATTAATTGCTATTGTGAACCATAGAGCACTTAATGCGTCCCCTTGGAATATTCCTCTTTTAATATGGATATCTCGGATGGATGTTGTTTGTGTATTTGAAGAAATGATGAGTGTAGCTTTCCATGTTTGCATTATAGTTGTGAGAAAATCTATTATAGATTGGTGTATTTTATATATCTGCATTATGCGTATTAACCATGAGTGTGGAACCGAGTCAAAAGCAAGTTCATCAGCAAATTCTCAACAAAATGTGACACTAGTTGCAAAAACTGAGCTAGTTACAGTTATAAATAAACAAACCACAGAAAAAAAAGATAAAAGCAAATTTTACTTTTTCAATGATAATATCTAGTAGGTACGCTTAGGATATTTTTACACTTTTTGGCGATTCAAACCACGGCCAACTTCATTAATGACAGCTTACGCTTTCATATGGCCGTCCCAATTCGATTGAAACGTCAAACATGCACTTTACAGATTCGTCCCTTATATGGCGCCCTCTATACGGGTAAAATGGGTAACACGTTTTTAAATTTAAACGTCAATTGTCAACTATGATGACTGTCAACGACTAAACCGAACCAAGTAAAATCAAAAATTCTTCTGTGAAAGTGCCAACAATATGTACAATAAGTATCTTTTAATGATTAGGTACCAAACTTTTTTCTCTTGCCTCAGAAACGATGTGCTAGGTGCTATAAACTTTAAATATAAGCAATAACATTATGTACATGATGCAAAAATTAGGGTAAGTACTAGCTAATTATAATAACTTTTCTGCTGCAGGGCTTAAAATTTAATGGAGCACGTTTAATGTCTTCCCTTATTTCCAAGCAAATCTTATTAAGCGTGGGTTGCACCCAGTTACATATTGGAACTTTATGAATTTCACAATTTTATTAAATATTGGATTTCGTTGTAGGTTTGGACATATAATAATCAGCTGATGTGACGTTTTCTCGGTTACTAAACAAGGTATTGCTCGAAGCGCAATATCCTATATCTGTTTGATAATTCCTACAAATTCTAGATTAGGATATGTTAAATCCCCACGGTTATAAGTCTCAAGAGAGGACTGTGAAGAGCAGTAGAAAGTAAGGGTGCAATACACCTATCACACTGAAATTTGTCGTTTAGTTTCTTTATGGTATACCCTGCTATGACTAGGTATTATAATACTAACTGCACAGCGATTGTGAATATTCATGTTGAGATCCACTGACAATATTAAACTGTCTGCATTTTCAGCCTAAGAAGGGTGAGGAAGTTTTACTGAACCAAACGGTACAACAACGAACAGATGTGTCAAACCACCGAGATGTTTTTTTTTGCATAATTATTAACCATTATTAACCAAATTAGATCCATAAAAAATATTGCCTTCTCATCGCAATTGTTTGCATTCTTGGACATTTTATACGTAATTTTTGTAGCTGCAGAAAGTTCGCTTACCTCAGGTTCAAAATATTTAATTTTTGATAATTATTCTAAATTTTTTTGGTTTGCCCGCTGCAACTGTAGAGCTAAATTTTTATTGTGATTCTGAAGGTTTTTTAAATTAGTAGACAAGGAAGAATCAACTTAGACACCTTGGAAATTAGTTTTTACAAGATTATTCTTCTGAACTAAGCAAAGATATACTAGATCTTTGCTTAGTTCAGAAGAATCGGGAGTGTTCTACAAAAAATAATGATTTATAGCATCATGTTTTGAATAAATTAGAATAAAACCATGTACGTATAAATATAGAAGGTACAGCTGTTTTAGCTAAACGAATTCTTTTGCTGCAATTGTTAAAACATTGCGATTCAAAGTGTTTTCCGCATATTAAAGAGTAGATTCTGTAACTTTAGAAGTACCTACCTATATGTAAAAATGGTTAATCAAACGTGTTTGGAGCGAGATTAATATTTGGAAATACTATATAATTTTTCGACTGCTTTAAAAAACCATTCAGTGCGAGCTTGAGTTTCACTTGGAAATTGGAAGAAAGTTTTACTTGCATTTCCACAAGTGAAACACATTTTTACCGTTTTGACCAAACTAGTGAAACTGAAAACTGTCAAATGAATGTAGAATTAGAATGTATAGTATATAATAATTTAATTCAAACTTTAATTTGAGATATTCATGGTATTTATGGGAATTTCAACATTTAAATTTCAAAACGTGGTACCCATTTTACCCGTATAGAGGGCGCCATATAAGGGACGAATCTGTAAAGTGCATGTTTGACGTTTCAATCGAATTGGGATGGCCATATGAAAGCGTAAGCTGTCATTAATGAAGTTGGCCGTGATTCAAACTAAGCACTACGTACCCTAGTGGTGATAAATGTAACAACACGTGTGACGTCACGCGAAGGATTCGCGTTCATTGCGTTGCACAGTTGCTAATGCTTGTTGGTAGCTGTTTGCCGGTGTTTACATCAGTTTTATCCGTTTTATACTGTGTTGTACGTTTGAAGTTTCCATAATTATTAAAAACAGTCGTTTCACGACTACTTAATTCCAAGCTATTTGTATTAAGTAAGTAATTTTACATAATATTCTGACTAACAGGAAATTACATGTCAATAATATATTTTAGGTTATAGCAAAGCATGGCAATTTACTTAGGGTTTGCGGAAATGTGCGAGGCACTTGATGCATTGCCAAGTTCCAGGAATTTGAAAGAAGGTCAAGATTTGGTTAACGCCAACCACGTAATTCTTTGTGAAGTCACCAAAAAAACCAAAACGGAGATCGCAGTTTATGTGTTATGCCTACAAACGAGTGCCCTTAATTCCGCTCCACATACTATAACAGGAGTTTTTACAATTAAGGACTGCAAAATCATTGATATTAAGGATATGTTTTGCATGTGAGGTTTTAAAGATATTTATTAGTAATTGATGGACTTTAAATCAAACACCATATGAGATTTACTTTTAATAAAATTCTAATTATCGTTTTATACGTCTGACACCAACGACGTTGCTTACAACAATGAATATTACAGCTATGAGTGGTCAACAAGCTAACACACTATTTTTAAAATAATTTTACGACATATAATTTTACGACATAATAATGTTTGTATTATTGAAACATAGAAATGGCTTATTTCGGTAAATAGTCTAGGATTTAAGTCATCGAGCATCTGAAATGACATCATTTCTCACACGGCCAATTCTGACAAAACTAATTCGTCCCGAATTAGCTACTATGTTGTCTTTCTGCTACGGCTGTACACTCTTCTTCCGTCCCAGAACCTGGAAACAAGATCCAGTGCTAAAGCATCACAGCTCATTCTCTGTGCCGCAATTCAATATAACCACCTACTTATTTTTTTTTTTGACAAATGCAATAAAACCACTCATTAAACTCGTAAAACTGACCAATCCTACAGATATGATTATTATTCCGTCTGCAAAGCGTTCTGCTTTCAACAAATATATCGAAACTCATTTAACTGTAAAGCGTTCTGCTTTCAACAGTTGCAACAAAACATTCGTGTTACCTGTAAAGCGTTATGCTTTCAACAGTTGTAACAAAACATTTATTTTACCTGTAAAGCGTTATGCTTTCAGCAGTCATAACAAAACATTTATTTTACCTGTAAAGTGTTATGCTTTCAACAGTCATAACAAAACATTTACTTTACCTGTAAAGCGTTATGCTTTCAACAGTCTTAACAAAACATTTATTTACCTGTAAAGCGTTATTGTTAGATATCGAGAAAAGTAAACGCAAGACGTTATTTACTAATGTTATTTTATTCCACTAACAAATACATCCTACTAGAACGCGGACATGTTCACATGCCCGGTGTATGACATGAAGTGCCTTATTTTGGGCTCCCTTCCGCTTAACCTAAGTAACTAAAAGAACTACCAACATTGTACCTCAATACATCACACTCCTCCCCCCTAGTTTACATCATAATCCATTAGGTATTGAGGCGTTGTCCGAATTCGGGTGCTTCGTCTCTCTTCGTCACCTTTTTGCTCTATTGAACTGGTTTCTTGTTGCTCTGGAGGGTTGGGGCTTGCCTCTTCGTACGACATTTCTTCGGTAACTGATGTCGTTGGGGCCGCTGACTGACGACGAATAAGCTGATCTACATGCCGCCTTATCGGTGTGCCATTTTGTGTCACTGCCTCATAGGAAACTGGTCCTGTAGCTTGGACAACGGTAGCTGGAGTCCATTTTGGTCCAACCCCAAAATTCCTGGAGAAAACCTGTTCATTAGTTTCAAATAATCTAGGTGGCTTACCTGGATTTGTTTTCTTCTCCTGTTGTTCTTTCATTTTCCTGACGAAATCTGGATGTAGCCGATCTAAAGAGGTACGCAGCCTTTTTTTCATAAGGAGTTCTGCTGGACTGTATCCTGTTGTTGCTGATGGTGTTGTATGTTGGGCGAGTAAAAATCTGCTTAACTTAATGTGCCAGTCCCCCCGCACTAGTTTCTTAAGTGCTTCTTTGGTTGTCTGTACGTTTCGTTCAGCCTGCCCGTTCGATGCCGGATGATATGGGGCCACTAAAGCTTGTCTTATTGCATTTTTCTTTAAAAATTCTTGAAACTCCATGGCTGTAAAGGCTGTACCATTGTCACTGACGACTACATGCGGTATCCCATGGGTGGCAAACAACTCCCGCAGCACTTTAATTGCGGCTGAACTGGAGGTAGTGGCAACTTGTCTCACCTCTAACCATTTTGAATGTGCATCCACTACAATTAAGAATATTTGTCCTCGGAAAGGTCCTGCAAAATCGATGTGTAGTCGTGACCAGGCTTCTGTTGCCCACTCCCACGGATGTACTGGTGCTCGGGGTGGTGCACGATTATTTTCTTGGCATATTTCGCAACTCCTGACCATACGTTCGATGTCCCCATCCAGTCCCGGCCACCATAAATAACTGCGTGCTAGAGCTTTCATACGTACCATTCCAATATGGGTCTCGTGCAACATTGCCAGTGCTTGAGCAAGGGCGGCTTGTGGGATAATGATCCTGTTTCCCCATATAATACAATTTTGGTATGCCGATAGCTCTAACCTTCTGGTATAATAGGGTAAGTACTCCTTGTTCACCTTATCGGGCCACCCTCTGAGGACCCAGTTCTGAACCCTTGCCAATGTGGGGTCTCGAATTGTTAATTTTGCCACCTTCTCTGCATCTAAAACTCGTTCTGGCATCATTTCCATCATCAGCACGTCCCCAATTATGTCTGGTTCTTCTTCTTGTTTCTCACTTGGCTGTAGCAACCTACTGCATGCATCTGCGTGTGCAATACTCGTACCGGCTCTGTATTGTAGCGAATATTCAAAATTTGACAGTAATAAACTCCAACGGAGTAATCTTGGTGAGACCATGTCTGGAACTGGTTTGTGTTCTCCCAATAAGCCCAACAGTGGCTTGTGGTCTGTTTGTATTTCAAATTTCCTTCCATACAGGTAATCCCGGAATTTCTTAACCCCGGTAATTATTGCCAACGCTTCTTTGTCCAGTTGCGAATAGTTTCGTTCTGCACTGCTAAGGGTTTTTGAGTGGAATGCAATGGGTGCTTCCTTACCATCCTCTAACACGTGGCTCAGTATACAGCCCACTCCGTAAGGGCTTGCATCACACGTCAACACTAACGGCTTATTAAAATCATAATGCACTAAAACAGCTTTATCCGATAGTAACTGTTTTAACTGTTCAAAAGCATTTTGGTGCTGTTTAGTCCATACCCACTTTACATTTTTGTCTAACAATCTGTGTAATGGTTCGGTAATCGTTGCTTTTTCATTCAGAAACGAGTGATAAAAGTTAATCAGCCTAAAAATGATTGTAGCTCCTGTTTATTTGCTGGAGCCGGTGCATTATGTATTGCACTTACTTTATCAGCCATAGGGTGGACGCCATCTTCATCAATCTTGAAACCTAAAAAGTTCACGGTTCTCGTATTAAACACGCACTTATTTAATTTTAGTTTAAGACCATCTCTAGCGAAACGTTGTAGTACCGCACGAACCCGACACTGCAAATCCCCTTCAGAAATAGCACCAATTAGAATGTCATCATAATATGGGAAAACACCTGGTATGCCAGTTAATCTGGAATTAATAAATCTCTGGAACAGTTGCGGTGCTGCATTTATGCCGAATTGTAACCGATTTGCTTTAAAAGTTCCTCGATGGGTAACGACCGCCTGTAATCTCGCAGTATCCTCATCCACCGTTAACTGCTGGTATGCCTGGGCTATGTCTAACCTAGCAAATACTTTGCAGCCACCTAACATTGCCAAAATGTCATGAACCGCTGGCATCGGATAAGGTTCCACTGTGATCGCTTTGTTCAATGTACACGAATAGTCTCCACATAGTCTAACTTCCCCGTTTGATTTTATGACCGGTACAACTGGTGTTAACCAGGTTGGGTGCTCGATAGGTTCTAATATCCTTTGCGCTATTAATTTGTCTATTGCCGCATCGATTTTAGGTCGTAATGCAAATGCAACCTTTCTCGCTTTAACCATTATGGGTTTCACCGTAGGATCAACTTCTAGCTTGACCGGAGGACCCCTAAACTCGCCCAGTCCTTCAGCAAAAACCTCTTCAAATTCTTTTAACAAGTCTTGAAAACTTGATTCTTGCGTTTTGTGAATGCCAGTGACTTCTATTCCCAGGTGTGCAAACCAGTTGCGGCCAAGTAGATCGGCTGTGCTACTACGAGTCACTACTAACGGCAGCATTTCATTACAATTGCCATATTTTACCTGGACCTCAAAAACGCCCGCAACGTCGACTGTTTGGTGCTGGTAATCTCGTAATTGTGTAGTGCACTGCTCTAGTTTTGGAATGCCCGCTTGCCACAACTTCGTCAAAGTGCTCCAAGATAAAATAGAATGGCTTGCTCCACTGTCCACCTCCATGATACATTCCTTGCCGTTTAACTCCACATTAATTCGATACGGTTTGTTTGTGCTGACCCCATTCACCACAAATAAATGGTGCAAGTTTTCATTGGTGTCTGAAATATTTTGTATCTCGTCAAAAGGTTCTGAATGTGTTACATACCTGACATTTGACGTTTTTGTCCTCTCTTTGGCCCGTTTACTTAGGCATGCCCGTTCAATATGTATATAGTTTCGAACAATATCTGCACTGTACGTTTCTGCAAGGGCAAGAGTTTGATGAATGCAAGTCTCCGCATCTAAAACACTGCCTTTCACCACTTTCATCAGGTTGTTTTCTTACACTGTTGTTGTTTTTCTGTCGTTTGTCAAATGTTTGGTTTCTCCAATTGCCGTTTTGCGAAGGTTGGTAGCGTGTTGCTTCCCAGCTCCCTCTCTCGTCATGCGTGTGAACCCATTGTACATCCCCAGTAGTTCCTGCTTCTGAACGTAAGGGAGCGCGAATTTCAGAAACATAATTATCGGTCGCTTCTGCTGCAATGGCCTGATCCAACACCTTCTTCAGCGTCAATTCCGTTTCGGCCAACAGGCGCCGTTGTACGCCTTCATCGCGTATACCACATACTATGCGGTCCCGCATCATTTCTTCCAGGTTGTTCCCGAATTTGCACGTCTCCCCGTACTTCCGAAGTGCTGCGACGTACTCTGCCATGCTTTCTCCCGCTCTCTGATCCCGTTTATAAAATAAAAACCGCTGCACAGTCTCCGATTGCTTCGGAGCGAAATGTTCTTGCAGCAGTTTCACTAACTCTGTAAAAGTCTTAGTCACCGGTTTTGCTGGCGCACACAACGATTGAACGATTTCAAATTCCCGCACACACTCAAAAGTACCGCTCGTTTTCTTTCCTCGGTCTTGATCTCATTGGCTTCAAAAAAGAATTTCAACCTCTCCACGTATATTTCCCACGCTGCCGGTTTGCTCGTATTGAATTCTTCGACGTTCCCGAAAGTTGCCATCGTACCCGAAATTACCACGTGTTACGTGTCCCGAACTTTTATAAACTTTTCTCGATTCCGCCTTTATCACATTATAATAATCCCATCCTCGTCGCCACTTGTTAGATATCGAGAAAAGTAAACGCAAGACGTTATTTACTAATGTTATTTTATTCCACTAACAAATACATCCTACTAGAACGCGGACATGTTCACATGCCCGGTGTATGACATGAAGTGCCTTATTTTGGGCTCCCTTCCGCTTAACCTAAGTAACTAAAAGAACTACCAACATTGTACCTCAATACATCACAGTTATGCTTTCAACAGTCATTACAAAACATTTATTTTACCTGTAAAGCGGCGTTATGCTTTCAACAGTCTTAACAAAACATTTATTTACCTGTAAAGCGTTATGCTTTCAACAGTTACTTATTGCAACCTTTAAACGACTCACCGTTTATTCCGAGATTTCTCCAGGCCAGGATCGGATCATATCAGTAGCAACGACTCGAGTCCGATTGGTAACCAAATTTTGCAACTCAAGGCGGTCATTAGGCATTATCTTCACCACTTCAAACGGTCCCTCATATTTAGGATCCAGTTTAGCTAAGTGGGAATTTCCACATGGATGGAAAACGATGTCACCCTCTTCGAAAACTTTGCTGTTGCGCCTGGTTTTGTCAAACATTCGTTTAGACTAATTTGCCATTTGTCGTAGGCGTTCGTATGCCAGTTTGCGATCTCTTTCCAAGGTACTGTTGCCATCCCTAACTATTGACGTCATAGGGTCAGTGAGAGCTTGTATTTCGGGAATACTGCTGTTTCGACCCGTTAAAAGGTAAATGGGCGAAAAACCTGTGCTTTTCTGGGTTGTAGTGTTAAGGGTAACTTGTAATTTAGAGATAGCGCTCGACCAATCTGACTTATGTTGTATTACTGTTCTCAACAAATTTAAAGTGGTAGAGACATACCTTTCTACTTGGCCATTGCCACGGGGGGTGCCTTTGGCTATCAGGTGTGTTTCAATACCTAAATTTTGGAGCAAGTCTTTAACACAGCGGTCTGTGAAATTAGTTCCTCTATCAGAAATTAGTTTCTTTGTGAGTCCCAAAATACTTAAATAGTTTTGTAATGCTGAGGCCGTTTCTGGTCCAGAAAGTGTTTTCAATGGAATCAGAAATAAGTATTTAGTGAAAGCATCCACCAATAAAAGGACATGTTTATATCCCTCAGGAGATGTAGGGAAGGGTCCCACACAATCAGCGTGCACGGTATTAAAAGGGATCGGGTGTTTTGTCAACAGAATGCAACAATCCCTTTTTTGGGCCTGTGAATTGTTTGTTTGCAATGCATTTCAAACAATGATCACAGTATTTTTTAACAAATTTTGTCATCTTAGGGAACCAAAAATAATGATTTATTTTTGCAAAAGTTTTTTCGGGGCCTACATGACACTGCTCATCATGGAACATTCTCAATAAACCTAAGCGACTACCTTTGGGAACAAAGGCCCGGTATATGGGCGGATTTTCACCAATAACAAGTTCTAAGAATTAATTGTTTGTCAAATCAAAATTTAAAGCTTTTACTAAAGAGATTTTCTTTCTGGCATACTCACTAAACGAATCAGCATTACTACTATTGTACAGGCCGGCCTTGCGAAATTTCTCACTTAAATTCTTTTTAGGCGGGTGAAGATTCGAAAGATCCGTCTTGAAGTTTTCCCAGGTAGGTGCCTCTGGTTTCCCTGACGCATACCAGTCGTTTGCTTCGCCTCGCAATACACTGGCTGCACGGACCACTTGTTCAAAATTTCCCCATTGGAAAGTCGCCCCCAGATCTTCTACCCGTTGACACCACTTCAGAGCACCCTCGCTGTCAATTGTAGGGTCAAACGGAGGTACCTCGATGGTGGATGATGTGCACGGCACAGGAACAACAGAATTTTTATTGGTCACACACTCTTTTAGTTCCTTTAAGGTATCTGTTAATACCCGAGTCAACCGTTCCATTTTATTGTTTATTGTTAACTTTTTTTTTTTTTAATTTATTAACGGTATACCGGAAATCCACACGTTTCGGCAGGTGAATCCCACTTCTGATGTGAGGTTTTAAAGATATTTATTAGTAATTGATGGACTTTAAATCAAACACCATATGAGATTTACTTTTAATAAAATTCTAATTATCGTTTTATACGTCTGACACCCACGAGGTTGCTTACAACAATGAATATTACAGCTATGAGTGGTCAACAAGCTAACTAACTATTTTTAAAATAATTTTACGACATATAATTTTACGACATAATAATGTTTGTATTATTGAAACATAGAAATGGCTTATTTCGGTAAATAGTCTAGGATTTAAGTCATCGAGCATCTGAAATGACATCATTTATGCACATGCAAGGCTGGTGCTAGCAGGCGGTGCAAACATATTGCAGCAACTTTAATTTATTGCTCAAGGTAAACTAAGATTCATTTTATTATTTTAATTTTTTTTCATTATCTATTTTGCCATTTCTATTTTTTTTTTCTGTTTCAGGAATGACGTTTCTAATTTGCCAATGTTATCCCAGATAAGCAAAAAGTGTACTTGGACTGCGTTGAAGGGCCCAGATTTAGAAGCTTACCAGCCTACTCCTTTGCTTGAAACTGGCTGTTTTGATAGTGCAGCTGCTAACTGCAAGGAAGTTACCAAAGAACTATCCCAGCTTTTTGTAACTGGGTTCATGAAAGCATGCCCTAAATCTGGTTACACAAAGCATAAGTAAGAAGAAGTAATAAATATTATAATAAGATATTAATACAATTTTGTTTTAGGATTGGACATCGGGGAGCACAACCAGGTACCAGTTCTCAAGCATGTTCAAAAAAACTTGACGAGAATTCAGAATTGTTTAATTTAGAATCAGAACATGTAGCGAAGGAAATGGAAGTACTAGATGTTATAGCAAATGACGAAGGTGAAGTTATGATGGATCTTGCCAATGTAGATGTTGCTCCATTGCATGAATGTTGCAATGCTTTTTATAATGACAATATTGTATGCAAAAACATCCAATATGTGTGCATGGAAACAAAACACAATCGCAATCGATGGAAAAAGGAGCGACAATTTAGAGTCACAGGCTCTAGGTGTTATTCGCTATTTACGTACAGGAAAGATGTGTGGAACGAAAAATCCCTCAAGTACTTCTGGCCGAATGATTATACTAATCCAAGTATACAACACGGAATTAGTTTTGAGAGTGTGGCCAGGAATACATATAAAGACGTTTACAACTGTGAAGTTTTGGAAGTTGGTTTAATCGTTAGTCAAAGCAATCCTTGGTTGGGATACTCGCCTGATGGTATTATTGTGGAAGGTGGTAAACCACAAAAGCTGTTGGAAATTAAATGCTTAGTTAGAGGTAATTATTTTCTTTATTATGCTTATATTTATATTTTATATACAAGTATGTATACTAATAAATACATGTATTTTAGGAAAAAAAGCCACCATTACAGAAGCAATTGAAGGCTGTAAATATCTTACAAAAGACGCTAATGGATACACATTAAAACGAAAACATGTATATTTTGGCCAAGTTCAATTGGGAATGGCCATGCTAAACGTGAAGACAGCAGATTTTATTGTTTTTGCCAGTAAAGATAATTCTTTTATAAATGTAACTGTTCCATTTGATAAAGACTTTGTGGTACAAATGTTGGAAAAAGTAAAATTCAATTATTTTACAAAAATGCTACATCATGTATGTGAAATAGAAAAAATGTATAAACACACACTACCCATTTTGAAACTCCCAGCGTTGAAATACATTCTGCTCCGTTTAAGCAATGACTTCACCAATTTGATTAGCAAACTGATAAATTAATATAAACATGACTGCTTTGAACTTAATAATACCTACCGAGTGTCCGTTCTCAAATTCTAACATAGAAAATTTAACATTGTATTGAACATTTTTGCTGATTCTTACTCGCCAATTCAACTTACAGGAAAGGTATATAGTCGATGCCATAACCGAACCCAACGAAAATATTAGCAGCCACTAATACTTTCGTTCGGTTCAGTCACGGCTTCAACTATAATGGTATCAATTGAAACATAAAATGATTGTGCATCAAATCACACTAATAATAAGATTAAGTGTGATTTTTATTGTAAAATACGAATGTAAAACATAAATTTGATGTACCATGATTTTCAAATAGTATTGTATAGAAATAATGGCAAAATACGTATAAATAATGCGCAATGTTAACTGTGTATAATAAGTTGTGGTAATAAAGCAGCCAATTATTATAATATATAATATATAATAATTGGCTGCTTTATTACCACAACTTATTATTATTAAAATCAACAGCCGTTTTTTCATGAAGTTTACACTTCATTTATTTAACTGTGTATGTTCAATTTTTGAGAGTGGACACTTGATAGAAATATTTTGTTTTAAAATTGGTGGACTCAACAGGCCAACGGACTGAGACAAAAGAGTAAATAAATCATCACATTAAAATGGGTATGTTTTTACAAAGTTAAAAAAAAGAAAGCTTGTGAAATAACTTTTTCAGAATAGCATTAGTTTAAAAATTTATCATCTGCCAGAATTGGATTTGACAAATTTGCTACCCCACAAGCAATAATAAAAATATCATTAATAATCGGAACCAAATTTATTGGCAAACGGTTATTTAAAATTTGAAATATTTTAATGCGTTGATTTACTCTTTCAATGTGGACTCTAGCAGCAGCTATGTTTGCATTAAGAATAGCTTCTTCTTGAGAAAATTGCTTCTTATGTCGAAGAAACGGGGGCCGAATTAATTTTATGCCATAACTTTTGCATACATCATCAATTAAAAACCCTTTATCAACCATAATGTGATCGTTGTTGATCCTCAATTTGTCGAGTAAATTGCTTCTTTCAAAAATAGCCTTGTCTGATGTGCTACCTCCATATGGGAGGCTGACATATGTAATCAGTCCTGCAGGACTTACACCTGTCATAAATTTAATAGTTGTACTTTTATAATGAGAATATAATTTTATTTTACAACAGAGTCGTTTGCTTTTTTGTACGAATATTTCTGTACAGTCCAATACGATTCTTACATCCTGATAATCCTTGAAGCATTTTGGCATGTTTGCTTGTATTTCCTCATAAGAAGGAAATGGAATTACAACATTTAAAATTTTTGCCAGTGAAGGAACCAATTCAAAAAAAATTCTTTTGCACGTTTGTGAAGAAACACCAAAGAGAACCGCAAGAATAACATATGGTAAATCCAGTTTCAACTTCATAAAGCATAGCAATACTCGTTTATACAAAGATAAACGATGAATGCGTATGTCTTTTTGAATATGGCCAAGAAACGTTATCAATGTGTTGAGCAATGCGAAAGAGTGTAACCCAGTCAAACTGTTGAGTTGCGTATCAGTTTGTAAAAAATCACAAACCGTTACCATCTCACTGGTGTTAGCCTGTACTTGACAGTCTCGTACTTCTTTTAAGTCAAAATTCACTTGGGTTCCCACATCTCTAAATTTCTGTGGACTGCTTTCACCCAACAATAGCAGACTTTCAGCAGCTTCTAATGATACTACATCACAGATAGGCGTATGTTCAGCTTGCGAGACAATTGTTTCCGGCATTAGTTTTTGAACTACGTTGGTCCATTTTCTGCTTTTTAATCGCTGTGATCTGGCAGACGAACGTGCTTCCTTCATCTTTTTTTTTTCCTGATTAACATCATGACTGCAAATTGGCAAATTCTGGCTTGGAACTGATGCAGGTAGTAATCGTCTGGTGCCTTGCCATTCTAAAATATGTAATATTATGGAATATTATATTTTCTAGATTTTACAGCATTGTTCTGTTAAATAAAGATTATTTTATATTATGAGCCGACATCTTACCTGCATAATAGTAATCGTCTTTAATGAAATGTAACGAACAAACTCGCATACAGTTGGAAACTCTCTTTCCCATTTTTAACTTAATTTCCCAAGCTTTTATCCTGTCCACCATTTGCACACCACCAAAATTATTTTCTATACCCACATTTTCTTTCCCTGGTTTGGGGAAAAGATGATAACTCAAATGGCTGTGTGCTCTGCGCACAGATTTGCAACCACATACGCAACAGTTAGTGTTGCAGTTGCTTCCAGCACCTTTTTCCGATTTATTCATTGTAAAAATGTAAACCGTACAAACCGCAAATACAAACAACTATAAAAAATGCTGTACTAGATGGCTACAAGTATACGCTAGGCACGTTGTAATGTGAAAATTATCCTTCGCGTGACGTCACAGCAGCGTAGCGCGCGCGCGGCAAATCTTAGTTTGAATCGCCATAGTCCCAAAAATAGGCAACTTTTATCTAATTTAACCGATCTTCTATTTCTTATGGTTTCCGAGATACCCACGGTGGGCCGATTTAAAGTTTACACCCTGTACTAAAAGCTTCGGCAATTTAAAAAGCAAGTAAGTAAAATAAAAGGCAATATCATAAAAACAAAATGTGATATAAAAGAATCAGCAATTCTTCAATGACTTTACTACGAATCATGATCAAATCGCAACTAATAATTAAACATGGAATGGATATAAGTAAATATTTAAAGTTACGCGCGTTCTTGAAAAAATCAAACGAGGGGTACTCTGCAAAAAAATCAAGAATTTTTTCGAAGGAGCAGTTTGAAACTTTTTTATTTGAAGCGCAAGATGATTTGTATTTAGGATTAAAGGTAATACCTACGTTTTAGGTAATTTTAATTTTGTGGTTTAAATATGTAGGGGAAGTGTGTCTAAGACGGCATGCTGGATGAGATGGCATAGTAGCAATATTTCGCAAAGTAAGCCCTATGTCGTACAATCAGCATCATTCTTCCACGGAGCCGGTATGTGATAAGAAGCTGAATCAGTATTAGTGCCCCTTGAGACTCGTCAAGTGTGAATATGCGTAATTGTTGAGAAATTGCAATTTTAAAAAAAATTTCCCTCATTTCTACATTGACGTGTTACTGGAACGGCGCACACTGGGGCAGGGCACCTTCAAAGCTGGCATTAAATGCATTTCAGCTTAAAACATGTAATATGATTTCTTGACAGTTAAAATGTGATGAATGAATCTTCAGCAATATTGTTGAATCACAAATGACATCGCCTACTACGAGAAATATGGGAAAATTAAAAAAAATTCGTTCTTTTTCTCAAAATGTTATGAAAACGATAAAATAGACCTCACATATTATATATCATTGAAAAGGGGGAAACAGGGTCTTACTATCTAAGTCATCGCCAACTATGCTTTCCATTGAAAAAAATACAACTTTATGCCATAATTTGAAATGTGGTCATAATTTTGAAAATTTATTAAGACCATTGTATTGTACTCGAAAAAGTCTATAAGAACATGCAAATTATTTTTGTCTAATTCCGAAATATCGGCATTAATCGTAAACTTGAAAAACCGAACTTTCGGCTATAACTCAAAAACAAAAGACGATAATTAATTTCGGTCTTTACCACCGAGTTTTTCTCAAAAGAATCAATTGAGGAGGGGCGGTCCATTTTCAATACTCTTATGGTTAACGAGTTACCCTATGAAAACATCCAATTTTGCCAACCCTGTACACAAAAATGTAATAAAAAATAATCAGTTAAAACGGCTTAATCCTTAATGCATCCCAGTGCATCATCATCACTTTCAGCACTCTCATCACCGGTGTCATCATTACTGTCATTATCCTTTTCACTAGATTCCTTGACGGATGGAGCTTTTAACAACTCTAATGCTTCTGTTGGTAGATGTTGTAACATCTACCATGTTGTAACTTTTTCTTCGGTTTTTTTTGTTTACTGGTGAGCACAGGATCAGAACTCAATAAGAAAAAGTTAAAAATGTCCGTGTTAGTTTTTTCTCTACTGCATTTTCTCGCGTAATGCTCTCTGTACCTTTTGAAATCTTTGTTCCGAGCCTCTTGCGCTTCCTCAGTCAATTGTCCTATAGGCAAAATGGCCGAGGATATAAGTTCTGGTCCATGGATCAGATACTTGTGTAGTGTTGGGGGCATATTGTACCAAGGATACTTCGAGACGAAATGTCTGGCCGTTCCATAAGCGAACAGGCGATATTTTTCCACATCTATCTCAAATCCACTGGCTACCACAATCATAATTATGTGCAGGTTTTTTATCAAATCTAAATCTATTTTTGTGATTTGAGCAGAAAGTTCTGAGTGTTGAAAAAAACGCCTAGCAGTGTTGCCATCGTTCGTGTTACCAAACCCAGGTTTAGGTTTGTCAACTATTAAACCACATCGTTCTTTAAACTCTTTTTGTATTCGAGCTTTATTCTTGGCTACAACATCTTTGTCCTCTTTACCACGAGCTTGCCATTTTTTAAGGGGCAATTTATATGATAAATGCAAAACACATTCGAACATACGAATCCACCCATGTAACACTGATAAGCCGAATTCCAAATTCTCAGTTTTAATATCCCGTGAAATCATATCGTCAATTTTGTTAAATTGTTTCGATGTTGCACCACATATAAAACATTTTAAGGTTGAAGTTGTTTCCGTGAGAGCATTACATACCTTTCCGTCCACCATGGCAAAAATTAATTTATGAGTTACTTCCAATTGATTTGATAGAACGATCACGTTGCTTTTCTGAATGTTTTTTATTTGATCATCCATTTTATTTTTTTCCGCTATTGATACATTGGTAGATTCTTTTATGAATTGTATTTTAATAGGCCTGCAATACCTGGTCGATGCAGGACGTGGGTTTTGCCATATTATTACTTCTCCAGACGTTAGACGAAGTGGAACTAGGCAAGTAATAAATACTGCCGAATCGTTGGCTTCCAAGTTATAGAATGCCTGTTTATATGAACTGTGTCCTGAGGAACCATCAAAACCCCACTTCGATACCAGGCACAACTGTTTATCGTTTTGAAGAAGTTCAATTACGGGCTCTAATGTTTTGCATAAGCGCTCTGTAGTATGATCTAGCAGAGCCTGTAATTTAACAGAGGCGCTAGTTTCTGTTACTGTGATATCTTTAGGATAGCACAACTTTTTAGCTGCTTGTACAATTTTGTAAGACGGGAATTTCTCTGGAGCACTTCTTCTTATAACATCATATTGTTCACGAGATAATTTAGCATCTATTAAAATAGCCAGAGCATCTTCACCTGACAAAAGCTGTTGTTGTGAGCCCAGAAAGTTTTTGTAAGCGGCTTGATACTTGCTGGCTCGTTTTGGAGTTGTAGTGGTCATATCTTTTAAAACTTTTGAGGCCTGAACTTGCCCGTTTGCTCTTAAACTCATACAGGCAGCGTATGTTAAGGAAGGTGCAGAAGAGGAATCACGCAAATCCTTGGTTTTCAATCGTTTAGTACGTTCTGAACACGATTCAAACGGAATACGCGGTCGGCCGCGTTTGTATTCGGAGATATGCTTTATGCAGCGAGGGAACGAAAGTGATGTATCAAGCCAGTCCTTATTAGTTTTCTGAAATTGTTTATCTATTCTAAATGCCTTCGTCCATCGAGATTTAAATTCGGACTTAAAATGCGATAGCTTTCGGTTTAAGTCGATTAAATGACTCCCATTACAATGTGTCCGCTTCTTGAGTTCTTCTACCATGAAATTGTGTTGTTGGTCTAAACCACTTGCTCCAGATCGTTTCATGATGTCTATGAGATCTTTTCTAGAGACAAATAGTGTGTTCGAACTCGTTCCTTAAATAAAACAATAATGGAGATATGTGGGTAGAGTAAAAAACAGCACACAAGTAGCTATGAAAGCATAGGTGAATAACTATCAAAGTTGCAAAAAGTTGCAAAAAATCGAAAGATTTCTACATTCCTGTAACTCAAACTTAATAGAAAAAAAAAAGTTCGGCACTCGATCTGCCTTGGAACATAACTAAAGACTTAAATGTTTAAAAATTTCATCATAATGCAAAAAAAATACATCTACCGTTTTATAAAGCGTATTTAAATACATAGTAACAATGTCAAAAGCAAGTTAAAAGTTACTTAAATATGGCTAAATACCTGAAGTTGATGATTCCATAACGGGAAAATGTTATTATTAATTAATTATAGCAGAAACGCAAAATGAAAATAACTCTCAAAAATGCTGTAAGTGTCACTTGTTAAAACAGTAGATAGAAAGCCACTTCGATAACAACTCCTAGTGACGATCGGGATACATTCCCAAACATTTAAATACTGTCGAAGTGTTTATTAATAAGTGGTCTACTAATACCCTCTAAGTGGGTACTTCTAAACTAAATTTCATTTTTCTATTTAATGCCAGCTTTGTAGCTTATTTGCCCCAGTGTGCGACGGTTCGTTTATATCCTTGTTCAATATACAACAGTTTGCTGTTTACATAGCTAGTCAGATCTGTATTTTGGGGTATTATGTCCAATTTGGAGTTTAGATGGGTAATATTGTTTTTAACTATAAGAATTCTGGGGTGTTCTGTTTGCCAAAGTTCGTAACCGCATAAAACTGTAGTTTTTACTAAAGATAAAGCAAAGATTTTTTCTCCGTATTCTACTACTAAAATTTGTTCTTCTGGTCGGGCGACGTTCTTGATGATATTTGCAATACCCTTGTATAACGATGAGAGGTTTTCATCACAATCTGTCGTTGGCGATAAATCCCATACTGTTTCTCCGAAAGTTGAATCAATGCAATAGCCTTCTGCGTATTTGCATGTTATTCCTTGTATTAGACTGATTTCGTTATCATTTAATTTTACTGTGGCATAGTATTGTTTGGTATGAATTTTGATTGCTGCTTGAACTATTACTTTTTTCCAAGAGTGTCCATTTTCACTAAAAGATGTACCTTCGCAACTGCTGTCGTCATTTAAATGTCCCAATATGGTTAACGATGCTTGTGTGGTTCCATTTATAATAAGTCCACCAATCCACTGATTAAAAAGTTTTAGTGTTTTGTATCGATGAGCACGTTTACATTCCTCGGGTCCTATGGATTGTAAGTACGTAGATACTCCTCCGGCAACCGCGGATGTGTGAGAATACCTTCCACAATGGGAGATGATTCTAGTTACTTCCACCATGCAGGTTTGTACTTTATGTATTTTAAAGTCATTTTGTTGTATAATGTTGACGAATAATTTTTCCTCGTGATAACCTTGTTTTTCATCCGGGCATCGACTCACATCTTGTATGCTGATCACTGTTATATTATTGTTCATGTTTTCACAGTCATACACTATAAGCACTAAAACAGTTTTCAAGTAACCACTAAATATTAAGAGCACTAGTTGTACGAGCAGTATATTCTTCATTATGTAACACTAAAATTAAAATAAGCTGATTAATTACATTTCTATTAATATTTTCTTAACCTTGACATTGTACTATACTATATTATTATACTGTACTATACTTTATATTACCTAAATTTAAAGATACGTGAATAAAAATAAATTCCTCATCGTCCTTTATTTTTATTCCAGATTCAAGCTTTAGTTAGAATTTTTGAATGAAAATGAATAAGTATACTAGTTTCAACTTTGTATTTTATTTTATTTATTTATTTATTATTATTATTTTTTTGTTTGGTTATTGCCGATGGGATATTGCTGAAAAAAAATTGATTTATTTATTATTATTATTATTATTTTTTTTTTTTTTTAATCTGGCTGAGAGCGTAAACGTAATCTGGATGAAGCTCTTAGTCCCTCCTTCTGTATTGAACCTAAGTTTTCGACGTTTGGTAACTTTTGCAAGTTTTCTTGAATTAAATTTTTTGTAGGTTTGCTTATATCAAGTCTCCAATTTCTTTTATGCTGCTTTGGTGCTTGTTGCGTTGTTGGTTGTTGTTGTTCTGACAAACCCTGTAACAATGTTAGTGTTGCATTTTTTCGATGGTTTTCCTCGTCTGTGTCGTTTTCTGAACTCGCATCTTCAGTTTTATTGAAGTCTTCTATAGTACCCTGATTCTGATTACAATGTTCTGGTTGGTTGTTATCGAATCCTTTGCATGGTTTAAGTCTATTGACATGTACTATTTGTTCTTTATTTCTATTAAGCTCACGAATTTTAAAAGTAACTGGTCCTTTAATTTCAACAACTCTGAATGGACCTATCCAGGGTTTTATTAATTTCTTTGATAAACCGATTTTTCTACTTGTGTCATGTAGATACACTAAGTCTCCTAACTGGAATGATTTTTCTTTAGTTTTCTTGTTATATTGTATCGCTCGCTTTTCTGCTGATTTTCTCATGTTTTCAGTTGCCTGAGTAAATGCGATGTTGAGTCTTGCCATTAGTTCAGAAACATAATTTTCGTCGGTATTATATTTTACTGTTCTAGGTTGTAGGATTTGATCTATAGGTAATATAGGATCTCTTCCATGAAGTAAGAAATATGGACTGTACCCTGTGGAAGTATGTGTTGACATGTTGTGGGCCATCTGCATAAACATAGTCCAGTTGTCCCAATGTAGTTGATTTTTGTTGACGTAGTGACTTAGAAAATCTTTCAATACTCTATGCACTCGTTCTATCGATCCGTTTGCCATTGGGTGATATGCTGTTGTTTGCAATTTTTCGATGTTTAATGTTGTACATAGTTCTTTCATTAGTTTTGAAACGAAATTCGATCCTTGATCTGTTATGAGTTTTTCTGGCGTTCCATGACGTGCTATTATGTTGGTAAAGAATGCTTGCGCCACTGTTTCTGTCTTTTAATTTGGTAGTGGAATAATTTCTATGTATTTTGTAAAATGATCAATGAATGTTAATAGATATTTGTTTCCATTGTGAGACGTAACGAATGGTCCGGTTATGTCCATAGAACAACGTTCAAATGGTCTTGATATATCTGGAAAGTTTTGTAATGGTGCGTTTTTCAAATGTGGCGAAGTTTTTCGTTGATTACATGAATGACATTTCGAGACGTATGTGATAATGTCGTTTGTCATGTTTGACCAGTAACATCTAGTTTTTATAAAATTCAAAGTTTTCGTCTGACCTTGATGTCCAGCGAAGGGTAGATCATGAAAATCGTGTAGCACTTTCTTCACAAAACTTTTTGGTATTACCAAAACATCGTTGTTATTGTCTGTTTTATATAATAATCCTTCGTTGTCCAAAAAATAACCAAAGTGTTCATTTTCTAAATTTATTTGGTCCTTAATGGCTTGACAAAATGAATCTTTTTCTTGTTCTTGTTTAATATCTTCTCTATTCCAAACAGGTATACACGGTGGTTCTTCCATTTTAATTACGTTAGTTTGATGTAATTCTGTGTTAAATTTATAAATTACGACATGAATAGGCGTGTTATAGAATACATATTTAATCATTTCATGTATTATTCTCCACTCTAATTTATCTGCACCGCAAGCTATACGTGGTATTGCCAAAAAATTGTCATGATTTTTGAGCATCATTAGTTTTAAATTATGTAAGGTTTTCCATAAGGTTTCATAACTTGGTTTGTCTGAATATTTCGTTTTTGTGATTAGATAATAAATGTTTCGTTCCGGTAACTGTAAAATAGCAATTTCGGTTAAGGATTTAATTTGTGAACGCAATTCGTTCACTGAGCTAAACATATTCTTGAAGTTTAAAGCAATTCCTTTACTCATGTTGAAGTCTTCTGATACACAGCTAAACTATAATGTTCAGGACAAGTAAATAAATTACCTTCCTTTTCTATTACGTTGTCGTTAAGTATTTTGTTTTTTTCAATGATTTGTAGAAATTCTTCGAAAGATAATTTGGTTATATGGTTGGGTTTTTCGGCATTTTCATCGTAAATACGGCTTAAAGCATCTGCGTTGCCATGTTTTTTTCTTGGCCTGTAGATAATTTCGAAGTCGTAATCTGCTAAAAGTAAGGACCATCTTGCTAACCTTGAAGTTGGATTTTCAAGGGAGAATAGCCATTTTAACGGTAAATGATCTGTGATTAAACTAAATTTTCTTCCGTATAAATAACATCTAAATTGTTTGATTCCAAAAATGATTGCTAAACATTCTCTCTCACTCACGGTGTAGTTTCGTTCGGCTTTGTTAAATGCCTTGCTTGCAAAAGCTATCGGCCTTTCAAATCCATTATGAATTTGCGATAATATGGCTGCCATCCCAAAGTTTGAAGCATCTGTAGCTAATACAAAAGGTTTGTTGAAATCTGGGTAACATAATACATTTTCTGACGTAATCGCATTTTTTAATTTTTCGAACGCTTTTAAAGCTTCTTCGTTCATTTTGAATTTAACATCTTTCTTGGTCAAAGTAGTTAATGGTATGGCTAAGTTAGCAAAATTTGGTATGAATCTTCTATACCAACCAACGAGTCCTAAAAATTGTCGGATGTTTTTAATATTTCTTGGAACTGGAAAATTGTTGACTGCTTGAACTTTTGCTGGATCTGGTTTTATTCCTTTTTTCGAAAGTATGTGGCCTAAATACTTCACTTCTGTGGTTAACATTTTACATTTGTTTGGTTTTAATTTGATGTTGGCTTCTCGAAGTCTGTCGAAAACTAAACTTAATTTTTGAATATGATCTATTCCTCGCGAACTGTGTACGAGAATGTCATCGAGATATGCGAAACATGTTTCTCCTAGAAGTCCAGAAAGTGTAAAAGATATAAATCTTTGGAATGTCATTGGACTATTTTTTAACCCAAAAGGCATTTTTAAAAATTCCCAATGTCCGTCGGGTGTCGAAAAACCTGTGTATTTTATGCTGTCTTCGTCCATTGGTATTTGATGATACGCTGATGTAACATCGAACACACTAAATAATGATGAATTTCCTAAATAATCTGTTACTTGTTGTAGTAATGGTAAGGGGAATACATCTGATTTGGTAACTTTGTTTAAAGCTCTGTAATCTATACATAATCGAATTTTTTCTGTTCCATCATCTTGTTTTTTCGTAATCAAGACTACCGGTGCGCTCCACGGGTTTGTTGAAGGTCTGATGATTTTTGTTTCTAGTAACCTGTCTATTTCTTTTTTTAAAACTTCTCGTTGACGATACGCTACTGGATATGGACGTTTGTTTATGGGTGGAACATTCTCTGTAATAATTTCGTGCTTAACTTTATTAGTGGTGGATATTTCACCAAGTCCATCACAAAAAATATCACTGTATCGATGAATTAGTTCCTGCACTAACATTTTACTACGGTCTTCTAGATGAGATAAGTCGAAATTTTCTTCAATCCAATTTTCATTTGAGGTGTCTATTTTGTTAATTTGCATATATACTTTTGATTGGTTTTGGCCATCTACAATATTTTCAACTGGTTCTGCAATTGCAACCGATGTATTTTTTGTTAATGTAACTTCTTGTTGTGATAAATTTATCATACGTATCACTACATGCTTAGCGTTGTTTACTACTGTTCTTGCGGTTAAAATTCCATTTGTTCCAGGTTGATGTGGTTCTAACATTAAGAATTTTTCTCTCATTCTGTTGAAGTTTTTATTAATTCCTATGCAATTTCTTTCCGACCAAGGTGGTAAAATAGTGTCTTCTAACAATTTAAATTTTTGATATTCGTTTGACCTTCTAGTTCGGGCAGTGTTACGTTCACTGACGTCTGGTGTTTCCTTACCAAGTTCATCAGTCGTCTTTACAGCTGTACTTCTGGAATTTGCTACTTCAGCGTATGTTCGGCCTTGGGGCGTGCTTTCTACTTGATTTGTTGTTTTTGTGTTGGTATTTCTTTGTAAATTCCTGAAATTGGCTTCTTTGCCGTTTACTAATTTGTTGTTTTCCTGATTATTTTCAGATATAACATCTGATATTTCTTTTTCTATATCATCCAATCTTTTGTTCATGAGGTAAATTCGTTGCCTTTCCACGAAATCTGTGTGAAAATCTATATCTTCTGATGAGTCCGATAAATATCCATTTTCTTCAATGACTATTTCTGGTTGAATATGCTTCTGTAGTTTCTTTTTACCTGCTGCTTCTGCTGCCGACATATTTTCGTTTTCACATTCTTTTGTAGTAACTATAATTTCATTACAGTTTGGTTTATTATTATTCACATTTTTCTTGAACTTAATTAATTCAAGGTTTTCTGTATTTCTTTTGTTTCTTGTTTTATTTGGAAAATGCTGTACATCTTTCTTTACATTTTCTGTGTTGCTTGAATTTTCTTTGAAAATATTAATTGAATCATCTTTGGTAAAATTCTTAAGGTGTACATTTTCCTCGATTTCTTCTTTCTTTTGATAACTGTGTCCTATCTTATCACTTTTAAACACTTTTGGGATACTACTCTCAGAATTTTCCTTGTAGCTTTTTATTCTATTATCGTCTGTTACTTCTGATACTCTTCCTAGATTAACTTTCAACGAGTAATTGCAATTATCTGTAGAAGATGACGTGTTTCTCTGTTCAGTTGAATTTCCAATGCTCTCAGAGAGGAAATTTTTGGCTGATTCAGATTTTCTACGTCTGTCGTCCATTTTCATGCCTTGTCTAACTACGCTAGATGAAAAACCACTCTCAGGGATTTTCGTTGCTGTAGTTTGACCTTTCGCGAAGTACGGAATTTTGATAACATTTCTGTGATTATTAATACATTCAGAATAATAATCTGTTTCATCGCAATCTTCCGTATTACTTCTTGTTGTATATTCTACCTGAACCCAATCACTGCTTGTATTTACATTGTTGTTGAACCCCGTATTTTCCCAATTTTGGCCATAAGTTTCTTCTATTTCTTCTTGATATAATAAAGGAATTTTATAGCCCCAAATTTTTACAAGTTTTTCCGTGTAATTGATACTGGCTGAGTTATCTTGTAAAAATGTACGACCAATAATTCCATCACAATCGAATTTCAGTCCACTGTCGCAAATAATAACGTCATATTCACAGTTTACCATATTTTTCGCAAGTCAAAATTGTAGAGTTGCTATTCCTATGGCTGGAACTCCATGTCCTGTTACACCTGTTAAATATATATTTTCCAATCTGCGAATAGGTACTCCTTGAACTATGCCTTTCTTAAAAATTGTGAGTTTCGAACCACTGTCTAAAAATAGTTTTCTTACAATGCCATTGACGTATAAATGAATGATATTTGGTGCATCTCTTGAAAGTACAGGTTCTAAATTTGTGACGTGGACGTTGGCTATTTGATAACTTACGATTGGAAGCTGTTCCCTCCATCTAGGGGTTGGAGACGAAGGGGTTGTTCGTTTAAAGTCACCGCGTTGATTTGCGTTTTATTGTTTTGATGCATTTCACGATTTTGAGTTCCCATCTGGTTTCCGTTGCCTCTTGCATTGAAATTGAATGATGATGGTCTGTTGAACTTTGCGTAGCATTGTACTTCCGATACGTTTGCGGGTTTCCATTAAAATTCCTGTGGTTGGAATAATTATTTGAAGGATTATTTTCCCATGCAATATTTCTATAGTTTGATTGTGGGAAATTATTTGAAGAATAATATTCTTTCCTTCCGCTGTTCGGCTGGAACTTGAAATTTTGACGATTCTCCTGATTGAGATTCCTGTTATAATTGTTGTTAGTGTTAAAACTATTGGAGGGTGTGATTTCTGGATATCTTTTTCGTACGTTTGAAAATTGTGTGTTGTTGAATTTTTGTTGTTGATTATTTTTCAATCTGCAGTCTCTGGTGAAATGGTTATCACGGCCACAATAGAAACATCTCGGTCTTTGTTGTACGGTCATAAGTCATAACTTTGGACGATGATGGTTGACTTCGGTTGTTGATTATTAATTCGGACAATTCATACTTTTTTGCAATTTCTTCCGCTTTCTCTAGCGTTTTCTGCTTTTTTAATATCTTCGGATAAAATTTCGGAACCCAGTTTTCTTAATCTTGTGATGTAACTTGCCACTGATTCGTCGAGTCTTTGGAACGTCTTGCTTAGGCGAATAAGATTTTCTCCAGGGACTTTTATTTTGTCAAAACGATCCACGAATTTTTGCTTGAAGGTTTGGTAATTATCTTCGTTGTACACATCGGGATCGGACATTAAAAATTGATACGCTTCTCCTGCAAGCCTTAGTTTAATTATCTGCAATGTAGTGTTGTCATCCCATTTGTCTACTTTTGCCCTGAATTCTATTCTTTTGAAATATTCTCTTACTGCTTGTTTTCCACTGAAACTTTCCACTGTTTGTGCTAACATACCTGGCGTCATGTATGGTAGAGTAAATGGGGAAGGTGTAGGTGTAATTGCTTGTGCTGCTGTAGCTGGTGTTTGATTTCCACTTGTTGGCATCTTAACGAAATGTTTCTTCTTTTATCACTAAGATTAATGACCTAAATTTTCCTAAATTTTATATACCTTTACCTAGATAGAAATTTTATATAAATGGATTAATTGTTTATAGTTTAAATACTTTCCTGAAATGGTATTTACCTATAGAAAATAATACAGAAAACAGACATACATAAAATAAAAAATAGGTTAATCGAGATCTTATGTTTTTGTGTTTACGCATATATTTAGGGTCATGTATAAGTGCTTTGTTGTAACCAATTGTTGTTTCCGCTGCCACCAGTTGTAACACTCACCGAGGGTGCCTGGTACTTGGGGTTAAAGTAAAAGGGTAGCTAGAAGATACCAGTACCCCGGTGAGTTACTAACGTAGTAAAATTTAAGTATTTAGAAAAGGACAGATTGAGCTGAAATAAAATTATAAAGAATTTTCTTGGATGCATTCAGCTGGAGCCGAGCCTGTACAGTTGTACCTAAGCAAGGAGCACTTAAACAAACATTCTTTTAAGCAAAATTTTGATTTTTATTAGTTTTACGTTAAAGTCTCAACAATGTAATTTTCTGAAGGAGTAAGGACTGAAAAAAAATGAAAAACTAAATGGAGGAATAAATGAATATATTAATAAGCATAAAAAGTATTCATAACAAAGCCAACTTGGGAACTAACATTAGCCCCGGAACTTAGCGTAACGTAGACACGAAAATGTAATTTTTCCTGCACCAGCAAATCTGGAAGCTCTTATCATACCCGAATTATACACCGTATACGAACCTCAGCCAGGTCGGCAGGAAAATTTCCTATTAGCTGATAGCGGCCCTGGACAGAATCGTATATTAATTTTTGGACGACAAAGTGGTCTTGATATTTTGCAAGAATCTAGGCAGTGGTATGCTGATGGGACATTTACGCTAGCGCCTGCATTGTTTTCACAAATTTATATCATATTAGCCCAGAAATTCGGTGCCGTTCATCCAGTTTTATACGCATTATTACCGAATAAACAACGCGCTACCTACAACCAGCTGTTTGGGATGATTAAAGAAATCCGACCTAACTTAGAACCATCTGCAATCGCTTGTGATTACGAAGTTGCAGCATTCCAAGCCATGGTTGATTGCTTTCCAGGCGTTCATCTGCACGGATGTTTTTTTCATTTGACTAAAAACATGAAGAAGCATATAGGGCAGTTACAGTTAACAAATATGTATAACAACAACCCCGATTTCTCCTTGCACGCCAGGATGGTAATCGCCCTAGCCTTCGTTCCAATTCCGGACCTCGACGGGGCGATCGATGCCTTGGAGGAAGAATTACCGGCAGAACTTCAACCACTTTTGCAATGGTTCGAAGATAATTATGTTGGTAGGTTGAACAGACGGCGAAATGGTAGGCACCCGCCGTTATTCCCGGTGGAGATGTGGAATCTTCACCAAAGGACATTAAATGGTGAGGACCGCACGAATAATCATGCGGAAGCAGGCCATCGGAGACTTCAGACAGAACTGGCAATGGATAATCCCACACTATGGAAATTAATCGATGGGCTTAAAAAAGTACAGATCGGACGCGACATTTTTTATGAGCAGCTCGTGGCAGGTAACAATCCACCAAAAAAATTGAAAAAATACAGGGATGCTGATGAAAGAATTTTACACCTAGTAAGGGATTATCAGAATCGGGAGATTCTTGAATTTCTACGCGGCATTGCTCACAATTATCAGATGCAACAATAATTATAATGTATATTCATATGAACAACTAAAATCTAGTTCGGCATTACATTTGTCTATATTTTTATATATAAGTAAAACGTAGGGAATTGTATTTATTTTTAGAAATTTAAATAAAACCTATTTAACAAATATTTTTGTGTATATTTTTAAGTTGAAACAAATTCACAAAAATATTGTGTTTCATAACTAGCATTTGGCGCCGAATCGGCTTGGTGCCGAATCGGCTTGGCGCCGAATTGGCATGGGGCCGAATCGGCGGCGCCAAATCGGCGGCGCCGAGTTGTACCAGACCGTCTCTACTATTACCAATTGCTGGCCCACTCAATAGGTCCACTGGCTTTTTCAATTATACCTGTTCGTTCTAGTTCATCAATTTTATCTTTCAATTTGTACTTAATTGCTAGTGGTACCCTACGAGGTGGTCTCACAACTGGTACAGCATCCTGCTTAATTGGAATTATACATTTTTCACTAAATTTTCCTAGACCTGTAAACAGAGACTAATAAATGGTCACATAAACTGGGAGCACTTTAAAGAACTACTAGAACTTCATCTGATTTGTCCCACCTACTTAAACGACAGCAACGATATTGACGAAGCTATAAATCAATTGACGACGGTAATTAAAAATGCTGTCAAACAGTCGACATCAAAATCCAGCAAACCAAACAAGTCTTGGCAGCAAGTAACCCCACACAACATCCTGAATTTGATAAAGGAAAAACATACAGCGAGGCACAGGTGGCAAGTAACCAGAAACCCACAATTAAAGCAACGACTCAATCAACTAACGCACAAACTAAAATGGGAATTGGACAATTACCGTATAAATTCCTATCAGCGCTTCATTGCGGATCTTCAACCTAAGGATCCTACAATGTGGACATCAATTAAACGTGTGTTAAGGCAACCTCCAACAATATCAACAATTATAGTCAACAATGAACAGTACATCACAGACGAACAAAAAAGCACCGTTTTCGCGCGTTACTTGGCAGAAGTTTTTACAACAAATATGCAGAACAGACAGATAGTATCTGTGGTTGAAGAAAACCTTGCAACAAATTTTCCCAAAGAAACTGGGAGATTTAGGCCAACCAGTCCAAGAGAGTTGCACAACATTATTAAGGGTCTGCCAACCAAAAAATCCCCTGGAATAGACATGATTCCAAACATAGTATTAAAAAACCTGCCCAAAAAAGCATTAGCCTTCCTAGCATCGTGTTTCAACGCATGTTTTAGAACAGGCTATTTTCCGAAATCTTGGAAACAAGCCGAAATAAGGATGATTCACAAGCCTGGCAAAAAATCCAACGAGCTATCTGGTTACCGACCTATCAGCCTGTTATGTACCTTATCTAAATTACTGGAAAAGGTTATCCTTCGACGTCTGAACAAACACCTGAACTCTGAAGATAGCATTCCCCCATTTCAATTTGGATTTAGAAAGAATTATTCAACCTGTCATCAGCTGCAACGACTCATTGAAACTATAGAAAGAGGATTTGAAGACAAGAAATATAGTGCAGCTGCCTTTCTAGACTTTACACAAGCATTTGATCGAGTGTGGTTGCAGGGATTGTTGCACAAATTACTACTTATCAACGTGCCCAGCTACCTAGCCCTTATACTGAAGTCATTCTTAACAGGAAGATCTTTCAATGTGCGTATAAATTCCTGTTGTTCACCTATCCACAACATTTCGGCTGGAGTGCCCCAGGGCTCAATATTAGGGCCAGTACTTTTTAATGTGTATGTCCATGACATACCCTTACCCGTACGCACGATCTTGTCTATGTTTGCGGACGATACTGCGCTGGTCACTCAAAATTGGGATGTTAATACTGCCGTACAAGACCTACAAAATAGTATCGATATCATTTCTGATTGGTGCAACGACTGGTCTATCCAATTAAACCCATCAAAATGTGTAGCGAAGATATTTACACTTAGAAGATTAAACAATCCTCCCCCTATAAACATAAACAACAACAGAATTACGTGGAATCGTGATGATTCATCAATCAAATACTTGGGAGTGCATTTAGATAAGAGGCTCACATGGAGGTTGCACGTCCTTAAAAAGATGAATGAAACGCATGCTAAATTATCATCACTGTACCCATTACTGAACAGAAAATCCAAGCTACGGATGGAAACATCAATGCTGTTATATAAATCTATTCTAAGACCTACCTTCACCTATGCATCACCGGTTTGGGGAAACACTTCAAGAACCAACATCAACAGGTTACAGAAGCTACAAAATAAAATACTTCGCATAGCAATAGATGCACCGTGGTTTGTTAGGAATCGCCATTTACACGACGAGCTGGGAATCCCCTATGTTGAAGATTTCATCAGAACATCGACCAAACGGTTTTTCAAAAATATCTTCACTTGTCCTGCAGCAGTCCACTACTCCATTGGGGAGAAAGGACTGCATACAAGGTTAAAAAGAAGATTGCCTCAGGATCTAATTTCAAGTGATAGTGATACTAGTGATGATAATTAAGTGATGTGCGTGTAACAGAGGACCTGTGCTGGGTAACCTCGTAATATGCTCTCGGTGTAAATAATTCAATTCTATGCAACAAATCATGTATAACACCAGGTGTGTTGGTCTGATTGTAGTTTAATTTAAAAAAAAAAAAACAAAAACAAAAATATTGTGTTTCATAACTAGCATTTGGCGCCGAATCGGCTTGGTGCCGAATCGGCTTGGCGCCGAATTGGCATGGGGCCGAATCGGCAGCGCCGAATCGGCGGCGCCAAATCGGCGGCGCCGAGTTGTACCAGACCGAACAAATCATACACCAAACTCTAGAGAACGAATTTATATTACAATAAATATAATACAATATTTACAAACAACTTACTACCTAAAAATACGGTTGTGCAAGCCAGCCACAAGCGATGGGTTAAGTAGCGTGCGAATAAAAGCGGGGCAAAGCAATGTTTTGATACAAGCGGTTATAGCAAGCGGAAAATAAAATAATCGTTTTTATAATTACCAGAGCTATAATCTCTAATAAAAGGTAAGGTGCCACCTCTACTGAAACGGTACTCAAAATGAAACTAAACGTAAAAAGTTACTCTAAACAATTAAATGAAAACAGGGTCGGAACAGGGAGGGCAGGCTCTATTTAATTCTACCCAGAAGTAGGTGACGAGTACACAGGGATAGTGCAGTACTGTACGGGTCAGCTACTCCAAGTAAAAACAAACCAAGCAAATAAACAGTTCGGGGAGAAACAAACACGGAGGGCTTCACCTATATCTCTGGAGAAGGCGGCCAGAACTGAATCTCGCAAACTAGTCAGCTGCCCTAGGCCACTAAGCAACACGGAGGGATCACTTATCTCTCCAGAGAGGATGTCTAGTCGCAGAACCGAATCTCGCAAACTAGCCAACTCCCCTAGGTCAATAAGCTACACAGCGGGAATTACCTATATCTCCGGAGAAGATGTCTAGTCGCAGAACTGAATCTCGCAAACTAGCCGGCTACTCCAGGTCTATAAGCAACTCGGTGACATTCACCTATATCTCCGGAGAAGACGTCTAGTCGCAGAACTGAATCTCGCAAACTAGCCGGCTACCCCAGGTCTATAAGCAACTCGGCGACATTCACCTAAATCACCGGAGAAGATGTCTAGTCGCAGAACGGAATCTCGCAAACTAGCCAACTACCCCAGGTCAATAAGCAACTCGGCGGAAATGACAAAAGTTCCTAAAATTCGGCTAAGTCCAAACTGGGACTTAATACAAAATCAAAAATAATAATTTAAACGGCTAAGTCCAATTTCGGAACTTAGAAAAATAATTTTAAAATTGAAATTGGCTAAGTCTTTACAAACACTTAGAAAAATCCTAACTTGAAAACTAAACTTGGCACCAAACACGTTAAAGAGTATTAGCTCACCTGTAGATTGTTATATCCTTTGGGGGCCAGTGCAACACGTCACCCTTTCTTTGCGCCCGCTGATCGCATTTGGCCTTCCCAACTGTCGTTTCGACACGCTTGAATTGCAGAGTGGCGCCTGAATTCCAGGATTTCTGACTGGAAGTTCTCGGGTAAACATGATGATCAGGTTACTTCCGGATACGAAGTACAAACACCCACGCGCTGTAAGCCGGTCAGCCAATCGGTTGCCCGTTTTTCAAAACCATACCCCCTAAAATACGGATTCACGTTGGCTCTTCGGACGAAAAAGAGCTTAAGTTCTGCTTCGCCTCTCGTCACGACATGTTCTAACAAGTTAACTAAGATCAATCGTTCCGCAAATTACCGTTTACAAGTTATCTAGTAGATATCGTCCCGGGAATTATCGTTTACTAAGTAAAATATAGTATCGTGAAGATAATAAATATTGTTCCGGAATTATCGTTTACGAAGAGTTTGTGAAGTGATTAAAATATCATCTTCATCGCCTACCGATAAGAATAGCGCTCTTCCGCTCGTCCTGACAGCCCTCAGCCTCGTCCGCTCGACACCACTGCGGAGAAGTTCCGTTCCGCCGAGCGCCTAAAGGCCTCTAGTGTTAAACAAAATGTGCTAAGGGTAAAACCGTCTGACAGCCACACCACCGATAAGGTACTGAACTTATTGTTATATTTGTATCAACTATTACCGCCCAGACTTCAATATCGTAATTATTCCGTCTCAATGCTTGCAATTGAAGTTTAATCATCTGGACTAGCTATGCCTAATTTAATGTAGACTTTCGTTTCGAACAATCATTTAAGAGTTTAGCTCTTAAAGCTATGCCGACAAGCTTCTAAAGCTACTCAGTTAAGTTGGTAGCAGTTATTTGTGTTCCGTAATAGTAATTACAGTTATTAACTTGAATTTTATTAGCTTGAATTATATTATCTTGTACAGGGCTGCGACTCCGAGGTTCTAGCTTTCTTTACGTTAAATAAGAACTCGGACTCGTAGGTCCTGGGTGAATCGATTCCCCTTGTCTTGGCAAAGCTAAGACTGTTTACTTCGATTTATTATGTTCTTGTATTATAACCTGTGTATATTTTATGTATATATATATTATTCATTTATTTACATTTAATTATTAAAAATCATTTACTTGGACAATTTTTATTGAAGAGTAACTTAACGAACTCCCCCAATCCCACCCTAGTTGCTTTTCTGTTTCAGCAGCCAAGTTGGTGTACCAGGTAAGATCAGACTGTTTTACCTGGAGGCCATCATCAGAGGCTTTTCCTGTTTTTCACTCTCAACGCCTTAGGGCTTACAGAAAAATAGGTGGCGCCCTTTTTAACACTCCTTGAGTAAGTTATCGTCCCGCCCTTAAGAACCCCCTTAATTCACCAATTAATAACCCACCCCAATCTCCATTGAGACAGCCGTCAGCATTTTATGTATACGTGTATAAAATAAGGGAATGTACTGTAACAAGATGATCCTCGAAACTGGAGTTGACTGTTGTACTGGAGCAGAAGACATCAAGAAGTGTTACTCTGGACTCAAAACTCGCCTTTTTTACCCGGCGAGTTCAAAATTTTGAAAACGGAGTTGAAAGATACGCGGCGAAAGAGGGAAAATCAAAAAAGTGAAAGTGGGGTCACGCCGCGGATCGGCCGCTCTAGCTAAGGTCGAGCGCTATCAGATTGCACCGCCAAATAAATTTAAAAATAATAATGAAAACAGGTAAATAATTACAATAAACAATTAATCCGGGTTAACTAAAATTAATTAAATGGTATACTAACACCGGAAATTATTAACTAAATTTATCAGTCCTAATAAAATACTTAAAAAATGGTAAATTAAATAATTACAGGTAAACTTAAATATTTTAATACTACATTTACTGTGGAAAATAACTTAAAATTTAGTAACTTCGTTACACACACCCCTTTCTTCGGAAAGAAAAGGATGGCACATCCTTTTCGGCACTACTCCTTCCGGTGTCCATGGATGCTGCAGGACGTGGGGTGGGTGTCGCGTCAAAAGGACGCGGAAAAAAGGACGCGCGACAATTGGACGCGGAAAAAAGGACGCGCGACAATTGGACGCACGCGACAATTGGACGCACGCGACAAAAGGACGCGCGACAAATGGACGCGCGACAATTGGACGCGACGACAAAAGGACGCGCGACAATTGGACGCGGCGACAAAGGACGCTCGACAAATGGACGGTTATTATATTTGCCTTGGTTACTTTCATTTGCCTTACGTACACTATTTTTCAATAAACACATTACTAAAACATTTATTGAAAAATAATATGAACTTTTCTACCCCTTCATTAGGATGTAAGTTAATTTTGCGATGTAAGTCCTCCATTTAACGCAAAATCCTGAAAAAAAAATCGTTATGTAGAAATTTCGTTAAATAGAAACAACCTTTTTTTGATGATTTATAGGGAGGGGCTTCTACAAATTCCAAACCTTGATACACAAACATTTCGTACTAAAATACCTTAACGTAATGGCTGGTTGAGCCTAAGACATAGTAATTTTTAATAATTGACTTAGTCTTATTCAAAATGTAGAGGTATTTTTACATGCAATTTAAAGGTACGATATAAGGGCGCGTCCTTTTGTCGTCGCGTCTAATTGTCGCGCGTCCATTTGTCGCGCGTCCTTTTGTCGCCGCGTCCAATTGTCGCGTGCGTCCAATTGTCGCGCGTCCTTTTTTCCGCGTCCAATTGTCGCGCGTCCTTTTTTCCGCGTCCTTTTGTCGTATATCCAGGACGTGGAGATGAAAGCGTTCGGCTTCAGTAGGGTACACTGCACTCCTCGGCTTACTGAGCTTCCTTTGGAGATGGGGCAGTTACAATTACGGGACATCTTCCCACGACGCGACGGCCGCATCGGGAGCAGAAAAGGATCGGAGTATGTGAACAGGTATCACGACGGTGACCTTCTTGACCACAACGCCAGCATATATTGTTCTTCCATGCGGGTATGCAGGTTCGGTGGAGAAAGATATTGGCGACGTTGGTTTGGTTAGAAATTTCAGCCTGTCGTTTCACTTCTCGGATGTCAGAGGTAATGGTGAACCAATGACACCCTGTAGTGGTGTCTTCTGGAGTTTTAGCGGGCGGTGACAGTGGTGGTAAGTTCGTAAGGGGAGGAACGGGACTGGTATATCTTATTCGTTTGAAAAGTCCGGTGGGTGATGAAATTTCGGGGATTGGGACTTTAAGGCCTGATGCACTGGTTGATATCGGTGTTGCGATAGTTTCTGTAGTTGTCGGCGGTTTTGGAGAAACAAGCTGGAGTTCAGACACGTCCAAAGTTTCATCGGTGAAGAGCTCCATAGGCGGATCTTCTTCCTGGTCGGTTATTGAAGTTATATTTACTGAGGTTGGTTCTATTTCTTCCATGGCGGAATCCAATTCCCGGGGCAGGTCAAAATCTTCGGTACTCTGACTGGACATGCTGTGGACTGTTTGAGAAATTTGAACTGACTAGTCCAGAGACAGGTTAATGTCTGTTTATATAGCAGTATAAAGGAGAAGGGATTTGTAGGGAAAATGAAAGAGAGAAGGGATTTATAGAGAAGGGATAAAAATAAAAGAGAGGAGGGATAAAGAAAAGAGAACAAACGGAGAGCAATTTAGAATGAGGAATGGATAGTTATGCGGGGACATGAGAGGGATTTATATCGGTACCGACGTCTTCGGATCTCTCCCCCACGCAGAACCAGTTGCCTTACCTCCTAGCAAAGAGGTAGGGGCCAATCGTTGAAATTTGGCCCCATCCTGGCCATCCTGGATTCTAGTTCGGCAAGGGAACCTGGTTTACGGTTGGTGGGGGAACTGGGAAGGGATACGGTGGTCGGGATTTGGTCGCTGAGTAGCGTGGCCGCGGTTGGAAAGCCGGGCGGCAACGAAACGGGCAGGACAGGGGTTTTAATAGAGGGCATGGAAGGGGCGGAAGGGATCGATGCAGCGGGGATGGAGGTAGAATTAGGTAGCGGCGGACCTAGCTGTTGCCGGAAATATTGGTCTAAAATAGCCGGTACCTCTAATCCGGTTGGGGTATTGGAAGGTCGTGCTGCAGGGAGTGGGATGTGGGTGTTGGGAAAATGGGTGTCCGGGGAGCTGGAGTGGCCATACGCCAAGGTCTTGTGGCTCTCCGCTGCGTGGTTACCAGATCGGCCACCTTCGGTATCTCCTGGACCTGGATTCGGTGCAGCGGTATGGAGATGCGGACGCCGGATGCTGGTACAGTTGGTGTAACTACGGGCCGCTTGTTCCCTCCGCGATGCTGATCGGCAAGGTGGGCGACCATCTTCTTTACCTGGCTCATTCTTGCGGTGTGTTGTTTCCGCTGTGTAGGCTCTACCTTCACTGAGGGTGGATGCTGCATACGGTTTTTCATTCTGAAACATGATTTGTGACGGGGAACGGGTTTCAAATCTTTTATATGGACACATGAAATTTTATTTCCCGCTTCATTTTTTAACTGGTAAACGACCGGAGAAATGACTTTAGTTACGGTGTAGGGGCCGGAGTACTTTGGCGCGAGCTTGGCTGCGAAACCTTGTACCGCGGCAGAAAGGTGGTGTTCCTGTTTCATGACTTGATCCCCTACATGGAATCTCCAGTCTCTACGGCGGAGGTTATAGTGATGTTGCTGGGTGGTGAATGCTTTGGCCAAGTTGATACGCACCAAGCGGAAAACATCCTGTAGGTGTTGTAGTCGGTTCTGGTGCGCCTCGTTACCGTGGTCGATTTCGCGGTTGTTGGGTTCCATGTTGTCCTGGGGCTCCTCCAATCCTCTTCGAGCGAATGTGGTAATTCTATTTCTCTACCGAAGTTCAGGAAACCGGGAGACAAACCAGTGGATTCGTGCATGGCGCTATTTAAGGCTAACATGATCTCTGGAAGATGCTGATCCCATTTCCTCTGGTTTGCCTCACAATAGATTGAAAACATGGTTTTGACCGTTTTGTTGGTGCGTTCCACTGGGTTGGCTTGTGGGGTATACGGTGTGAAACGATGGTTAATCCCGAACTCGCCCAGAAGCATTCAGGCCAATAATACAGATTAGCTACTCGGGCGATGGTCTTGGTGATCGCTAGGTGTCCTGCGGTTGGATGGTCATGATTTTCCTCCAAGACTTGTGGTCGCAATGGTTTTGGAACACAGAGTTTCCAGGTGTTATGGAACTCATCATCCTTCAGGTTGTTGTCTATAAAATGGCGGTACAGTTTTCCTTCTTTAATGGTATAATCCGGGAAGTCAGCTGGGTGCTGGGTGACTTCATCGAGCTTCTTAATGTACCAGTTGCATTCTGGCAAATCCATCAAACATACTTTTGTGGGGAGATCCTCCAGGTCTGTAGCAGGTAGAGGATCCCTGGATAGGGTATCTGCTACTCAGTTAAGGACTCCTTTTCGATATTTAATTTCGAAGTCGTATTGCTGGAGAAAAATGCTCCAGCGGGCTATCCACTGGAGTGACTGATGGTCAGAGATGACGGTGAAGTGCTAGCCCTCTAGGTAAGAACGCATTTTCTCTATCCCCCAGACGACAGCTAAACACTCCTTTTCAGTCACGGTGTAGTTCCTCTCGGCAGAATTTAAGGTGCGGCTTACGTAGGCGATTATAACGAGAGATCAATAAAAAAAACCAATTAGGGCAGGCTGTGAAATTGAATTATATTAAATTGGTACTGTAGCCACATCCACATAATGACATTTCTGACATGAAAATTTAAAACTGAACGCTCTTATCTAAGTTTTTAAGTTTTTTATTTGATAATAATATTTTAATAATTTGATAATCAAATAAAAAACTTAAGACAAGAGCGTTCAGTTTTAAATTTTGATGTCAAAAATGTCATTCTGTGGATGTGGCTACAGTACCAATTTAAAATAATTCAATTTCACAGCCTGTCCTAATTGGGTTTTTTATTGATCTCTCGTTACGGTCTCCTTTGCTGGTGTTCTGGGTGAGTGCTGCACCTAGACCATGAGCTGAGGCATCACACTGTAATACAAAAGGACGAGAAAAATCAGGACAAGCTAATACTGGAGCTTCAGTGAGTTAGGCTTTTAACTTTCGGAGAGCATCTTCTTGAGGTGTTTCCCATGTCCAACGTTGTTGTTTACGGAGTAGTATAGTGAGCGGAGCTACTATTTCTGAAAACGAAGGTACAAAGCGGCGGTAGCAGGAAACTACCCTCAGAAAACGTCTCAGGCTGCGGATACTGGTGGGTGCTGGAATACTTCGTATGGCCTCTACTTTGTCGGGATCGGTGTGTATACCTTCCTTACTGATGACGTGCCCCAAGTACTTCAGGGATTCTCGGCAGAACTGGCATTTCTCAGGATTTACTTTTAAATTAACTTCTCGGAGGCGACTGAATACTTCTGCGAGGTTGTCTAGGTGTTCTTCGAAGGTCTTCCCCAGAACTATGATGTCGTCTAGGTACGCAAATGCTTTGGGCTCCATGTCTGGACCAATCACCACGTCTAGTAGTCTCTGGAAAGTTGCGGGAGCGGAATGCAATCCAAAAGGCATTACTCGGAACTGAAATAAACCTCGTTCTCCCACTTTAAAGGCAGTGATCGGCTTACTTTCGTTGGTTAGTGGAATATGCCAGTAGCCTTGTTTTAGGTCAATGCTAGAGATATACCGAGCTTGTCGCAGTTTGTCCAGTATGGCGGTGATGTAGGGTAGCGGATAAGCATCTTTCAGGGACACTTCCTTGCGGAAATCGATGCAAAAACGAGGTTTCCCATCTTTCTTTTTTACTAGGACTATGGGAGAGCTCCATGGGCTACGAGAGGGATCTATGATGCCTTCCTGTAACATGCGGTCTACCTCCTCGTTTATTAGTTCTTGCATCTTTGGATTTTGGGGTCGGTAACGCTGTTTGATTGGAGTGGTTTGTGAAAGGCGAATCTGATGAGCTACTGCCTGGGTAGTTCCCTTCATCTTTTCAAATAGGGGTAACTCTTCCTGTAGAAATAGATCTAGACGATATCGTTGAGCGGCGGTAAGTTCAGTTAAAGCTGAGGAACTATTCTGGACGAGTCCCACGGACATGGGAGTCTCCTTCGGAACGGACACAATGAAATGTCCTAAAAATACGGTCTTCAAGTTGACATGAAAATCCATACTCTGGAGGAAATCCATTCCCAGTAGCAAATCGGTGGCCATATTCTCTACGTAGTTGAACACCTGTGACTGGGGTTGTCCCTTATGGTCAGGGGTATTCGGTATGTGGCGGAAATTGCTACTGGGCTACCGTCTAAGACGGTAGCTTGACAGCTAACGGGTTGCTGCTTCCGTATTCTCAACTGGCGGCAAAGTTTCAATACGCTGGGGCCCATGTAGGACAAGACGGCACCGGTGTCTACAAGCGCAGCGATTGTTCGGTCTCCTATGGCAACTGAAATATAGGGACGGGTGTCTTGGGTACAGGAGGCGGTGTTCAATGGGAGCGGCCCAGTTCCTCCGGGCTGAGGGGCTCGTTCTCGTTTTCCGACATCCGGCAGTTGCATTCCCGGGAGAGTATCCCTCGTCTTCCACAGCAGGAGCAGAATAACACTGGCTGGTTTCTACAGTGCTGTCGAAGATGTCCGGTTTGTCCACATCTCCAGCAGACAGTCGAAGTCGGACTCATGATTCTATTTGGTGTAACTGGCGTGTTAATGGGTACTGGCCGAGCTTCCTGGCGGCGGACTGGCAAAAAGGTCGGGGTACCTCGGTTCGTCTCTCGTGGTGACGGGGTGCTGAAAGTTGAAGTACCTAGGCGTTCTAACTGGATGTCTTCATATTCCTTCACTGCAGCAATTAATTGTGGTACGGTGCTGCAGGTAGCCCAATGAATGAACACACGATATTCTGGCAACAGGTTCTGATGTAGCCAATACAACTCTTGTTGCGGGGACATGGCTCCATGTCGTCTTATTAACGTTTGCAGGTCGATCATGAAGTCTAGTGCCTTTTCCTTCGATCGTTGGCTTATTTGCGTCTATAGCTGGATGTGGTAGTCTGTGGGAAGGTAAGACGCTGGAAAGTCTCGGAGAAAGTCGGACCAGCACATCCAGTTGCGACAATTGTTTCTATACCAGGTTAATGCGGTTCGGGTTAGCAGTTCTGGCAGAACTGGCAGTAATGCTTCTGTAATTAAATTATACCTAAGACAAACTTCATTTAAGTGTTCTAGGATCGGTGCGTCCATTCAAGCTGACATGCCATTCATGGACTCTTAGTAAGTCGGTCCTAAGTGTGGAAGCGGGTACAGAATTCTGCGGTGGTAGTGAAGAGGGTGGTAACGGGCCAACAGACGGGAATACAGGGGGGTTGATATTAATCACTGGGAGCTGGAATACAACTAATGGAAGGGATAGTGGTATACGGCACCTGGGTCCAGGTGGTGGTTGCATTTCCCCAGGTAGAAGTCGGTGTCGCGTTTGCAAGACGGAGTAACTAGTCAGGTACGGATAAAGAAGTTGGGGGCTGCGGGGATGTGTCGGTACGGGACGAAAACTGGGATTTTGGTGGGCAGGGTGGTTGGTTTGGAGAGGCTTCGGTACGGAGCGGCTGTTGTGACCAGGAGGGTGGTAACGTAACGGACAAGTACGAAGAAGCTTCGGTGTGCAGGGGCGGTTGGTTTTTGGATCTGGGGTAGGTATGTCCATCGCGTAGGAAAAGTGATAGTCGTTGACGTAGCTCTGCCACAGATACTTCAGGATTTATTCCAAACTTCTCGCTTTCTTCGATCAGCTGGTTTTTCTTCAGACGATAGATCCAACCTACACGGTTGTCTGTCACTTCTAGGCCTACGGTCTCGTCTTCTTGCTCATTGGAGGAATATCCTTGACTTTGCTCGGTCGGATCTTGCTTGCTATCGGTGTTTGCCATGCCGTCGGTGGTGTATTTTGATTGCTGGATGGAGTGCCCTTCGGCGGCGATGTCTTCCTTCACGACGTCTGAAAGAAAAACAGGTCCCTGCTCGGGCGCCAAATTTGCGACGCTCTTTCGGTTCGGGCGTCAAATTTGCGACGCTTCTGATGGTGAATGAGGGGTACGCCGGGTTTGGGACGGAATTGTTTGTCTGCTTGAACACAACAATTCTGCGGGAGTCTCGGGCGCCAGATTTTATGAAGTTTTCTCTCCAGCGGCTTCGTTGTATACCTATTGAAACGAAGACCTGGGTAGCTTCAGCGAAGAAATAAAATGTTCAGTGGTCGATTCTTCTTCCACGTGGATAACTGAAAGCTTTTAGAAGCAGAACATGCACACGCAAACAAATCATACACCAAACTCTAGAGAACGAATTTATATTACAATAAATATAATACAATATTTACAAACAACTTACTACCTACTACCTAATCGATTTTATAATTACCAGAGCTATAATCTCTAATAAAAGTTAAGATGCCACCTCTGCTGCAACGGTACTCAAAATTGCGCACGTTGTCTAGATACCAATTGGAAAACACCTCCTTTGATAATCTTCTACCTACAACCGTTGAACTTTTCGAGTTTTATAGGGCCTGAATTTGTCCTTTTTCAATACGCGTAATGCATTACTTCGAGGAACGCCAATTTCATTTTCAATTTGTCGACTTGAAATATTGGGATCAACAGTTACACTAACAATAATATTAATGGTGTTTATTTCATGATCTTTGTTGTAGCTCTTAGGATGTGGTTTATTAAAAGATCCATAGTTCGTAAGATTGTCTTCAAGTCTTTTGAAAAGTTTAGCATTAGGTGGTCACCTTTCAGGGTATTTACCAAAATATATTTCAGATCCTACTGCAGAATGTTTGTTAGCTTCTAAATAACATTCAATCATGTTATATTTTTCGTAGTTTTCATATTGCATTTTGAATAGAAACCGATTAAAAATAATTAGACGCTATTAATTAATAGATTCAATAGCATAACCATAGGTTACCATAAGCACGTATAACATTACTTAGTAAACAAACAAATAGACTACCTACTAGATTTTTAAGGAAATAGTGTGAATAAAGGGACGTAAAGGCCATAAATTTCAATTTTTTGCACGATCTGCAAGTTCTTGGGAGAATAATTCTTTCAGAGATTTTACGTTAATGTGGTCAATTCTCTCATGCCATTGTTTCAAACTTCCTGTGGCCACAATATTTGCTTCGGATATTTCTGTTCTAGCACGAATTAACATTTTGTAGAGGTTGTTTTCTTCATGAATTGCACTTCCCACCAGTTTATTGTTTTCAAATATTTCAGCTTTCACGTCTCCTTTCACGATGGTGAAACCTTTTTTTGTAGTGGCACCTTCAGAAAACAAATTTCTGCGTAATCCTCGGACATACCATACGTCCTAAAGACTTCCATCACACCATTTTCCATTGATCCATTTATCAGTATACATTGTGCCAATTCCTTTGACTGAAAGCTCATCATTGTTGCCAAGTTTCACCGTTATATTATTGATTTCGCGAAGTGTTTTGAAAAAGTTTCGATTTGGACTCATATGTTTTGATGCTCCGCTCTCCATTAACCAAGTTGTTTCACAATTTGCTACTAAGGCCTCTATTTCACTGTTAACTTCAGTGTTGAACGCACTGCCCTGTGAGTTATCGCTACTACGATTTCCACCATTCGTGTTACTGCTTTTATATTTTTGTTGTTTTTTCATTCTCCACCAGTGCTTTACAAAATGACCTTTTCCGTTACAATTATAACAAGTAACCTTACAAATATAAACATGCGCATAAATCAAATTATGCTAAACATTTGTTAGAACAAAATCACACATTAACATCTAATAATACAATTAAATTTTTACACTTTTCTGATAACAAAAATAAATTAAAATGTATATTTTAGAAGCTTGTGAAATTTATAAACACACAAAAAACGACCAGATTGCTGATCATTCATTTCTACCAGAAAGCTAATCTTTCAGTCCGACCAGAATGCTGATCTTTCATTTTTTCCAGAAAGCTAATATATCATTCCGACCAGAATGCTCATCTTTCATTTATAAGGGCCCCGTTTCAAAAACGTATACGTTTGTAACTAACAAGTAAATTTTTACAAGGTTCTCAAAATATTCAGTTGCTACAGTTGCACAAAAGTACAAGTGAACACTTGTAATGACAAATAGATTTTAGAAACGTTTACAATCGAATTACTTTTAGACCAGAAAAATCACATGTAACTAACAAGTATAATAGTTAACATTGTAGCTGAAACTTGTTGCCTACTAAACATTTTCTACGTAACTCAAATGGTAAAAACCGATTAAACCGATTAAAAATAATTAGACACTATTAATTAATAGATTCAATAGCATAACCATAGGTTACCATAAGCACGTATAACATTACTTAGTAAACAAACAAATAGACTACCTACTAGATTTTTAAGGAAATATTGTGAATAAAGGGACGTAAAGGCCATAAATTCCAATTTTACTGAAAAACTATTACAAATATACCCATCAAAGTATATATTTTTAAAATCAGAAAAAAATACTTGTTTTAATAGGGACACAGCCAACTATGGTTTCTATTTAGAAAAAACATAACTATATATAATATCTCCGAAATTTGAAGCAATTATTGAGAAAAAAAAAATTAAAAGTTAACTCCTAGTCGATCCCATGAATTGTTTAATGAGGTTAAAAGTAAAACGGTAGTCGTGCTACATGTTTCGAACTTAACAGTTCATCATCAGGCAAGATCTTAAAAACTAAAGATACAAAATATAATAAAGTCCAAATTACAAAATTAAAATTATAAACTTACCAATAAATGGGAAACAAAAAATTACAAAAAATTATTTAAACACAATGAAAGTTATTAAAAAACATCGTATAAAAAGTTAAGGTTCATCATAGAAATTAAATACGAACTAATAAATTCAGAATAAATTTTAACACAACGACAATTAACAATTCCCTTACGTTAGCACGTACTCTAAATAACTTAAAAATTCCTGAAGATTGTTTTTTAGTTTCATTTGACATAGTTAACCTTTTTCCTTCTGAGGACTGTATAGCCCTTATTAGCTCTACCCTCTCTTACTCAGATCTCCCAATAGAAAAAGTTCAATGTTTACTCACTTTTCTAAACCTTGTTCTTAAACAAAATTTTTTCTTGTTTAACAATGTCCATTACAAGCAAAACTCAGGTTTAGCCATGGGTTCCAACCTTTCCCCCCTTCGAGCCGAAATTTTTCTTGACGATTTAGAAAATACTATCCATAATAATAATATATTTAAAGATAAAATCATTTTTTGGGGCCGTTACGTTGACGATATCCTTGTCATTTTCAAAGGGGACCCTACTGAAATCCCTGTTTATTTAAATTGGCTCAACACCCTTCATCCTAACATTAAATTTACTTCGGAACTTGAGAATGATTTTTCCATCCCCTTTCTTGATCTCTTTATTACTAGAAAACACAACGATTTGGATATTTCAATTTATAGAAAACCTACTACTACCGATCATGTTATACCCTATAGTTCCTCTCACCCCTTATCTTATAAACTTGCTTCTTTTAGATTTTTTATTAGAAGGCTTATTTTAACTCCGATGAACACTACCAATTTTAATAAAGAATTTAATATTATAAAACAATTAGCTTACAATAATGGTTATCCTTTACACCTTATTAATTCACTTTTCTATAAATTGAAATCCAAATTGAATAATGATGTTACTTTAATTCCGGCTGATAATACTGACAAAGTTTACAGATCTTTGCCTTTTTATAATTCCAATTTAATTTATACTATAAAAAATACTTTCAAGAAATTTAATATTAATATTTCTTTTTCTTCCCCTTCCAATCTTAATAACCTTTTAGTCAAAAATAAAGATGTTATTCCTATTTTAGAGAGAGCTGGTATTTACAAACTTAATTGTGGGTCTTGTCCTTCTTTCTACATAGGTCAGACTGGTAGAAATTTCAAAAAACGTTTTTCTGAACATAACAGTTTAATTAAAAATAATAATATTACCTTATCCCCCCCTTTTTCTAAATCGGCTTTTGCCAGCCATATCTTAATTAACCAGCATTCCTTCAATGTTAATACTAATTTTGAGATACTTCATTTAAATAGTAAAGGTAGTCTTATGAATGTTCTTGAAATTTTTGAGATTAAAAACCGTAATAATAATTTTTGTCTGAATGAAATTACAGAATTTGATAATAATTTAATTTGCCTTAATTTTTAGATGGTTTGCTATTGCCTTTTTCAGTTTTAGCCTTATTCCTTTTTGTTATTATATATAATTTTGTTATATTTTGTTATAAATTTGGTTTCAATTTTGTATTTTCCGCTTTCTAGTTTAGTAGTTTATTTTATATTTGACTTAGTTTTGGTCATTCTGTTAAATTTTCATTTACCAGATGGTCGTCGTTGTGTTAAAATTTATTCTGAATTTATTAGTTCGTATTTAATTTCTATGATGAACCTTAACTTTTTATACGATGTTTTTTAATAACTTTCATTGTGTTTAAATATTTTTTTGTAATTTTTTGTTTCCCATTTATTGGTAAGTTTATAATTTTAATTTTGTAATTTGGACTTTATTATATTTTGTATCTTTAGTTTTTAAGATAAGATGCCTGATGATGAACTGTTAAGTTCGAAACATGTAGCACGACTACCGTTTTACTTTTAACCTCATTAAACAATTCATGGGATCGACTAGGAGTTAACTTTTAATTTTACTACCTTATCCCATTTTGAGAAGAAATTGCTCAACCAATTTTTAATTTTGCAATTATTGAGTTAAAAGATCGAGTATGCCACTGAATTCTCCTAAAAAAAGTGTCTCTAGAATGTTTTTATAGTTTTCAGATAGCTAATAAAACAAACAAGTTATTCAACATGTTAGGTATAAGGAAATTTCGGAAAATCGCGTTTTCCTTGAAAATGAGAAACGATAGCAAAATTTCGTTTACGCCATTAAATTTGTCTCCAAAAATGAGCTCAAGAATATACCCTCAGTTTTCTCCTTACGACAATAGTTACGGAGATACCCTATACGGACAACCAATTTGAGCAACACTTCGCGAAATCAATAATATAACGGTGAAACTTGGCAACAATGATGAGCTTTCAGTCAAAGGAATTGGCACAATGTATATTGATAAATGGATCAATGGAAAACAACCTTTACAAAATGTTATTTCGTGCTAGAACAGAAATATCCGAAGCAAATATTGTGGCCACAGGAAGTTTGAAACAATGGCATGAGAGAATTGACTACATTAACGTAAAATCTCTGAAAGAATTATTCTCCCAAGAACTTGCAGATCGTGCAAAATTTACCAGTAGTGAAGAGTTTTTTTGTGAAAGTTGCGTCTATGCAAAGCAACCGAAGTTAAAATTCGCGCCAATTCAACGGCTAGTAAGAAAACCCGGTGAACTAATCTTCAGTATCGTGTGTGGTCCAATGTGCGCCGACTCGATCGGAGGCGCACGCTACTTTGTTTTGTTCAAAGACGACAGCACTAGTTACCTCGAGGTTAGGTTTGTAAAACACAAAAGCGATGTTTACGAATTTTTTCGCGATTTTGTTAATATGTGCAACAACAAATTCGGTCAAAACATAAAAAGAGTGCGTGTTGACAACGGAACCGAATATATAAATCAGCGAATGAAAGAACTTTTTAGTAGTACAGGAATTGTTTTAGAAACGGCTGGAATATACACACCAGAACAAAATGGTCGTTGCGAAAGGGAAAATCGCACGATTGTAGAAAGCGCCAGAGCAATGTTATTCACTAAACATATGCCGCTGGAATTGTGGGCAGAAGCAGTTAATGTAGCCGTGTATTTAGCAAATAGAACGCCTACAGCACAAACGAAGAATTCAACCCCTTACGAAAGGTGGATGCGTAAGAAACCAACAGTAGAACATATTAGAGTGTTTGGCTCTGATGCTCATTTACTTGTACCGAATAGTTTGAGGAAGAAACTTGACCAGAAAAGTGAAAAATTGGTACCTACTGTAACCAACGGCTTCCAATTGCAACACCTCTGGTACCTGAAGTATCAAGAGCTGAAAATACCCAACTAGAAGACGTCGATTAACCTAAATCAAAATCTAATCAAACTTTGATCTAGGATTTTCACTAAAAAGATAGATCCCTATTAAATTGCCCCTCTGAAATAGAATAACCAAGAAAACACACCAAAATCAAATAGCTAGTATATTAAGTTATAAATTATAAATAAGAAAATTATAAACCTGGAAAATAAACAATGTTAATTAATAAAACTTGATATCTTACTTCTGATTTAAATACACTGAAACTTAGATTCTGCACTAACAAAAATTAACAAAATTAACGTAGATATCCTGAACTCTAAAGAAGGAGATTAGCACGTAGCTAAACCCTCTTTTCAAGACAAGATTCTCACGTCCACTGGCTTCTTGAGGAACTAAGCTTTTCCAAGTCAATTAATGACAATCACTTTTGATAATCAAAAATAAATTGTTCTTTAGAGCGCTTTTGATCACTAAAATGTCTGTGCTTTCCACTTCCGCACTTAGCAACTATTAGTTAACCGAGTTTATATACACAAAAAGAATATTACAAAAAATTAGCACCGTAAATACACAACAATATGAATAAACATACACAATTTTACATATACAATATCTATACAAGAAATTGCAAGCAATGATTAAAAGTCAATAAAAGTTCAATATAAACATGTCTCTAGAATGTCAATTTATCACTCGCACGTTCATCACTTCCGCACGATTACAATTAAGAACAGTACTCACGTGTAGGTACGTTGATGGTTGGGCGCCACCGGGGGTTACTGGTTCCGGAACCGGCGATAATTTCTCAGGATGTTGAAAGGGGTCGGATGCAGTCTTGCTTCCTCGAAGGCCCCACGTTGGGCGCCAATTGTTACCAGGTTGGCGTCTCCGTGGTTGAAATACACACACAAGAAAGATTCAGAATCGTTAATCTGATTTATTAATTTAAATTACAGCAATAACTAGAAATGTTATATTTAGAATGTAACGAACTTCAGGCGAGTGATCCTGAAGTCTCTCCATTTTAATGGGCCTCAGGGAGTTGTATTTATACCCCCAGGTCAGGCGATCGATGTCCTGATTGGTTGGAGAACTGCGATCGATGTCCTGATTGGTTGGACAGGATTCGCGAATGCACAAACTCTTGCACTAACACCGCGTCACCCACTGCGAAGCTTGGTTCGCTTCTAGGCGGTTGGTTGCGTCGTCGGACGTACCTGGTCTGGTGTTGGCGTGCTGTTTGCTGCCGGGTCTCGGGCTCGGTGTTGCGTGGCTCTTCGGGGGCTCTCCAGGCCCCAGGGTGTTGCATGTCGTAGCCGAGGAGTAACTGGCTCGGGGTTTGTCCAGTGGCTGCATTGCGGCGTTTTCGAAGGCTGAACACGGTGATGGACAGTTGCTCGTCCCACTGGTTGGGGTTCTTGTTTTGGAGGCGCAGGCGGAGCCCCTTCGCTTTCGCTTAAACTGGGCACACAATAAGCACTCGCGGGAATCGTGGTACTCGTAGAGCACTGGCGGTCGTACAGCTTCGGGAACGACGAGGTGATCACCGTCGTCTCCTCGGTGGTGCAGGGAATTTTCTTGGGCTTGGAAGGACATCAAGAACGCCTCCTGCCATGGTTGGAGTTCTTGATGCTGAAGATCACCCCAAAGGGTGATTTTGCGTTGGACGTCGACGTCGTGCCGCTGCGCCTCTCGTACCTCGTCAGCGAGGGTGCGTAACTCCAGCGGGCACACTACAGCAGGTTCACTGCTGGTGTTGGGAGACTGGGGTGGCAGTAAAGGCTCGCAGTTCTCCAAGTCGAGGTCGACGTCGACAGGGTTGGGATTTCGTGAGAGGAGGTCTGGCAGTTTATTATTCTTGCCGGGGCAGTGCTCCAGCTTATAATTGTACTGCTGTAGGAGCAAGGCCCACCGGGCGCGCTTGGTCTTGCTTTCCTTCATGGTGTTGAGCCAAGTTAACGTTTTGCTATCAGTCCGGAGGGTGAATCGTTTGTCCTCTAAGTACGGACGAAACGTTTTGATGCCCCATATTAAAGCTAAACATTATTGTTCGTTGATGTCGTATCGTTGCTCGTGGGGTCGAAACGGGCACTGGCGTAGCTGACTATGTCAAGGCCGCCGTCTTCGCGTTTTTGTTACAACACGCTCCCCATTCCTTGGGCGGACGCGTCCGTCTGTAGCACGAATGGGCGTGACTGATCAGGACGACACAAGGGGATGGGGTTGGCTAAGGCGTCTTTCAGCTTAATGAAGGCTTCTTCAGCGGCAGCTGTCCACTGCCACTTGACCTTCTGGTTCAGCACGTCCGTCAGGGGCGTGGCTAGTTCCGCAAAGACAGGGATATACTCACGCAGCCAATTGCAGAGGCCCAGGAAGCTACGGAGTTGCTTCCTGGTCTTCGGTGACGTTGCCGCCTAGATTTGACGTAAGTGGTGCTGCTGGGGCTGGTTTCCACTGGCGGTGATCGTGTGAATGCTGCCGGTCGCTATCTGGCACTTTTGGGCGGCGCAGCGGAGACCATGTGCTTGTAGGCGCTCCATCACGCGTCCACGATGCACCAGGTGCTCCTCATGATTCTGAGAGTAGACCACGATATCATCCAGGTACACCATGGCGAACTTTCCGAGGAGAGTGGCAAGGACTTCTTGCGCCATAAGCCTCTGGAACGTTGCGGGAGCGTTCTGCAGCCCGAAGGGCATCACCCGCCACTGATATGTCGCACCGTCAGGTGTGGCAAAAGCGGTACATTTCTTGGATGATTCCTCCATGGCGATCTGCCAATACCCCGACTTAAGGTCCAGCGTTGTGTGAATATTTTGGCCTTACCTAAGTCGCGGAGGGTCTCGTGGATGATGGGAAGCGGGGCCGCTTCATCTTGCGTGAGGTCGTTCAAGAGACGGTAGTCTACACAATATCGGGCTGCCGTCCTTTTTACGCACTATCACTATCGGGGAGCAGTAAGGCGAACTGCTGGGCTCTATGAGGTCGTTGGCGAGAAGTTCCTCGGTTTGTTCATAGATCAAGTGCTTCTTCTCGGGAGAGCAGTGATACGGGCGGAGTCGGAAGGGTACCTCTTCCTTCAGCCGTATTGTATGCTGAACGGTTTTGGTAGTAGTTTATAGGCTGCCTGGTGTTTTTCTGGGACTTCTTGGAGACCTGCTTCATGGTGTTTACTGCATTGGGCAGTTGACTGCGGCTGGGGGCGTTTCCAGTGGGCGGTAACTCGCGTCTCTCGTCCAAGGTGAACGCACTGGCGGCCGATGTCGATGTTTGCTTCTTCTTGCTGAAGCCCGGGGTTGCCAAGGATAATGTCATCGCGGAGATTGTTTATCACGAGGCACTTACACGTAAAAGTGTGTCCTTGGAGGGAAAAGGAAATTGTTTGTGTGCCTTGCACGGGGACAGTGTAGCCTGTGGTGGCCATGTTTATAAAGTCACTAGGGAGGGAGGGTGTCACTGCATTGTCACTAACACCACGACGAACAAGGTTACAGCCGGCACCTGTGTCTATAAGCGCGTGACACTTGCCTCCGTCGATGTCAATCTGGACACGGGGTGGAGAGGGTAATGGTTGCGCAGAATTTAGTTCGGCCGGGCTGCGGGTTGTTGGTCCCCGACCGAATGCACATTTCCCGAACGTTCCCGTAGGACTGGGCAATTCCGGTGAAGATGTCTTCCAGGGCAATAATGGCACAGGGGTGGGAGTCTACTGCTAACACCGGTAGCTGGGAGAGTTGGGTTGCTTCTTGTTGGCGGTACTGGGGTCTGGTTGTTCAACCTTCGACGTCTTTCGCACAGCGTCTGCCTTGAAGCTCTTCTCCGTCAGCCGCGCATGGTCCAGCAGCTCGGGGATGGTGCTCGGTGAAGCTGCGTAAACGAATCTCTGGATGCGAGGATGCAACAATTCAATCAGCAAGGCCACCAGTTGTGCGTCGGGCAGTTGGGGGTCGAGCCTGGTTGCCAATTGAACCTTCTCTAGGAACAGCATCACGGGCTCGGTGAGGGTTTGATGCCTTCCGTAGAAGTCGGCACGAAGAGTGGCTAGTGCGTTGGGCGACGCGTACTCAGCAATGAGCCGCTCTCGAAACGTAGCCCAGGGCCATCGTAGATTCTTGTAGATGGTGAACCACTTCAAACACTCACCCTTTAGAAGACTAGATGCGACGCGGACTTTCTCGCAGTCTACGGTACGAGCAGCGTCGTAGTAGGCTTCCAGGTTGGTGCAGAAGGTGGTTGGATCTTTGTACGGAAGTCCAAGGAACTCCAACGGGAGTTGCGGGACTGCTGGCGGAGCTGGTGAAGCCGGAGCTGCTGGTGGAGCTACGACTGCGGCTTGCAAAGCAGCTTGCTGGAGCGCAGCGGTGAGTTGATCGATTAAAGCATCCATGCTAGGTACTGGGGGTGCCGTGATGGTTCCCGAGCGGAGGTGCATGCACTTAGCGGTGGAGATGCTAGTCGAGAAGGTGCTGAACGTGCAGTAACGTCTAGCGAGGGCCAATGTTGTCCTGAAGTGCAGGAGCGGTTGGTCCAGGCGTCAGCGGATCGTGACCTTGGATGGCTGTCGGTGGTGGAGCAGGTAGGCGACTACCGGTAAGCCTTCTTCGTCGGAAGAAGAATGCCCCACGTTGGGCGCCAAATTGTTACCTCGAAGCGGGCGTGGCAACAATATTCAATAACAACAACCCTGGTAGTTGGGGTTGTATCCAAGAGACAGCTTGTGGTTGAGGGTTGGAGTAGAAGAGTTGCTGGCTGTGGACTCGGATCATCTTAAACGGATTGGGAATGGGGTGGTGTATTTATACTAAAACCTGGACCTTGGAAATTGTTCTAGAATAAGGGTGTGAATTTGTGAGGGAGCGTTTGAGTGGTTGGAATATGGGGTGACTAATTTGTGTGAATTATTCTAGAACTTTTCGTTCTGTTAGCGGTGCGTGTGGTTTTCAATATATTCAGGAAGAGGTGTGGCCTATGGAAACAAGGATATCACTCGTTCTATCGGCGCTACGTGTGCGTTGAATGGGTCGCAAAGTTTCAGTCTAAGTCAGACCGGTAACGCCTGCTATCCATTTTTGTTTTCTTTTATGAAGTATGAACATCACTCAGCTTACCCCCTAACCATTTCTTGTTTTCTTTTATGAGGAATGAGCATCCTTTTATGTTACCATCTTCTTTTTTTAGCCATCTTTCTATATATATTACCAGCAAAGAGCAACTAACCTGAACACAGACTAAGGCGCCATGTGCACATGGCACCTTATTCTGTGTTCAGGTTAGTTCGCCCGGCGCCGAATTGTCCGGCGCCGAATCACCCGGCACCGAATTACCGGCGCCAAATTGCCAGCGCCGAACTGCCAGCGCCAAATCGTCCTGCTCCGCCATACCAAGGGACACTATTACGTCAATGGTGGATGTTCTCTGTTGTTTCCACAATGGCTGCTGTTGCTCATAATTTTCTTGTTTTCGCACCTCGTTCACATACGAGGAATAAGGCATATTGTCACTAATTAGAATATCCAGAACGCCATGAGTGGCAAAACAAACTTTAAACTTTTTAATCAGTTCTTCAGCTGTTTTATACTTAACAGGAATTACCTCCAGCCAGAATAGTAATCAAATATTACAAGATAACTCCTCCCCCCATACTCGCAAATATCTGACACTAGTTTTGCAAACGGTCTGTTTGGAATTGGCTATGATATTAACGGTTCTTTAATATTGGATGGTCTAGTTTTTTCACAGACCTTACAGTGAGATATATCTTCATGAATGTCCTTCATTAAAGACGGCCAATAAAATGCCTGCTTCGCTCTTTCTCTCGTTCTCGTAATGCTAAAATGACTTTCATGAAGTAACTCTAGCATGTTATTACGCACTGATGCTGGTACTACAACTCGGTTTTTGAATAGCACTAAATTTTCTATTACATGCAACTCATTCTTAATTCCATAATACTCATTTACACCTTCACCCACATTATTATTATGTACTGGCCAACCCTCAAGACAGTACTTTTTAACTACACTTAGTGCTGGGTCTTTATCGGTCTCAGTTTGAAATTGACGTTTCTTATTTTCAGTAATATTAATAACACTATGTATACTATGTACTACTTCCAACGTGGATTCATCGTCTATGACAGGATCACTTGAATAATTTCTTTAAGTCACTTATAAAGTAAGTCACTTATATGTCAATTTTTCCCGGTACATAACTAACAATTAGATCGTATTTTACTAACTTTCATTTAATTCTTTGTAATCTTGGGGATATAACTTCCGCGATTTTCTTTAGAAATTGGTACTAATGGTTTGTGGTCAGTATTAACGAAAACTTTTCTACCGTAAATTAAATTATGAAATTTTTTAAAAGAAAATGCTATTGCCAAATACTCCTTTTCTACTTGAGCATAATTTTGTTCATTTTTTGTTAAACTACGTGAAGAAAAGTATACAGGTCTCCCTTCCTGCATCAGACAACACCCCAACCCATCTTTGGATGCATCTGCTTGAATTAATATTTGTTTTTTGCTGTCAAAATTAGCAAGCACAGGTGCCTCAGATAATAAATTTTTGATTGTTTCAATCGATTTTTTGTGTGAGTCACTCCACAAATAACAAACATCTTTCTTTAGCAATTCTCGCAACGGTGCCGATACATTTGACATGTTTGGCAAAAAAATTCTGAAGTAATTAAACATTCCTAATGCACACTGAAGCTCTTTTCTATTTGATGACTCCTTTAAATTTAATACAGCCCTAACCCTGTCACTGTCAGGTTGTACACCAGACTTAGAAAATATATGGCCTACATATTTAACTTGTTTTTGACAATATTGTATCTTATTTTTGTTGAACTTAACATTCCATTTCCTAGATCTTTCTATAATTTGACTTATTATTTCGTCATGTTCTTCCTTTGTGCTTGCCGCCACCAGTATATCATCAAAATAAACAGTGACACCTTCAATGTCTCCAAAATTCTTAAAATTTACTTTTTGGAAACATTCTGGCGCTAAATTTAAGCCAAAAGGAAGCATAAAAGGAAGAATAATAAATTTTTGATTTTTGCCTTTTAAATTTGTAATAGCCAAATGGTGAATTAAACGTAGACAAATTACTAGAATTATTATCTAATTCCACATGGTAGAAACCACCTTTTAAATCCAATACGGTAAAATATTCCTTAACCCTGTAACACTCACCGAGGGTGCCTGGTACTTGGGGTTAAAGTAAAAGGGTAGCTAGAAGATACCAGTACCCCGGTGAGTTACTAACGTAGTAAAATTTAAGTATTTAGAAAAGGACAGATTGAGCTGAAATAAAATTATAAAGAATTTTCTTGGATGCATTCAGCTGGAGCCGAGCCTGTACAGTTGTACCTAAGCAAGGAGCACTTAAACAAACATTCTTTTAAGCAAAATTTTGATTTTTATTAGTTTTACGTTAAAGTCTCAACAATGTAATTTTCTGAAGGAGTAAGGACTGAAAAAAAAATGACAAACTAAATGGAGGAATAAATGAATATATTAATAAGCATAAAAGTATTCATAACAAAGCCAACTTGGGAACTAACATTAGCCCCGGAACTTAGCGTAACGTAGACACAAAAATGTAATTTTACTAATGAAATTAAAATAATGAAACTAAAATACTAACAATTCAATTTAAGATTGAATAAATGATTCAGAAAATAAAATAAAAGATTATTTAACGAAACTAATCTCGATTTACCCTTACAGAATCAAATTATAAATAATGACAAAAACGATATTCTGACCTTTCGATGTATTCGGATGTATTGACAGAAGCTTGCAATATTATATTTAAACGAAGCTATTTATTATTTAATTGATTTTTAAAATAATCTTCAGAACTAATTTTTCAAAGAACAACACATTCAAATAATTTTAAAACACTTATCAAATATTTCTCCCGAGTTACGACCGATCTTACTTTCGTGATTACTTACACGTAACTGAAGTTTTGTCTTTTGAAAAATTATGCGTAAGTTAAAATGGAAGGAAGTATTGAAGTACTTTTAATTATTTTATAGATACACGTTTCCTTAAACTTGCCTCTAAACTTATTTCCATTTTCTCAGTTTTACTTAGTTTGCTGATTTGTATAAAACAGCGTTCTTTCACCTGTTCCGAACTTCAATTTTTCTGCAAAGCTAGTATTTCCGGCGTTGTGCTTTATTAAGTTGTTTCCCATTAATTTGCTTAATTCAGATATATCTGACTTTACGATTTTTTGATACTTTGGTTTGAATGTGCAGAATATTGAACTTGGGAGCTTCCGTGAGAACGACACTGTAAGCTTAATGAAACTTTCCAATAACTGGAATTTATGTGATAAAAACGATACTTCTATAATTATTTTTGTTAAACATTAATATTTTCTAAAATTTTTAATTTAATTTCACGCGGACTACTACAATACTTCCTGGTTTTTAAAAGATGTTATGTCCTTACAGACATAACGTCCTTTTTAATTTCATCGAGATGCACTACATTATATCTAACCCAAAAATATATTGTCTAAAACCATTCTAATCTAACTAATTGTTTTATTATATTAGAATATCTATTATTAGTAAACTATAAGAGTCTCTTTAGTCATACGTCCTGGCATATTGTCGTAGGTTATATACTGCTGCGTACACACTTTGTATGTCACCCATGCACTATAAAGGCCATAATATTTTGTTTATAGTTGCACTAACTACACTGTCCGTTATCACTTTTGCTGAGTGCTGATGTTGTGGATTCTTTCCCTGTTGTCGCAGGTCATTGATGCTGCTTTGAATGTCCTGTGTTTTCTGTATTCATAAAATTCGTTTGTTTTTTTTTTTTGCAAAAGAAAGGACTGGGATTAGGTATGTGGTAGAGACTATTACCACGACGTTGTTGGTCTCCAGAATTAAAGGAAAGTAATGGATAAAGGTATAGTTTTGATTTTTCATTAACATATTCCATCTGTCCAATGCTGTAGATTTGGATAGCTTACGGATAAAGTTTCTTGTGATGCATTTGGTTTCGAAGTTGAAGTTTGCGTTGTGCTTCTGACAATTGTTTGTGGTTCTTCAATTTGAGCTTCTATATCGGCTGGTGTTTGTTTATTTGTGTTATGACGATGGATTAACCAAAGTGTAAGTGTATTCCATACGCTAGCTATCAGTGCGAAACTGCAACCTAGTGTTTTGTAGATAGAGAGTCCATTTAATATGACTCCTATTAGGTATTTAACTGTTTTTAGAATGACATAGAATCCAATAATGCCGCTCATAAACATTCCTATGTCGGTGAACCATCCCCAAATATATTGAATGGTGTTCCTTGCTAACTTTTTGATTTCGGTTCCATCAAATAAGTGTAATGTTGAATATCCAAAATTATCGGTTTGGTTGAAACCTACCATTTTAAGTGCCACCATATTTTCTACCGCTGCTCTTTCCTGTCCAAATAATAAAGTTCGTTGCACTTTTCTTATTTCATCTTGAGTATATAGACCGCTCGCTCCAAGGGGTTGAATTGGTTGAAACTGTAGTTTGTGTTCTTCCTCTGCATTCAGTAGTTGAGGAGGATTTTTTTCAATTGGGAATGGATTTAGACCAATCCATTTACCATCTATAAAATATAATGGTGGTGTATGTGAGTTACATTCCACTTGTTCGGCGTATTTTTGAATTAGATGTGTTATTGGTGCCATAAATCTTGATTGATTGTTAACAATAATAGGCAATTCTTGATAGCAGTTTTCTGTTCTCCGCAATTGTGCTAGTTTTGGTGTACATTGCATGATGTACAAAGCTTCTCCCAGGACTCTTCCAACGAATCCCATTTTGTTTTTAATGATAGAACTCAAAGCATTTGGTGATAGTGGTGCCATGAGTAATCTGTTTTTCATAATTTCGCGATGGGTTAGGCATCTGCGATGTACCGTGTCGGTATAAATTCTGTCGACGCACACTGGGGCAGGGCACCTTCAAAGCTGGCATTAAATGCATTTCAGCTTAAAACATGTAATATGATTTCTTGACAGTTAAAATGTGATGAATGAATCTTCAGCAATATTGTTGAATCACAAATGACATCGCCTACTACGAGAAATATGGGAAAATTAAAAAAAATTCGTTCTTTTTCTCAAAATGTTATGAAAACGATAAAATAGACCTCACATATTATATATCATTGAAAAGGGGGAAACAGGGTCTTACTATCTAAGTCATCGCCAACTATGCTTTCCATTGAAAAAAATACAACTTTATGCCATAATTTGAAATGTGGTCATAATTTTGAAAATTTATTAAGACCATTGTATTGTACTCGAAAAAGTCTATAAGAACATGCAAATTATTTTTGTCTAATTCCGAAATATCGGCATTAATCGTAAACTTGAAAAACCGAACTTTCGGCTATAACTCAAAAACAAAAGACGATAATTAATTTCGGTCTTTACCACCGAGTTTTTCTCAAAAAAATCAATTGAGGAGGGGCGGTCCATTTTCAATACTCTTATGGTTAACGAGTTACCCTATGAAAACATCCAATTTTGCCAACCCTGTACACAAAAATGTAATAAAAAATAATCAGTTAAAACGGCTTAATCCTTAATGCATCCCAGTGCATCATCATCACTTTCAGCACTCTCATCACCGGTGTCATCATTACTGTCATTATCCTTTTCACTAGATTCCTTGACGGATGGAGCTTTTAACAACTCTAATGCTTCTGTTGGTAGATGTTGTAACTTTTTCTTCGGTTTTTTTTGTTTACTGGTGAGCACAGGATCAGAACTCAATAAGAAAAAGTTAAAAATGTCCGTGTTAGTTTTTTCTCTACTGCATTTTCTCGCGTAATGCTCTCTGTACCTTTTGAAATCTTTGTTCCGAGCCTCTTGCGCTTCCTCAGTCAATTGTCCTATAGGCAAAATGGCCGAGGATATAAGTTCTGGTCCATGGATCAGATACTTGTGTAGTGTTGGGGGCATATTGTACCAAGGATACTTCGAGACGAAATGTCTGGCCGTTCCATAAGCGAACAGGCGATATTTTTCCACATCTATCTCAAATCCACTGGCTACCACAATCATAATTATGTGCAGGTTTTTTATCAAATCTAAATCTATTTTTGTGATTTGAGCAGAAAGTTCTGAGTGTTGAAAAAAACGCCTAGCAGTGTTGCCATCGTTCGTGTTACCAAACCCAGGTTTAGGTTTGTCAACTATTAAACCACATCGTTCTTTAAACTCTTTTTGTATTCGAGCTTTATTCTTGGCTACAACATCTTTGTCCTCTTTACCACGAGCTTGCCATTTTTTAAGGGGCAATTTATATGATAAATGCAAAACACATTCGAACATACGAATCCACCCATGTAACACTGATAAGCCGAATTCCAAATTCTCAGTTTTAATATCCCGTGAAATCATATCGTCAATTTTGTTAAATTGTTTCGATGTTGCACCACATATAAAACATTTTAAGGTTGAAGTTGTTTCCGTGAGAGCATTACATACCTTTCCGTCCACCATGGCAAAAATTAATTTATGAGTTACTTCCAATTGATTTGATAGAACGATCACGTTGCTTTTCTGAATGTTTTTTATTTGATCATCCATTTTATTTTTTTCCGCTATTGATACATTGGTAGATTCTTTTATGAATTGTATTTTAATAGGCCTGCAATACCTGGTCGATGCAGGACGTGGGTTTTGCCATATTATTACTTCTCCAGACGTTAGACGAAGTGGAACTAGGCAAGTAATAAATACTGCCGAATCGTTGGCTTCCAAGTTATAGAATGCCTGTTTATATGAACTGTGTCCTGAGGAACCATCAAAACCCCACTTCGATACCAGGCACAACTGTTTATCGTTTTGAAGAAGTTCAATTACGGGCTCTAATGTTTTGCATAAGCGCTCTGTAGTATGATCTAGCAGAGCCTGTAATTTAACAGAGGCGCTAGTTTCTGTTACTGTGATATCTTTAGGATAGCACAACTTTTTAGCTGCTTGTACAATTTTGTAAGACGGGAATTTCTCTGGAGCACTTCTTCTTATAACATCATATTGTTCACGAGATAATTTAGCATCTATTAAAATAGCCAGAGCATCTTCACCTGACAAAAGCTGTTGCTGTGAGCCCAGAAAGTTTTTGTAAGCGGCTTGATACTTGCTGGCTCGTTTTGGACTTGTAGTGGTCATATCTTTTAAAACTTTTGAGGCCTGAACTTGCCCGTTTGCTCTTAAACTCATACAGGCAGCGTATGTTAAGGAAGGTGCAGAAGAGGAATCACGCAAATCCTTGGTTTTCAATCGTTTAGTACGTTCTGAACACGATTCAAACGGAATACGCGGTCGGCCGCGTTTGTATTCGGAGATATGCTTTATGCAGCGAGGGAACGAAAGTGATGTATCAAGCCAGTCCTTATTAGTTTTCTGAAATTGTTTATCTATTCTAAATGCCTTCGTCCATCGAGATTTAAATTCGGACTTAAAATGCGATAGCTTTCGGTTTAAGTCGATTAAATGACTCCCATTACAATGTGTCCGCTTCTTGAGTTCTTCTACCATGAAATTGTGTTGTTGGTCTAAACCACTTGCTCCAGATCGTTTCATGATGTCTATGAGATCTTTTCTAGAGACAAATAGTGTGTTCGAACTCGTTCCTTAAATAAAACAATAATGGAGATATGTGGGTAGAGTAAAAAACAGCACACAAGTAGCTATGAAAGCATAGGTGAATAACTATCAAAGTTGCAAAAAGTTGCAAAAAATCGAAAGATTTCTACATTCCTGTAACTCAAACTTAATAGAAAAAAAAAAGTTCGGCACTCGATCTGCCTTGGAACATAACTAAAGACTTAAATGTTTAAAAATTTCATCATAATGCAAAAAAAATACATCTACCGTTTTATAAAGCGTATTTAAATACATAGTAACAATGTCAAAAGCAAGTTAAAAGTTACTTAAATATGGCTAAATACCTGAAGTTGATGATTCCATAACGGGAAAATGTTATTATTAATTAATTATAGCAGAAACGCAAAATGAAAATAACTCTCAAAAATGCTGTAAGTGTCACTTGTTAAAACAGTAGATAGAAAGCCACTTCGATAACAACTCCTAGTGACGATCGGGATACATTCCCAAACATTTAAATACTGTCGAAGTGTTTATTAATAAGTGGTCTACTAATACCCTCTAAGTGGGTACTTCTAAACTAAATTTCATTTTTCTATTTAATGCCAGCTTTGTAGCTTATTTGCCCCAGTGTGCGGCGCATAGAATTTGGTAATTCCTTAAACATTTAGTACGTGTGAGATGTTGTGATTCTTGTAACGTACGTGGTTTATCCGTTTTGTAAAGTTTATATTTTTTTAAACATGTTTAAAGTAGATTGAGCGAAGTAGGTTGAGATGGCATACATGGTATCAGGCTAAGACGGCATACCTATGTATACCTATGCCATCTCACACCTGTGCTAAGAGTAAATTTTTACTGTTCTGTGATAAGGATTGAACAATGTCAAATGTGCCGTAAATGGTGCCATTCAGAATGTATTGGTCTCCCGAAGTCATCAAAACATGTTATCTGTGATATTTGCAAATAGATAGTACAGGTAATAGGCTATGCCATCTCATCCATGGGGTCGGTTGAGATGGCATATTTGCAGGGTATGGATTTTTTGTTTTTTTTAATAGTACTCCAGTTTATGATTGTTGAATTTTTGTGTTAACTCTGTGTTAGTAAATAAACTGTGTACAAGATACCGCTGGTCTTGTTTTTTACTCGGTCATAGTTTTTTTTAAAACAGTTTAATTCAAAAAGTATGCCATCTCAGACACACTTCCCCTAATTTCCTTAGATTGTTTTATTAATTGGAGTAACTGGAGCCTGCAGATGTGATGAAATGGTAAAAATGAAAACTACAGACATCGAGGACATGGGGAATGTTATTTTGATTAAAATTCCGGACAGTAAGACTAGAAAAGTTCGATCGTTCACAATAATTGGAGAAAATTACCTCAAAATTTATCGAAAATACGCAGCGTTAAGACCAAAAGACATGCCAAAAACTAGATTCTTTTTGAAATATCAAAATGGAAAATGCTACAGAAGTGTAATGGGAATACACAGTATTAGCAGTGTTCCTAGAAAGGTTGCTTCTTTCTTAAAATTAAGTACCTAATTCAATAGAATACACAGGGTCACAGGCCATTGTTTAAGACGAACTTCGGCTACATTATTAATTGATGGAGGAGGTAATATTGAGTCGCTAAAGCGGCACGGGGGCTGGAAGTCAAGTAGTGTAGCGGAAGGATATACAGGGTGTTTCTTAAATGGCAGACACGGAGCACAGTACTACATTCCCCCCCAGATACCAATTGGAAAAACATAATACAATAATGCCCGTTCTTCGCTAGTTTCAGAGTTATTCTCAGTCAAAGATTGAGATTCAATTCCTTTATGCTTTGGAAAAACGGGTAAATTTTAACCGTTCCGCATTGTTCATCAATCAAATATTAAATCTTAATAAATTTGGAATTTTTTATACGTTGTATTCCTTCCTCCGAAGACATTCTTTCTGATAAATATCTGTTGTTAAACTTTTTTTCAATATGTTGCAACAGTGCATTGTAGCTATGAGGTTATTACCTAGGAAACTTGTTCATACTGCCCACCTTGCATACTGCCTTATTAAAACACCAAACGTTTAAAACAAAGTCCGTGCAAGTATGCGCAATGTTGTCAAATTTAAAGTTTTTAAAATGCGAATAACTCGGAAACTAAATACATTCGGACAAAATCGCCTATACTTTTTCAACTCAGTTTTAAGATGAGAATCGCGTAATGCTCTCCGTGTCCGCCATTTAAGAAACACCCTGTAGTATAGAGGAGTCACTACGAAATAAAAATAAGAATGCAAATAAAATATTGAATGAAGTTATAACACCTAGTGTCAGCAAGACAAATCTTATTGAACTATCAGCATCTCATTGATTGCAGAAAATGTAACTTCGTCTGCACAGACTTCTTCAGTGTACTGCATGGTTTTAATTTTCAAAATGCAACATTGACAAATTGCACGTTCAATATTAGTTTGACAAATAAAAATGACGTTTAAATTTCTATTTTTTATTGTTGTGTGATATTATTTTAACGTTTCCATAGCAACACTTTTCCCTCCACGTAAGGAAAAGGAAAAGTAAAACTGCCGCCTGCGGAGAAGTTGCATTTTTCCGCAGCCAGCTCAGTCAAATTATGACCTAATTATTTGACGTTTGAAGAAAAGTTCTATTATGGCATGGCCTATACGGCGTGCCATAGGAAATTGTCTAAAATAATAACTACCTGCTATAAATTATTTTTAAATTTTGACGCGGTATACAGTGTGCCCACATCAGCCAATCAGAGGAGCCTCATTTACAAGTCCACTACTATTAGAAATTTCGTGATCTACGCAAGACGCTGCGCACTTGCGCAGGATGGGTGTTAAATAGCGTTTTCGATTCAATAGCACTGAATAGCACTTGGTGCGCACTAAAAAGTTCGGTGCAACCGTAAATGACGTCATGCACTCCAGTAGTTTTACGTCCAGTGCAAATTTTCGGTTGTGTGAATCGAACGCGCCCCGAGTATTTAGTCACAATTCGTGCACAATTCCACGAATTCCACCTGCAGCGTCGTGTGTGCAATATAGGTTAGGTTTATGTTTCATCAGCTACGTCTTGAATCGCAGTTCTAATTATGGACCAAGATAATAGTAAATATCTATATTTGAAAATAAATAACACCAATTTAATTACGATAGAAGTCGATAATGAAACATACAATGAAGTAACTGGTATGTATGGGCATCAGCATGGTGTAATAACAACTACAAGTAGGTACTTAATAAAATTACCTTAAATTTTATATTTCTAGCTAGCAATAACGACCTACTGCAGTATGCAAAGCAATTAAAGGCCAATAAATTAATAGATTTAAATGCTGAAATAGAGAATTTACAGATCTCAAAGGATAGTATCAATTAGTAAGTTAAATTTTCATTTTGGTAAGGGCTATCACTGACTAATTCACATTTTTATTATTACAAGTGAAGAGGTGTGGAGTCTTCAGCCAGACGGTCATGATGAAGAGGTGCTGGAGAACATACCTACGCCGCCGGAAAATACTAGAGGTTTGTATGGTTTTTAATTATGCACATTTCTTGTGATACAAGTTATTTTATTGCTTTGTGAATACAACCAGATGATAATACGTGGAAGGACAATGCTACCAAATTACTTTTGGACAAGTACGAACAGTACTTGCCACAAGTAGGACCTATGAAGAAATTTAAAAAGAAAAAAACTATGTGGCAGCAGGTAGCAACTGACTTAAAAGGAATTTTAAGCATCGATAAAACTGCGGTACAGTGTGAGAACCGCTTTAAAACGATTATGAAAAGAAAAAAAACTGCAGATTCACATAATGGTCGTACAGGTGAGAGTCCTATACCACTTGAATATGAGCATGAAATTGCAAAGATTGCTGCTGTTGACGATAGCATCAGTCCAGAAGTCCAAATGGGTGTGGGTCAATGCGTGCTGCGAAAAAACCTTTTGCCGTCATCTGATTCTGAACCGGAACCTAGTAAACTAAACAAGAAAGCCCCAAGAACATCCATCAGCAAGACGTTATGGGACATTCAAAAGTTTAAAGAAGAACAGAGGACAATAAGACATAAAGAGAAGATGGAATTGTTGAAAGAAATAGGTATTTACATAAAATGTATAAATTGCGTAAAGTGTGTACTTTATAAACATTGTTTTAGGTGAAAAGCTTTGCCAAAATAAGAAGTGACTACACGATTAATGTTTCGTTTTTACAATTGCATATTTTAAAATAGTTATGTAAACTATTTGTAAGTACCTAGTAATGGTATGTAGGTTTAAGGACGTTTTTGTTTTGTTAACTTTAATGAAGAATTTGTTTCTTCCACGGCTCTTCTTTGTAAAGATTGTTTGCAACTTTTGAGAATTATAAATATTTTTATAATAGTCGGCTTTTTATTTTATAAAGGTATAATACATTATTTTATAGTTAGTTTTCTACATAACAAAATTTTACCTTAGGTTATTACACATTTCATTCCGTTTTTGTTCTCCTAGTCTTAAAGTTAGGTCTCTTCTCTGTTCTAATTGTTGAATATCATAACGATTCTCCTGTATTTCTTCATTCCAGATATCATCAACATTAATGCACATATTGTGCAAAACGCAACAGCTAATAATAAATCTACTACTCTTAAGTACACTATTAAAATCAAGGCGTAGAAGTTGTCGAAATCTACCCTTTAACAAGCCGAAAGCATTTTCAATAAGTACACGAGTTGCTGAAAATTTTCTGTTAAATGTTTTTTGTGAAGGCGTTAAATTTCCATAATCACGAAAGGGCGTGATTAAATACGGGGATAAGGGATAGGCAGAGTCTCCTAAAAGGTGGTATTGATGTCCACATATTTGGGGTATGATACTGCTAATGAATGATAAGTGAAAAACTCTAGCATCATGAATTTTGCTTGAGACACCTGTGAAGACATCAATAAACCTTCTTTTATTATCACAAACTCCCTGCAATGTGAGTGCTGTTTGATGGTGCCTGTTAGCATAGGTACTTCTAATTTTATTTGCTGGAGTCCTTATATTAATATATGATCCATCAATACATCCCACAGTGTTAGGAATTCCAGATACCTAAAAATGTACAAATTTATGTTAACAATTTAACATCCATTAATGTATATAGGTACTTGCATTTTCAAAATCAGCTGCTAAAATTTGTAGCTCATCTTCAGTTTTAGGAAATTTAATAATTTCCGGGGCAATTTCGTGCAAGTAATCCATAACACGTTCACAAATTAAATGAAAAGTCGATACACTAATGTTAAATAGATGAGACACTTCCCGGATAGTACTTTTATTGACTGCAAACCTGAAAACAATTATTATTGAAATAGGAACATGCATTTTGTACCTTTCTATTAAATAACTTAAAATAATAATCCTTATACCTACCACAAAAAAGAAAGGATGTGCTGTTCAGGACTTACTGTAGGTTTACCGCCCTTTCTATTTTCACAATCTTGAAACAAATGGGAGTTTCTGAATTGTTCTATCAAATAGTCACAGGTGCTTCTGTGTAGCCTGAAATTTTCTCTGAACTATAACAATTTAATTAAAACTGAAAAAGATCTGCGTACGCGAGTACGAATAATTCATTGAAAACTTACTTCTTCTTCAGAGTAGCTGTCCACTACACCTAAAAAATCCATTATTCTGGATTTTTTTTCGTGCTTAATCAATGCAATTTCTTCATCAGAACTACTCTCGGAAGATGAAAGTAATTCCGCCAAAAATTCGATTTCAAAGAATTTTTTTTCTACCGCCATTTTATTGCACTCAAATAGTCGCACCGACTTCAAAGTCGGTGCAACAAAAATTGAACCGAGTGCGCACTGCAGTGGTGCAGGCTGTCAATCGAAAACATAAAACTGGTTCCATGTTGCACTGAAAACCCCAATCGAACACGTCATGCGCACCGAGTGCGCACTCAGTTCATTCAGTGCACATGAATCGAAAACGCTAAAAGACTCTTCCCCATTCCCGACAAAACCAAACAATACTTCATTTCGCGTAACTTGGTCTGCATCGTTCGTTCTCGATATTTATTTGTTAGAAAGTGTTCTACAAAATGAATATTTTATGCAGTGAACGGTTTCATGTTTTCGGTAAGTTGTAGGTTTTACTTTCAAATTTAAAATTGGAAATTGTTTGAAATTTTATTGTCAACATGTGCTTGCTTTTAGCAATCTGCTTCCTAGAGAATGTGGGGGAACGTGCGGGGTTAGGGTCCTTACAAAGAGAACTAACGTCCGTACCCAAATACTTAATTGCACAATCTTATGTTATGGCTTTTCACCCTATAACATATTGATGGTAGAAGGGTTGTTTTTAGCAGCTTAATAGTTGAAGAAACTAACCTGCGCTCCAGGTGCTAATGCGCGATGGATAATTCCTAGGATTCCCTTACAAAATTACCCAAAAGTACATTTCCGTGGGTCCAAAAAGAAAGTAATATTGTCGAAGCCTTTCAATCCTTTCATATTTGTTTGGATGTTTTAACACTTCAATGTTTTATTAAATAATCTTTTCAGGGTACCAGCAAGACTGACCTGTAATTCAGATGTATTACGTTACGGCTGCTCCCCAGTTGCATGATTCGGATTAGTGAACGACTGAATGAATAATTCCAAACATCTACTAACAGTACTACTGCCAGAACAGGTAAAATCTCTTGCTCTTGTTAGACTTTAGCATTACTTGAAGGTTTATAAATGAAGAAAATTAATTATGGTTTGTTTTAGTAGGTTCCCAATCTTTTTTGCTTAATATTAGCAAATAATGTTTATAATTTCTGTGAGCTTTTACAGGATGATCATTTGAAAAGCAATCCTTATTGATGTCCCCCGATCTTCTTTAAAAGTACTACATTTTCTATGATATTTGGTGTGGTTTAAGACATATTCAGGGTGGATTCTTTTCAAATGACCTTCCTGCGTAACAAGAATCAGAAGCAACACTTTCAAGTAGGGGAGTTCTTTTACTTAGTAACGATTAAATGAATCTTTTTGTAATCTCATCTTTTGGTTTTAACTGGAGCCCTGTTGAATTTAAGAATAGAGATTCCAATGCTGGGTTAATCACAGAATAAGAGAAGTTTCCTATATGTTAGGTGACGTTTAGGAATTTGTTACGGTTTTATAGGAAATATAGGAACAATATTTAATATTCATTTCTGCTTGTTCACGAATTATTTACTTTCAATATATTGAGGTTGCGCCACACATTCGATATTCGCCGAATTTCAAGCACCGGTTTGGTCAAGTATTTATTTGAGATTTACTTGTAATGGGTCATTACACAAATTCAATTCTTGCCGTTTCCCATCAGGAGTAGGTATGTGGCTCTGGTAATTCCAGGCAACTACAAAAACCGTAGTAGCAATTACTGCAGATTCATGTTCATCAAACAACAGTTGACAAAAACCAAATGAAATTCACCTCAAATGATGAGATGTTTATTTGTTGTTGCCAGAATGCTGTCATAGAATCTATGATCCGCAAATAAGCAGGTCTGTATGTATAGGGTGTTTCGAAATTCGCGCATACAGTAGGATGACAATATACAATATGATCAACAAAACAGATAAGGGTTGACCTTGAAATATAATTAGTGTGTCGTTATTTAAGCCACATGATTGATTTATTCTTGCTTTTTAGTCTTGACAAGTGTCAAAGTCAGTTTTAGTCGAAACAAGTAACGACTCGCTCCGGCTCATTATATTTCATGGCCAACCCTTTTCTAAAGTTTTCTTGATCATAATATGCTACAACAAAAACTGTATCAACATTGTTCAAAATTCTGAAAATGGTCTTCAATTTCAATTTTAAATTATTGATCAAGTGATTAAAATTAATCCATGACAACCATCTGAAAACAAAAGATAGTTCAAAACAATTTATTGTGCGACCAGTAGGACTTGCAGAAGCTTGTTTAGTAGCAGACGGTGGACATTTTGAACAAATGTTATAATTACCTTGTCTTCATAATTATAGTTGGTACTTTCTTTTGTTCTTAAAAATTTGTTATTAAGTTTAACCAATTGATTCAACACGTTTTTCTGTGATTTTCAGATTTTCAAAATCGTGGTACTGTGGTAGCTCGCAAAATAGCCGTCTTTTGGAAATATTTAGAGGAACTTTTTGTTCACATTTTGTCGCATATACCATCCCACAGTCTGTGCGCGACTTTGGAAGCACCCTGTAAATAGCTCGCCTATTAACAATCTGTTTAGCAAATACCTTTGCCATAAGACAATAAATCGAGAATCGGCAAATACCCAATCTGTGGCAGCACCGCCTTTATAACTTACAAAAAAGAACCAGGACTTGATGGATTAATACTCAAGTTGATGACCATGATTAATTGAACATTTTATAAAAGACAACTTCATGTTATTCTCATAAAGTCCATATTCTGCAGAGGTAATAAGTTTTAGTGTCGTATATCTTCATATTATGTACTAGTATGGTTATGTCTGCCAAATGTGACTGTGCTCCCTAAAAACCATCTAAATTTTGAATGTTTTCCTTTAATGTGTTTTTTTAATTAACGCGATTTGATTATATTAAATTATTACTATTAAATAAAATAATATAGACCTTTCAGACACAACATTTTATTACAACCTAACAAATAAAAAACATAAATGGATACACTCTAAAAAAATTTGTTCGTAATATTGATTGTTACCGATTACTGACTAGCATTTCGTTGTTTGTTACAATGAACTGTATGTAACTGAACAAAGAATCAGTTTATTGCGACAATAAATTAAGAATACCTGAGAAACAATGGTACAAAATGATTAATAATACAAAATTTGTTCAGATAATTATTTGTTTTCTATTTATTATTATAGTTATTAATTTTTGTACCTAGAGCGCAACGTGCCTGTTTCTGTATGTTCCACATATTAAGCGTTCAATTACTCGCCCCGTAACCACTCTTCACATTCAAAAATGCATATCCCAGCCGCATTTTATCATGGGAAAATGAAATAAAACCAAAAATGTGCACAATTTTCTTAGCTACAACTTTTAATTTAAACATTTTCTTCTATTAGTAAAATATGTATATTTATTCATTGAAAACATACTTTTTGCACCCCTTTCCAACCTTGAAAATGGTCTTGTCCAACCTGAAATGTTGGACACATACACTAATGTATTAGTATTGTTATATGTCTAAATAACAAGCAAAAAAGGAATTAGCTTGCTGGAAGTTTGGCAATTTGATCAGAAACTAATTCAAAATAGGAAAATTCTGTGAGCTCTTTGCCCATGGTCCTATTTTGCTGATCACCCACATTTGGCAGACATAACCATACCAGCCCTTAAAGAATTCCAGCTTGATAGAAGTTAATTAGTCTTCTAATATACAGCCAGCTCCTGGACTATCATGTGTAATCCACGAGAGCTGCATTGTTACATGCCTGTAAAACCTTATTTTGGTTTACAAATGATAATTTTTTAAAATTAGTTTTGCTACCGATTGTCTTTGACGATGCAATTCAACTGACGAAACTTATAAAGAAATTTTATTATTGGTTAAGAGATTTATGTGAAATGTAGTTTGCTATTGTTATGTTGCAGGTGGATGTTAAAGTTCTACATTTGAGCGAGATCCAATGGATAAGTATTGGAGTAATGAAGGCTTTGAAGGGTACACTCGAGGTTATGGAAATGGATCAGATTATTATGGAAGTTCTGGATATTTTTGACTGGTAATTATAATATCATTATTACTGCTTGTTCCCATGTTTTTGTAATAAATAGCTTTCACTGTAATTCTCATGAAACTTGAAAGTGCAGCTGTGAAAAGTAAAAGTTTATTAAATTTTTGGTTTATTTTGTTACAGATTGAGATGGAGAAGCACTTTCCAATTGTAAAGGCTTAAATTTAGACAAGTCCGACACTTTGTACAAGAGGGGATGTGATTGCAATATCTAAATGATTGACTACACAGAACCGAGTCAATACTACAATACTGAAATGCTTCACATATTTCAACAAGTGCTTTAGCTGTTGTTATGTCATACAATTAAACCCTTCCTTTTTGCTAGATAACCTATTCTTCAAGTTAGTAGTTCTCTTATTGTTCAGGCATTGTTAAATTTTCATTACAGAAGAATTTCTAAATAGTCTGAGTGATTCTGATTCACAGAGTTTTTGTTGTTTCAGGTGCTTCCACTTTGTGTATTTTTTCTATTTCAAAACATTGCCAGAAGACAAATTTAACCCTGTAAGGTTCACTACCAGTTTTCGTCGTTGGAAAATTCTGAAATTTTAGTGGGTGTCTAATGAGCACGATAGTATGCCAATGGGATAGTTTTTATACGATTTTTGTTGAAAGAAAATGAAATTTGCAGTTGATGTCGTATGGCAACATTGAACCTTATTGTAAATATATCACAAACAACCAACCCCTAAAAATAACATAGATACTAATTATCTCAACGCTTAATTTATTACAAAATAAAGATACCTACTACAAAAATAGTATTATTACAAAAATAAAGAAAATATTAATTTTATGTATGAAATTCAATAAAGCAATTCTTTGTGTTAGTTAGACACAGTCTTGAATTACATTTTTGGCACATTATTCGTGAAAACCCCTTTGAACAATGACGACATCTTCCTCTGGTGGTATGTCCTGGCAAATGTGAGACTGTCCTTTCTTGTGATATCCAATGGTCCGGGTACAAAAGGGTATTTGATTCTATTTACTGCGAGAGAGCTTTCGCGAGATGGTCTGCCAACCTTAGGTTTTCCAGTAGTTCCCAAAGATCTTGCAATATTGCTTCTGAACTCTTTTAGCGGTTTTATTTTTTTTTTCATTTTTATTGTTTTCCTTGTATAGCAACCATGCATTGACTATACACATATCGATCAAATAGGAAAAAACTGGGAAATACCAACGCTTAGCTCTTCCAGGCGTACGATAAAGTCCCACTAATGAATTAGATTTGTCCACACCCCCCATGTGTTTATTATACTGCAAAATTAGGGATGGGCACGGAATTTCTTTTTTCCTCTTTTCTTCTTTGCAGTATCTGAGCACAGTTCCTGTTGGTGCTACACCATAAATCGTACTTCCAACTAGAACACATTTGCTGTCTGCCCATTTGACAATTACAAATTTATCATCAATAGATTTGAAATCATGCTGACCTCTACCCTTCTTTAGTAGCTCCTTGTCAGAGATTAGGGGGCAATTTTCTATCCTATTACTTCGTAAAGTTCCCAAGCTGTACATATTACATTTTTCTTTCAAATAAAAAAATAGGCCTATGCTCGCAAACCAATTATCAAAATAAACTGCAATTTTCAGGATTATGGATAGTCTTACAGAGACCAATTACCGCACTACTTCCACTACCTAACTCTGTTTCTTCTTTTGATAATTCCATTGCAGTTCCTTGCAATAAGGGAAAGGTATTTGCTCCCTGATAGGGAATAAACGAATAGATAATTCCTGTAACTCCAGCTCTCATATATAATTTATAGCCCCACTTGTGAGGTTTCTTGGGCATGTACTGCCGAAGATTTCCTGCTCTTGTTCCTTTGTATGGTATTATTGTTTCGTCAACTGAGAAACAGTTTTCTATTTCAAATTGAGAACAGTTGTGGTTGATCATATCTAACAGTGGTCGTATTTTATAAAATCTGTCCTTGGTAGTCTCCTCAATCATTGTATTATCATTAAAATGTATGTACCTGCGAATCGGTTTGAATCTTCGCAAGGACATAATGTCAGCTATTTGTGCTATCCTTGTATTTGTGGCCCAATAATCCTTGTAACTTGGCAGAGAAATTATACCCATGTAAATCAAAATTTAAAGGAAATCCGTGATTTCTTTGTTATTTGTGTTGAGGTTTTTACCTGTCAGTTGTGTAGAGTATAAGTTGGACTGTTCTACGATTAATTCTATGCAACTAAATGAAAAAAATTGAAAAAAATACTCCAGATCTTCGATTTGGTAATTTGCCTGATTTGGAATATCAAACTGTGGAAGATCATTAGCACCCCATTTTCTAGTAGGTTTCGCTTGAGTTTTTTTCCCTTTCTTATTGGCTTTCCGGACTTTAGGTTTCCTTTTCTTTGACGTTGAAGGCTTTTTCATGTCGTAATCTTCTCCACTCTCAGAGTCATATGGGTGTTCTTCTTCACTTTCAGAATCAGTAGGTAAGTAGTCTTTATCTTCGTTTTGGTAATTTGTTGAAATATCCATTTGTGGAGGATCATTAGCATCCGATTTTCTAGTAGGTTTCACTGCAGGTTTTTTTCCTTTCTTGTTATTGAGTTTTTGGGCTTTAGGTTTCTTTTTTTGGACTATAGATTTCCTTTTTCTTTTCTTTGACGTCGAAGGTTTTTCTATGCATTCCTCACTTTCAGAGTCAGTAGACTATTCAACCTCAGGTAAGTGTTCTTCATCTTGCACGCTTGTAATATTTTTACCTACTGAGGGACCCGCAGTTTCACCGTCATCATCAGTATCGTAAATAATATTTGGAGTCTTGGTATTTATGTCATCTTCGGAGCCACGAATTCCTCTTCTCTGCTTTGGTCATCTGAATCAGATACATCAGAAAAATCTGACGTCAGGGGGTTGGGTGGCAATATTGATATTTTATCCTTTTTGCCATAAAAGGACCTGGATGAAATTGTTTCAAACTTTTCGGCATCCATGATCTGGAATAACATGAAGGTTCAATGTAACCAATTGATCACGGTAGTTTTCAAAGTACGTTTCCACAATGTTTGAACTATTTTCATTCTCCATTTTTTAGATAAATAGATGCTCTAATGCTCTATGCACCGGCTAATATATTTGAAAATAATTTTTGATAAAAGTTTCTTACCAAATCGGCGCCTATAAACCACGGTTGCACGCACTACACGGAAAGCGGCTAAACAGCTGAGGCGAGAAATTTTTTATTTTTGTTTGAAAATTCACTGAAAGGTGGCAGCACCAGTCCATGACTTTATATTGACTGTTGCTATATGACAACATTGACCCAATACCGTAGAACAACAGAAAAAAATCCCAAAGTTTAATGTAGCCATATGATCACAAGGTGCCTTACAAGGTTAAAAAAGATTAATAATTACTCTTTTTTCTTGTTCCTCTGCTTCCTTCACTTCCCCTAGTTTGGGCTGTCGTTCCTCTGCCAGAGAAGTAGGTATTGTCCGGTGCTGACGAGATGGCATCTCGAAAGAATGCGACCTAAGCCACCCTTCTAAGAAAATTTGCGTACCTGTCGTCGGAATCCCTTAATTACTATTCTACATAAAAACATTTGTTCTGCATCGAGAAAATGCTTCACTCAATTATGGTACAAAATAATGCAAATAATTCCGAATTGTAATTAAAAAACAGTTAAAAAATAAATGGGTTGAAGGAAAGATAATAAAATAATTTACGTAGGTAAGAGCGACTAATCCAAATATTTATGAATAAAAGTACAACCATAGTAACAATTAAGATAACTTTCAAGTGCTATAATAATTAAGTATTGAACTTGGCAATGAAATTTAATTTTCGCCAAAAATAAGAATAACTGTAAATTTGTTTATGCAAAAAAACATATTTAAAACTTGCTTATTCACTGTCCTCGTCCGAAGCACTGTCACTGTAATCGTCACTACTGTCACTATCTTGACCTAAAGTGATTATAATCGAATCTATGGTGTTCTCTAAGAGCCCATCTTTTTCCCAATATTCTGTCTCAATTTTTTCCACTCTGTGACAGAAAGATTCCCAGTCTTCTTTTGTGACTTGTTTTAATGCGTCCACCGTCACTTCCGTAAGCTTCTTTAAATTAAAATCGGCGGAAACATTTACTGCCCTCAATAAATTTTTTACTTTTGCCCATGCCAGCTCGATGTGGTTTAAGTCACACATATAAGGGGGTGTACGTAAAACAGTGTGTCCATGCGTTTGTATTAATGTGTCGATAAAATACCTTTTCTCTGCCGGTTTGTGACGTTCTATCAACTCGTACAGTTCTGGCTTTCTCATTGATTCGTCGCGTGGAATTCCTTTTCTTGGTAGCCACTCAATCATCTCGCGTTCAATAGTCGACTTAGTAGGCTTTTTCTCTAATTGCGTACTGTGATAGGACGCGTTATCAAGGACTACAACGGAATTAGGGGGCAAATTAGGCAGTAATTGTGTTTCAATCCATTTTGAAAAATTCTGTGTGTTCATTTGGCCATGGTAATCACCAGTTGTGTTTCCAGCCTTAAACACAAGTTGAGATCCATTTAAGAAACCTTCTTTAGAACCCGCATGCAAAATTATTAGTCTATTGAAGGAACTCGTATCCATCGTCACCCCAAAAACTTCCTCATGTTGCCAACATCTTTTATAAGTGAGACTGCTGTCGACCCAAGTTTCGTCTAAATAAATAATGGGGCGGCCTTCTCGTCTCATTTGTTTAATTGATCGTAAATATCTTGCCCTCCACGATGCAATGGTTGGACGCTCAACCAAAATCCGACCCAGCGAACTATGTCCCCAAGGAAAATATATTATCTCTTTTACAACAGGCAATAGTTTTTTCACCGTAGGCACTCTCGTTTCTTGTATGTAAAAATTCTGAACTATGTCCCTAATGACCCGGGCATCAAAATCATCCACAGTGGCTTTCCTGTGTGCAGGACGTTTTCTCTGCTTACCAGGACTAGGTATACGGGTTTCGGCATTTTCCCCTTCTTCTCTTTGCTTTGCCTTTTCTTATCCTACAAATTGTTCTTTGCAATACCCCAGTACATCGTGCTGCTCTTAAGGTGGCGTTATTCAAGGGGACACTTAAGATTTTTGTTTCCGCTTCCAAATCACAAAAGTCTATCACTTTGCTTATACATGTCCAAGAGGAAGCTTCATTAGCTCCGCGAGAACGTAGCGGAACCAATCGTTTGCGCGGCATGTTTGAATTTAAGAGTTCAAAAGCAATAAAAATAATAAAACTAAATTATTAATTCAACCGACGTATAATGCCCTGTTCCGTCCGATCGGGAGCACCCCTGCCCCGTCCGTGCTTCTTTCATAATTCTCACATGCCGGACTACCAAAAAAATGGTCATCGACCGATATTTCTTTGTTTCCAAAGAAATATGGCTTTCCGGTGCTTTCATGCCAAACCGCTAAATGTGCAACACTCTCTTTGACCATTCGACATGTGAAAACCATTAATCCATGGGCGTCGTTGAATTTCTTTTAAATTATTTATACACTTTTGCAGTGGCGCCGACACGGCCATACTGACACTGTGCACGCCCTCGGGCACTTAGTCTACGGGAGTACACCTGTAAATCAAACAACAGTTAAGTTTAAAAAATATCAACATTTATGGTATTCAGACTGATTAATTTTTGAATGTAATCAAATGAGTGTTTTCTAAAATAAGTTTATTTTTCCAAAAAAAACAAATTTTTTGCGAGGAAATGGTAGGTACTGATTCCTGTTACAAAAAGTGAGTTCCAGTATGGATAAGAACCATACTAACATCGTTTCTTCCAAAAAGTAGTTGGTTAGTAAAATAAACTTATTTTAGAAATCACTTATTTGATTACATTAAAAAATTAATATCTCTGAAACAATCAGTCTGAATGCCATAAATATTGATATTTTTGAATTCAGAATTTCATTATCTATCCAAATCTGCCAAAACAATAGGGGGTTGCCATTTAAAGAAAATATCGATGACGTCACTGCTTGAAATCGGAAAGCGGTAGAAAAATGAAAATTATCTCAAAATATGTTTTTTAAAATAAATCAATTTGACGTGTCAAACCGTTTTTCTTTATAGGTATTTACCGGGAAAAGAATTATTTCCATTATTCCAAACTTTATGCGCGCCCTATATACAATACATTGCAGCGGAAAGAATTAAATTTCCAAATACAAGAAGAGATTTTAATGAAAAAAGGAAGTCTTCATGCAAAAATTCCATTTTCCCAGTTTTATTGGAGCAGTAGTAGAATTAGGTTGCAATTTTTTAACGTACAATATAACATTATTAACTCTTTAACTCTAAAAGTACTACATCCACATTATAGAAACGTAATCGATCTTTTATTTGTTTTACATACAGTCTACAGAGACGGGCTAAATTTTCCTTTTTGGAATGAACGGGACAAGTATAATTATCGCATTTATTATACTTCGTTTTAACTTGCCTGTCTATTGATCGTGGACATCTTGCACACCGAGCGCGTTTCAGATTTTCATGGTTTTAAACTGCTTGGTTTGGGGCAACTGGTAAAATAGCTCGTATGCAGTCTTGCACATGTTATTGATACCATTCATATTTAAGTTTCTATGTTCAATCTGCGGAGTAACAAGTTCAAGGACTAATTTTCGCAGGAACAATCTTCGCCTGTAAGTTCTTCCAGACTCATAGTCAGGATATTTTAGTTAGAACAAAACCGGCATTCATAGCTGCCGTGTCTAACATTTCTCCAACGTTTATGCTATTTTTTACATATGCAAATACAATTTTTACCAACCATTAAAGCTGTAGGTTAAGGCTTCGTGTTTTTTTAAAACTACCTTTTCATTACAATGATTATATGGTGGAATAATTGTTGGTTTGTTCCTGTTACTAATAAGAGCTCACATAACTCAATTATTGGAATATCTTCTTCACAGTCATCCTCATAAAATATTTAACATTTCCTATTTAAAAAAAATTGTCCATAGATAAGTGAATAAATTAATTATATGTTAAAAAATAAAACGCTCGCTGTACTCTTTTGTTTCGAAAATTCCTTTTCGGAAACAAATGTGTGGCCCTGTAAAAAGGACCATTTAAAATGATTGTCTACGCCCAAATGCGCACACAAAACTCGGCACGTCTGCAGCCTCTTGAGGTTAAGAATGTTAAACAGGAAAAAGATTATTCACACAAATTAGCATGATTTAGATTATTTTCAGTATCAGATTCCGGCTTTTCAGTCTGAATCATCATCTGAAAGATACGGATCATAATTTGAATCCGTGTCCGAGTTTTCACCTAAATTTATTATGATTGGCGGTATATCTTGCACACTAAAATTATCCATACATTTATGCCAATCATTGTAAATTAGTTTTTCACAATGTTGAATGCTGTGTTTCCACATTTCAGAGGTGAAATTAGATAATGCTTCCGTCCATAAGTTTACTGTCCTGTTCTTATCTTCAGTGACAATATTTATATTTTTATTGTAATATGACCTAAAAAATCCACAGGCAAGTTCAGTGGGATTTTTCTCGCAATGATATGGAGGAAGTTTTAGATATCTACACCGTGCTTTTAAAAAATCTCGTTAATTTGCATCCAACATTTGTTGCCGCGCAACGAGGAATATAGCTTCTTCTCAACAATGTAGCGCACAATTTCATTTTTCATTGTACCCCATTAACATCAAAATTTTGTTTGACACTGAACGCGATCCAGTATAATCAGAATGTTCTCTAACGAAACGTCATAAGTAAAATGTTCCTCTCTCCGTTTGTATTCCAGAATTTGTGTGCTTATCTCTCTATGAAAAAAATGGTCTTCGTAATAATTAGCTTTATTTCGCCCACTCTCATGCCACAAAGTCTCGATGGGGGAAAGGTCCGGACTTCTAGAAACCCTCTTCATGGCTTTTGTTGGCAGTATGACATTCAGTTGAAAGGTGAAGTCATTTCCAGAAATTCTGCTCTCTTCCAAAGTAGGCAACAAAGACTGCTCTAGGATGTCTAAATATTTGCCTGAGTTAACAATGCCGTTGAAGAAGTGTAATTTAACTGCTCATCACAACTAGTCTAACCTCCTTCAGAAGAGAGAGTTAGAGCTAAAGAAATACATAATTTCTTAACCTCATATAACTCCTTTTGCAGAGGCTGAGTAGAGATTTTCGTTAGGATTCCTAACGTGGTCCCAGGAGCATCATAGTCAATAGGACTAAGATGTTTTCGACTCGGCCCTGCGAGGATTCCCTCTTCAACCCTATTCATCCGATCAAGGTAATCAGTGATCTCAACATCATCCGCTCAATCTAGGCGGAGTTCATCAGGATCAATGATACCACAGGCCAAAAGTTTTGGTCTGGAATCGGCAACAGCTGAAGAGACTTCAGAATCTGTCATTGACTGAATTTTTAGTCGAATGTCATCCTCATGAATATTTAAAGTCTGAAGAACAGACTTATTATCCTGAGAATGAGCGTTTCTCAGACATTTAGATACAAGTCGATTTCGATTTGTATCCGCCTGGGAACGAACGATGACATTCGGGGAAGGCGATTTCTGCTCTTTTGTGGCAGTAGTAGGACTCTTGGTTACGTTCTTCTATTGTGGTGCAGATTTCTGCACTTGAGAAGAAGGACCAGCCTGCCCTCCTTTCACAACCTGAGCAGCTGTGCGCTGAGGCACTACAGCAGGACGCTGTTTCTGCTGCTGCTTCTTCGGGCTTCTTCTAGAAGCGGGCTGTGTCAAAGACGTGCCCTGACCGCGTTGATGTGGAGGGGAACATATGTTCCCTACCGCACGTGACACGGTCTATAGAAGACCTGCCGGTGGCGACATACGGACCTGCTTAACGAGGGTGCGCAGTTATAATGGCGACGGAACTAACCCGCTCCGAAACTCCAGGTCGAATGGCATCGGCAGATCGAGTAATACTCGATATTGCCAAAAGTCCAAAGACCTAGAACAGCTATCGTAATTTCTGAGAGTTGGGGGAGAAACCTCCTCCGCTCCAGAAAGCGATTTGTAAACAGTTATGAACAACTTTATTGAAGTTTATAAAAAGCAGCTTACACTGATATTTATTTGTATACCCTCTTGCGCAAATTATTAAAACATTTATGGAAAAAACTCAAAGACCGCATTATAAATAAGCTCACTCTTAGCATTTTCTAGAATATTACGACTAAGTACAAGAACACAATTCTATGAAGCATTTGTTGCAATGGGCTTTTTGTAATACTGTCTTAAAGCCTAAAGGATTATAATATTCTTGGAAGTGACCACCAAGCACCTTTATAATAATACAGTACGGTAGAAACTATGCCTTATACTAGCATTACTTTAAATCTACAAATCTTTTAAATCTTAATTTCTATTTTTCATAAAAGTAGTATACGCTGTAAAACAATTCCATGTGGCATCCTGCCAGAATTGCCCCTTTCATGTTACCAGTAACAATTTAAATTTTTGTTATCGCCCCTCCTTGCCCATAGCAGCGGACGCCCATGTATATTCCTGATTTGTTAGTTTATAGAATTTTTCAGAAGTAGAACATAAAAAATTATAGTAAACTTACTAAAATATTCCCAATCAATCACCATAGCTTCTAATCCCTAGTTCCTAGTAAACAGAACTCCATCATTCTTTTGTATATTTGCATATATTTGCACATATATTGGACATAATCGAAATCAGTAACGGAGAAATTCTCAAGATATTTCAATGCCGGACTAGCAATTCCTTGGCAAAATGAGCTCCAGGATCCCTGCTATCTGTGTTAATGTTGTATTTGGTCTTTAACATGTCAATTACTTGGGTAAATACATTATTTGACTTTTTCTGGTATTTATCATACACAGAACTTCTTATTGCAAAGACAAAGATTATAAACTTAATATGTATGAAAATAGAGACGAGCACATATATATAATTTTCGTTTACATTTTTTTTCATATTGTCATATAATATTTTTTGTGATGGACTATTAGGAACAAATGTTGATGACTGTAAATATCTCTTCAATCAGTTTTAGCCGTTTCCTGATGGGTCAAAAACATGGGTAGGTCGTAATACCAGCGATGAGGAACATAAGCATCTTCTTCGCCCATACCTGAATGTTTCGAACTATAATTTGCTTTGTTTTAGTTCCTTTCTAAATGCGCTTCAGTAGCGGCATCATCAACTTCGCGCATTTTTGCTACTAAAACTTCATAGGAAGCAGCCTTTTTATGTTTATCCATGTATTCCTTGGACTTCACTTTCCATATGCAAGGATGTGCTCTAGACAGTTCGATGCATTCTGTTAAAAAGTGTTCTTTTTTATTTTCAGAAGACATGTTTCTCCCATGCACTTCACACTGGAACTGAAGTATTTGGCCTCTTTTGCATCCACGCGCTCAGTTTATGCAGGTATGTGCAGGCAAATTTCAAGCAACGACTGAAATCCGTTCGTTCAATCATGTGGTCTGCACAGGCACCCTGATTCACATACACACTCGCAGTTTTGCCTGTGCAGGCTGCCGCATCGACGGCCGGTGTAATGTATAGCGTCCTTAACCTTCTATGCTTAATCTTGTAATGCACCATTACGGTGTGTTAAACAAATGTAGCTAGTAGCGCCAAGTAAACCATGGTTGGTTGAATGGGTGTTCTGTTGTAGTCTTCTTATTAAAGTTGATACCGGTCAGGCCTGCCTTGCTGTAGTTATGCTGAGTCTTCCCATGCAGAGTCTGGGCCCTAAAGGGCCCAACCAGTTCAACTTGGAATTAAAGCTGGGTCGAAGAGTTCAGCTACTTGCTAGTTGACGAGTGTAGCTGAATCGAATGGAAAAGCGTTGTGCTTTTATACTAATTTCTGTGTCAAATATGGGCATGACCTCAGGTACACGTACATCACCAGATCTCTCATGTATCCTGATATTCTTAGTCAGCAAGATTGCATCATGTGTAATGTGTGTGTGTAATCATGTCCTTGCCCGATAAAATATTGTTTAGAATTTTACAATACTGCCTAATAGTAACACTAGTCAAAGTACTTATGACATACGTCTTAATTGTTGTAGAAACACTTGTTTACACTTCTTTAATAAGGTTTCAAATCTTTTTGACTCGTCGTCATTTCTATACAACTGTTCTGTTTTAACCGCTACTCCACGTTTTGTCCTTTTTACGAGAACCCCCTTTGCCTCGCTGATTCCTGCAATTTTCTTCAAACAGATTAAAGCTTCTTTAAAATCGTAGACTTTCCAGGTTTCACCTAGTTTTCGCACTGATCCAATTTGCGAATAAAGATCTCAGTATTTTCCGGTGTTTTTATCGTACTATGCGATCTTAGAAGTTTTTCGACTCTTCCGAAAACGCGGTCTGCAGGGAGTAATGAGCGTCCCCGAACAGGAAAGGTCATTCTTATGGATTGTAATGATGGCGGTGCGTGTATTTGAAGCCAAATCTGCAACATGTGTACAAAGTGGCTGTTTTTGTTTTGGCCACTGTATCCATCGGAATTCAGTCTCAGTTCTGTAACCTCTTCGGGAAACCCGGATTTAAGAAGAAAATCAAAAAGAGCAGAGCCAATTTCTATTGTTCCGCGTCCGGCTTGATGTTCTAACCATGTATAAAATATAGGTTTCGTGCTAGATATATCAGCCACGCAGAATGAATATAATGATAACTGTGGTGATACCTCTATAGATGGTATCCTCACCGCCTGCTCTAGTTCATAGATTTTGTGGTCTTGCGAGTAGCAGGCTTCCTCGACTTTGATTACTTCGCGAGTCTCCAGGTCGTGGATTTGAAGAACCCTATAGGGTTTGTTGCGAACAGTGTTGACCGGAACGATTGGTTTGCCTCGAAACTCTATGCCTGCATAAACAGACGATGGCAACTCTCGTTCCTTATGCAAGCGCGACAGCTGCTTTCTCTTGGAGGGAACTCGTGAATGACTTCGGCAAACTCAGGCCAATAGTGATAGCATCTTCGGTTCTTTGTTTGTAAAGTGTTTGTTGCATGGTACATTTATCAATCACTTTATGTTCGAAAAATGTTTCGCATTTATTTAGGGCATTAAATATTCCTTCTGATACATTTTCTTGGCTTTGAAATCCCCGGCGATTGGTTTCAAATGACTTGATCATCTCGCTTTCGGAAGGATTATTAATTATAGTGTCTACTTCAACTTCTTCTTCAAGATCGCTCGAATTTTGTTCACTTTCTTTCATTACACTAGTTAATATTTCCTTGTCGTCGGGGTATTCGGTAATCAAAACCCCTTCGTCCACATTTAAAAAGTCCTCGAGTTCGAGTTGTTCACAAACGTTACCGCACAGTTTAAGTTGCTCCCATGTTTTTTTTAATTCGGATAATTCTATATTATCTTGCTCTTCCCAGTTTGACTAATTTGGTGTGAATCCAGCCTTGCCAAAACAGTTTTCTATTGTCTGGGTCACTTCAAATCGCCACACTTTCGATAATTCGGAAATGCACTCACGAAGGTTAATGATTTTATCTGTGGGTTTATTTTCTTCTACAGCTAAAATAATTTTTTTTAATATCCATTTGCGGTAATGGAATTTTAAATTTTTTATAATCCGTTAGTCCATAGACTGCAATTTTGAAGTCCTATTGGGCGGAAAGAAAATCAATTCGACGTTATTGAAGTTTGATTTTATGGATACATGGGGGGCTGGGCAGTTATCCACAATTAAGGCAACTTTACGTTTTTCCCTACCCATCTGTTTATCAAATTTTGATAACCATTCTTCAAAAATCTTACTTGTCATCCATGCCTTTTTATTGAAGTCATAATCCACTTCTAATGATTTTACTCCTTTAAAACATCGGGGGTTCTTACTCTTGCCTATTACAAGAAGCTTCATTTTTTCAGTTCCCGTCATATTCGCCCCAATCATGACCGTTATTCGTTCTTTACTGTTTTTACCGCCAAAACACTTATCATTTTTAAAAGCTAATGTTCTGTTTGGTATACACTTGAAAAATAAACCAGTCTCATCGGCGTTATAAATGTCTTTGGGATCATACTTATCTAACACTTTTTTTAACATTGATTGCAACGATTCTGTACATTTTTCATCACTAACAGTAGCACTTTCGCCGCTAATCACTTTTTCGCAAATCTTATGCCGTTGTTTAAACTTGTCTAACCATTCATTACTTGCTTGAAAATTTGTGTGTCTTAAGAGTTTTCGCATAAAATAGCGCTTTTTCTTTGATCAAAGGTCCAGAAATTGCAACATTCTTATCTCGAACCACATGTATCTACTTTAAGGCTGGAGTTTACACCTTGAATATACCCCATTTTATGCACATTTTGTTCCAATTTTTCAGAGCCAATTTTAAAGTAGGAAGGGCGGGCGAAATTTTTTTCTTATTCTTGGTGTTTTATCTGTCTACACATTTTTTTTAATTTCTAAAAAATTATTTTTCAGCATTAAAAAATGTACAACTCTATTAAAACTTCAAATTTTCAAGTAGTATTTACAAAAATATGGGTACCGATGATGAACGTAATTGAGGTACCGTATAATCGGTTGTATCTTCTAATATTTCCGACACATCCATCGTCGGGTCAGTATCGGAACATTCAGCGACTAAAATTTTCGAAATATCAATATAATTCACCTTTTGCAATTTAGCATGTAGGCAACACAACTAACATTAACTCGCAATGGAGCCAATACACAAAATACGGATTATAACGGATTACAACTTTCTACTAGGTATTAAAAGTGTTACTAGTTGTGTTACTGGAATGGCTGTGGATATTATTTTGTTTCATTGTTGTTTGACAAAAAAATAATATAAGGACAAAATCTATATTCAATACAGTAAATTCATTATTCTTTATTGCATTTATCAACAATGGAACAAAATTCCATTTGTAATGAAAGTACCACTTTTTTAAACTAAGTATTTTATTGAACATTTTTTTACACCTTTACAACTATTATTATTATTATTATTATTATTATACACTTGTTGCATAAATAACTAGCTCTCCTCTCGCCTTCACGTTTATCACCTACCTAGTACATTCGCGGTTCTGAAATATTTACATGTTTTGTTAGTACTTTTTATTTTCGTTTACGTTTACTTTTGCAATGCTTACTTTTCTTTCTCTTCCCCTCCACCACCAGCCCACTGCTTTCATTCGGAAATATAGTCGCAAAAGTGCGCCGCGGCCGCCTCTCTCGTATTGTTCATCCTTCCTCCTGTTCTCCTCCCTTCGCTGCCCCTTCCTCCTCTACTCCGTCTCTATCTTCCTCCTCTCTCAATTCTCTAAATTCAAAAAACAATTTCTGAATTTACCCTCTAGTTTTTTGTTACTTCTTACCATTTTCGAACTTTTCTCTTATCAAGCCCCCGACCGAGGGAAAGTGGTACCGGCACGCCCATGTTGCTTTTGCGGACCACGGAAGGATCCTTTGCCAAGTAGGCTTCGGTCCTTTCGTAATCCAGCAATATTTTCCGGGTGTGCCCCACCCTCACCCGGTCCTCCCGCAGGATCTCCTCTGCCGTGTCGAACCTCGTGGCCATCACCAGGGTTTTCAGATTTCGCAAGTGTAGGTCCCCCCCTCGGTATAGACCCTGTAAATTGTAAAATACTAAATCTAACAGGGTGCTATCAGCGTGCTGTCGGGGAAGTTACCACTGAAGTCTAAACCAAACCTAGTACGTGGGTCAAAAAAATTTCTGAATTATAAGAAATAAAACAATGTAATGTGTTATACTTTATTTACAGATGTATCCATGAAGTACCCGCTAGTATCGATATCTTATATACAATACATTGCAGCGGAAAGAATTAAATTTCCAAATATCGTCTCAATGATATGGAGGAAGTCTTACACATCTACAGCGTGCTTGTAAAAAATCTCGTTAATTTCATATTTCATTGTACCCCATTAACATCAAAATTTTGTTTGACGCTGAACGCGATCCAGTATAATCAGAATGTTCTCTAACGAAACGTCATAAGTCATTCAAAGTAAAATGTTCCCCTCTCTGTTTGTATTCCAGAATTTGTGTGTTTATCTCGATGGGGGAAAGGTCCGGACTTCTAGAAACTGACTTCATGGCTTTTGTTGGAAGTATGACATTCAGCTGAAAGGTGAAGTCATATCCAGAAATTCTGCTCTCTTCCAAAGTAGGCAACAAAGACTGCTCTAGGATGTCTAAATATTTGTCTGAGTTAACAATGCCGTTGAAGAAGGCTAATTTTCCAACTTCTCTAGTCGAAATTGAACTCGGACTATTGCCGAAGATGGAAATTTAAATTTACGCTTAAGACAATTACAACACAACACCTGTATCTGTTGAGACAATAACATAAAATAACTCATGTTTTTACTACAACAGTATTAAACGTTATGAAAGTAAAGTATAAAGGTATATAATAATGTAAGTGTAGATTAAAAAATGATCAATACCTTCCAGTCCTAAACACTTCTTGGCACTGGATCATGTCGAGCTTGTCATCTTTCTTACATGAGAAACAATACCAAGATGATATCTTTCTGTAGATGGTTTTCAATTCCTGTTACTACTCGACAGTGCATTTACAATGATTGTCACAATCATAAAACATAAAGCTACGTCCACACCGAAAGCAACACATAGGAACATTGTGTTTATGTTGCTTGTTCCTGGAACTTGTTTCCGAATGTTTCTGAAAGTTTCTTGATGTTCCTTATTATTTATGGTTGCAGAAACAAATGTTCCTACAAGTTGCTTGTTTCCATATTTAGCGGTAAATATCAAAGGAAATCTGGAAACATTGGTAAACATTTCTGTTTCTCAACGCAGTGTGGACACCTTGTATCTTGTTTAAGAAACTTGTGTGTACTTCTGGTACAATTAACGAAATTTCTTGTTTGGCGATTCGAAATAAGTACATCAGAGAAGTATGTGAATCTCCTGTCGCAAGAAAAGTGTTAATAGTAGACGTTCCAATGGAGATATAGCAACTCTATAAGTTGATGTCTTCCTTTTGAATTAAAGGACTAATTTTGCACAGTAACCATTCCAAATCAGTGCTATTCATACGACAAAAGTTTTTTATATTTCCATTATGGATCCTGCATTCTGATATTAAATCACCTTTCTTTAATGAACTCATGAGACGTACGATACCATGTGTCTTTCTTTCCAAAAGAGTCTGCCTAGTCCAACATTTACGGACTCGTTTTTTCTGTTTTTTTTTAAATAATAACGATTGCATCCACTGCTGCTTGTACATCATCATCGCACCACGTTGTTTACGGATATTGAAACACACTACACCGATGTAGACGGAACGTTGCTTGTTGCAGCAACACGATGATACTGCGACTAAATAAGTTTTATTGGTATGGACAGAATGTTTACCATAATTTTGTTGTTGTTTCTGTTTCCTAAACAGGTTACGGCAACCAGCAACAAAATGTTCCCCTGTGTTTCTTTGATGTGGACATAGCTTGAGAGGCTTGGAGACTGATTACACTTATTTAATATTCTGTTCAAAAAAATTATGAGGGCATTAATGCTCTTGCATGATTCCTCAGCGTGGCGTAGGACGCCACGGGTTGGTTGCGCGCGTAAAAATGTGTCGATTTCTTTTCATTAGTTTTCATTCGCCATTTTGTTAACCATTGATCAAACTGGTTTAGATGATTTTGTCGGGTTTCTTGATGGTGAGATGGGATCATGGTGTGAAGACAAGATCGTTGTGTCGTCTGCGTATGTTGCATTGGTTTGTGGGAGGTCTGCTGTGTACAGTGAGTATAAAGTGGAACCCAGGACACTCCCCTATGGTACGCCGGATTTTACAGGGTATAGGTCAGTGTATGCTTCTTGGTGTTCAACTACGAATGTCCTGTCGGATATCCAACAGTATGATGTAAAATTTAAATTTGACCGCTATTGGTAAAAGTCTCGTAAAAGAATGTGAGCGGTTTATTTTGCTGTAGTCGCAAAATTTCTGTCAGAATTTTGTCGTTCCCTTTTGGAGACTTTGGAGGTTTGAAACTACCACAAATGTAAAATCCAGATAACTTACCCTACTTAATGCTACGTAAATCATTTGTCTGGTAATTCTTTTTGATTTTTAAAAATCGATACTCGCCTCTTCGTACGTCTGTCCCTGAGATTTATGAATAGCTTCCGCTGCTGCCGCTGGAAGCTGACTGCGTCTAGTTTGATACTGCAAATCTTTAGAAATAGTTAAAGGATACGCATTTTTACTTACTGAGGTCAATTTTGAGTCGATACCTTCGGCATTCATTGAACCTAGAAACGCTTTTCGCACTTTGTTACCCACCGCATTTGACTAAAAATCAATCCAAAGTTTGCTTGGAAATTTAGAATTTGTTCAAACGAAATATGCCTTAGTATTCCACAAGATCCGTTTACAAGCCCGTCTGCGATATCTATATTAGAAGTTATCATATACTTAATATCCAATTTTGTACGTAAATATGTTTGTAAACCTCTCAAGTTCTAAAGTTTTATTTTTCTTTAACGCACCCTATACTTTACCTTTACTGAATTGTGAAACTTTTCCTAAAATACGTATTCCTCGGTAGAATTCTTCACCAGGCGCATTGTTTATACGACATTCATTGTACGCATCAACGTTAGCGTTTTCTGCATATAACCTAATCGCGGTCTCTGGGACTAGAGTTTCTTCTTCTACTTCTCGCGGTTTAATTAAATTTATATCGTCAACGCTCATAATTCCTTTAACTAAAATTATTTAAACAAGGTATAAACTGAACTTCACCCGCTGCCGCATTATTTGTGTCAATTCGTAATAATTAAACTCGTTCCATAAGGGGTTTGATTCGACGTGAAAAATACTTACGACTGTTACCGTTTGGTGAACAAAATACAGGGCGATTCATCACAGGAGGTAATTGATTTAAATCTACAACTAAAACCGATATTCCCCTAAAAGAATTTTTGCAACCCATGATTTGTCGAAGTCTAGTATCGACCCGTGATAATAACAGACTACCCAGCATCGATATTTCGTCAATAATAAGTAATTTTTAATGAAATAATTTTGCTTGTAGCGTGTTCGCGATATCGTTGGATAATTCTGGCTCACCAAACTGAGTTACGGGTAAAGAAAACGCGGTGTGTAATGTGAGACCATTTATTAAAAATGCTGCTTTACCTGATGGAGCACACAGGAAGACAAAATTTTCTCCTTCACTTGAACCGGGCAATTTATCAACATAACTTGTGATCAACTGATAGATTGCATTTATAACTGTATTTTTGCCGACGCCGCGCCGGCGGACCCACCTAATGAAGTTCTTATAGGCAACCAATATCAGGTTTAAAACGATGTAAAATGTGCATTATGAAATCCCTCTGGCGCGTATTTAATTGCTGTATTAACTGAAAAGTTTTTTCGATTGATAGAATAATAACACAATACAAATACGTCTATTAAGCAAACAAAAATACATGAATTTGAATACATTTTACAATATAAAATAATAATATAATATGATGGGAAGGCGGCCGTTCTAGTATGGTGTGCTCTTCGGCCTTGGGTTATTCTGGTCCTGGTGGGTTGTTAATCTTCTTATGGGCTGGTGGATTGGGTTGGTGGTGGCTTCCTGGAGTCTGAAAATACAAATTTTGTGTAGTAAGAGAGTATTGGTTGGTTGGAGGTTAGCGCATGGAAAGAGGGGTGTTCTCGACTAAGTCGTCGAGGTCGTTGGGCCGGTCGGTGCAGAGGGAGGAGAGAAGTCTGGTGGGGGGGTGTTTTATCTTACGCTAGAGTATACGAGGGATACGATTGAAGGGAATAAGGTTCTGGTTAAAAAATGTGTGGGAGACTACGATTATGGCGACTATTGACGTTAGGCTTGGAAACTGGTGTTTGAGAAGAAGTACTCTCAGCTGGAATTGCATCAGCCTGAACTGGTTGTTGTCGATTTTCAAATCTATGGCCACCACGGCCACGACCTCTACTGCCCCTATATGACATTGGTAGGATAGGACAAACGTTTCTACAAGGAAAACGTTGGCTAGGAAAAGCGTCTAACCATAAAAATCGCGTACCTTCTAGGTGGACAACTAAAGTGAATTACACCGCGATCTTTAACAATTTCCGACCTCGCCCCCCTGCTGTAAAATATCGATTGTTGGTGTTCAGGTAATGTACCTTTGGAAAATTCGTCGATATCTTCTTCCTCGATTTCTAAAACATTATTTTGCACAATTTCCATGGCTTCGTCTAAAACATCATCGCTAAGAATTTGATTTTTTTTGCGATTAACGTCAATAGTACAATGATGGTTTAAAAAAATGTCTTCGTAATTTATATTCTGCACCTCGGAGTATTCGTTTCTGCACGGTAAAAATAAAAGGTTTTCTCTATAAAAATTAACCGAATCCTGAATTAGTTTATACCGCCTATATCTAATAACGGCAGGTTTTTGACGTGGCCTATAATATTCAATGACGTCATCACCATCGTCTTCATTCGCGTTCTGGTTATCCGTCTTCAGCGCAGTAAAATTCGAAGCAAAATCTGCTAAGCCCACGTCTTCCATAGTTCGAGGTCTTTTCGCGTATTTTCCGAATATGACAACAAACACGTTATCGGAATCTACATTTAGGGCACTTAATTCTAACCTAGACTTTAAGATTTGAACTCTTTCTTGCTGTGGAAACGTGCTAAACGAGGCAAAGAGAACGCATGATACACTGCTTCCAGCGCGCACATTAAATTACTATTTAAAAATACATTAGAGAATTTTCTAAATTTTTCTCTAACATTCGTATATCCGTTTTTTATATCTAATGCCATTTCTCGTAACAATTTCGAAAGACAATTAATAATAAAAGATACTGCGACGCTCTTTCGGTTCGGGCGTCAAATTTGCGACGCTTCTGGTTGTAAATGAGGGGTACGCCGGGTTTGGGGCGGAATTGTTTGTCTGCTTTAACACAACAACTCTGCAGGAGTCTCGGGCGCCAGATTTTATTAAGGAGTTTTCTCTCCAGCGGCTTCGTTGTATACCTGGTGAAACGAAGACCTCGGTAGCTTCAGTGAAGAAAGAAAATGTCTAGGGGTCGATTCTTCTTCCACGTGGAAAACTGAAAGCTTTTAGAAGCAGAACATGCACACGCAAACAAATCATACACCAAATGCTAGAGAAAGAATTTATATTACAAACAATATAATACAAAATTTACAAACCACTTACTACCTAAATATACTGTTGTGCAAGCCAGCCACGAGCGGTGCGTTAAGTAGCGTGCGAATAAAAGCGGGGCAAAAGCAATGTTTTGGTACAAGCGGTTATAGCAAGCGGAAAATAAAACAATCGGTTTTATAATTACCAGAGCTATAATCTCTATTAAAATTGTAAGGTGCCACCTCTACTGAAACGGTACTCAAAACTAAACTAAACAAAAAGATACTCTAAACAATTAAATGAAAACAGGATCGGAACAGGGAGGACAGGCTCTATTTAATTCTACCCAGAAGTAGGTGACGAGTACACAGGGATAGTGCGCTACTGTACGGGTCAGCCACTCCAAGTAAAAATAAACCATGCAAATAAACAGGCCGGGGAGAAACAAACACGGAGAGTCTAGTCGCAGAACTGAATCTCGCAAACTAGCCAACTGCCCCAGGTCAATAAGCTACTCGGCGGAATTACCTATCTCTCCAGAGAAGATGTCTAGTCGCAGAACCGAATCTCGCAAACTAGCCACTACCCCAGGCCAATAAGCAACTCGGCGGGATTCACCTAAATCACCGGAGAAGATGTCTAGTCGCAGAACCGAATTTCGCAAACTAGCCAAATGCCCCAGGTCAATAAGCTACTCGGCGGAATTACCTACCTCTCCAGAGAAGATGTCTAGTCGCAGAACTGAATCTCGCAAACTATCCAACTACCCCAGGTCAATAAGCAACTCGGCGGAAATGACAAAAGTTCCTAAAAATCCGGCTAAGTCCAAACTGGGACTTAGTACAATACCAAAACAATAAACTAAACGGCCAATTCGGAACTTAGAAAAATAAATTTTAAAATTGAAATCGGCTAAGTCTTTACCAAACACTTAGAAAAATCCTAACTTGAAAACTAAACTTGGCACCAAACACTTTAAAGAGTATTAGCTCACCTGGAGATGATCCTCGAAACTGGAGTTGACTGTTGTACTGGAGCAGAAGACATCAAGAACTTATTACTCTGGACTCAAAATTCGCCTTTTATACCCGGCGAGTTCAAAATTTTGAAAACGGAGTTGAGAGATACGCGGCCCCGGCGAAAGTGGGAAAATCAAAAGTGAAAGTGGGACCACGCCGTGGATCGGCCGCTCTAGCTAAGGTCGAGCGCTATCAGATTGCACGGGCAAATACAATTTACAAATAACAATGAAAACAGGTAAATAAATACAATAAACAATTAAACCGGGTTAACTAAAATTAATTAACTGGTGTACTAACACCGGAAATGATTAACTAAATATATCAATTCCAATAAAATACTTAAAAAATGGTAAATTAAATAATTACAGGTAAACTTAAATATTTTAATACTGCATTTACTGTGGAAAATAACTTAAAATTTAGTAACTTCGTTACACACCCCCATTTCTTCGGAAAGAAAAGGGTGGCACATCCTTTTCGGCACTATTCCTTGCGGTGTCCATGGATGCTGCAGGACGTGGAGATGAAAGCGTTCGGCTTCAGGATGTTACACTGCACTTCTCGGCTTACTGAACTTCCTTTGGAGATGGGGCAGTTACAATCCCGGGACATCTTCCCACGACGGCCGCATCGGCAGCAGAAAATGATCGGAGTATATGAACAGGTATCACGACGGTGACCTGCTAGACCGCAACGCCAGCATATATTATTCTTCCATACGGGTATGCGGGTTCGGTGGAGATAAATATTGGCGACGTTGGTTTGGTTAGATATTTCGGCCTGTCGTTCGACTTCTCGGATGTCAGAGGTAATGGTGGACCAATGACCCCCCGTAGTGGTGTCTTCTCGGGTTTTTGGCGGGCGGTGACAGTGGTGGTAATTTCGTAAGGGAAGGAACTGGACTGGTATATTTCATTCTTTTGAATGGTCCGGTGGGTGATGAACTTTCGGGGATTGGGGATTTAAGACCTGGTGGACTGGTGGTTATCGGTGTTTCGATGGTTTCTGTAGCTGGACGTCAGACACGTCTAGAGCCTCATCGGTGAAGAGCTCCATAGGTGGATCGTCTTCTCGGGCGGTTATTGAAGTTATTGTTACTGGGGTTGGTTCTATTTCTTCCATGGCGGAATCTAGTTCTCGGACTTCGGTACTCTGACTGGACATGATGTGGACTGTTTGAGGGACTTGAACTGACTAGTCCAGATACAGGTTAATGTCTGCTTATATAGCAGTATAAAGGAGAAGGGATTTGTAGGGAAAGAATAATTTTTAAGGAAGGGGAAAACGAAAGAGAGAGAAGGGATTTATTGAGAAGGGATAAAAATGAAGGAGAGGAGGGATAATGATAAGAGAACAAACGGAGAGCAATTTAGAATGAGGAATGGATGCTTATGCGGGGACAGGAGAGGGTTTTAAACCGGTACCGGCATCGTCGGATTTCTCCACCACGTAGAACCCGTTGCCTAACCTGGCGAAGAGGTAGGGGCCAATCGTTGAAATTTGGCCCCATACTGTCCATCCTGGACTCGAGTTCGGCAAGAGAACCTGGTTCACGATTGGTGGGGGAACTGGTAAGGGACAAAGTGGTCGGGATTTGGTCGCCAAATAGCGTGGCCGCGGTTGGAACGCCGCCGGGCGGCGACGAAACGGACAGGATGGGGGTCTTAATAGAGGGTATCGAAGGGACGGAAGGGATCGATGCAGCGGGCACGGAGGTAGAATTAGGTAGCGGTGGACCTAGTTGTTGTCGGAAATAATTGTCCAAAATTGCTGGCACCTCTAGTCCGGTTAGGGTATTGGAATGACGTGCTGCAGGGAGTGGGATGTGGGTTTTGGGAAAAATTGGTGGCCGGGGAGCTGGAGTGGCCATACGCCAAGGTCTGGTGGCTCTCCGCTGCGTAGCTACCAGATCGGCCAACTGCGGTATCTCCTGGACCTGAATGCGGTGCAGCGGGATGGAGATGCGGACGCTGGACGCTGGTTCGGATGGTGGAGCTATGGGCCGCTTGTTCCCTCCGCGCTGTTGATCTGCAAGGTGGGCGACCATTTTCTTAACCTGTCTCATTCGGGAGGTTTGTTGTCTCCGCTGGGTAGGCTCTACCTTTACTGAGGGTGGATGTTGTATGCGGTTTTTCATTCTGAAACATAATTAGTGACGGGGAACGGGTTTCAAATCTTTTATATGGACACATGAAATTTTATTTCCCGCTTCATCTTTCAACTGGTAAACGACCGGAGAAGTGACTAGTTACGGTGTAGGGGCCGGAGTATTTTGGCGCGAGCTTGGCTGCGAAACCTTGTGCGGAAGAAAGGTGGTGTTCCTTTTTCATGACTTGATCCACTACGTGGCATCTCCAGTTCCTACGGCGGAGTTTATAGTGATGTTGCTGGGTGATAAATGTGGTGTGGTGGTGATGGTATGGAGAGTTCCGAAACGGGTGGGAACTTCCTCCAATGGATCCTGGATGACAGCTCGTGCAGAATTTTACGGCTTGTTCTACATGACACCCACTTGGTGAATCGATCTTGGAAGACAGCTGGAGAATAGTTGCCCTTCGAAAACCTTGGTAATGGACCCACCAAATTGGTGCTGACAGCTTGCCATAGCTGGTGGTTTGCGGACGGCTGCATCTGACCTGGTGTTTGCTTTTGAGCTAAAGTCTCGAAAATCAAGTCCACAGCCCCGCTTGAAGAAATGATCGTCAAGAGCAGTAATGAGAGCACCAGGGTCTCGTGATTCTACCTTGACACCGTGTAAAGCAGAACGCACAAGGTCCTCCACGGAAAGCAAAGTGAAAACGGGATAACTAACGGGGATGCTAATATGGGAGCCTCGGATACCACGGCCACAGCCCCGCTTGAAGACGTGGTTGCCAAGAGTCACAATACCAGCACTAGGTCCTATAATTTTACTTCGACACCGTCTGAAGTAAAACATATAGTACCACTAAATCGGTATAAACTTAACACGGAGGGTAACTAAACTGAACTCACCCTAAATTGAACACGGTACACACCCTAAACGGCACTTTACAAAATTCGGCTTGTAAAACCTTAAATAAAATATAATTAATAATTTTAAGAAAATTTACGGAACTTCGTTACAAAATATTAGTAACTAGCTTTGCCTAAACTTTTACAATAAGTTACTCCTTGGAAATTAGTAAAATATTAATTAGGAACTTAAAAGTTAAACTTCTTATAACAACATTCACAACTATTCAGTAACTTAGTGTAATAGCTTATATCCGGAGTTTTAAAAATTTAAATCAATTATTTTTTTTGAATTTTTAAAACTTTTTGTTGCTATATTCGAGCAATTGTTATTCGAGCAATTGTCATTCGAGCAATCTTCCATTCGAGCAATTATCATTCATGCAATTTTCCATTCGAGCAATTGCATATTCGAGCAATTTTCCGTATACCCTGAATTTCGAATACTTACCTTCAGAATACTGCTTTTGCTGTAAAGCTAATTGTAAAATTCGTTTACCACGGCTGTTCATTTCTGTATAAAACAACACGAACACAGTACAATGATAAGTAGCCGTTTTCATGTCAAAATAAATTGCATTGGCTGACACTTCGGGAAGTGTCGTTTACGCTCGTTTGTCAAGATGTTGGGTAGGCCACACAGCTTACCGGTGTCCGCCGTCTTTTTTTGCATTTTGAATGCTTAAAATTTTTTGAAATTATGTACTCATTATAGAATGGACAGATATTTGAGAAATCACCAGAAAAACACTTTGGTCCAGGGTGAAGGTTTGTTCAGTCCGCCTTGGCGCTGAACCTGTTAAAAGTGATGTACGTATTTACTGCTACAGAAACGGATGTACTAAATACCTGAGCAGTCAACTTTACCTTCATTCTCTTAAAATTATTCGGATATATGATCGTTGGTAAGACGTGGTGGTGCCAGACTCAAATTTGTGGGTCCTATCTTCCTCGTAAAATGCTTGAAGATATTTTTTGCTGGTAATTCCTTGATTGTAGTGGAATTCATAGTTGAAAAAATTGTTTCTAGTTGACTTCAATAGATGTGGAGTGTCGAAAATACAAAATACTTATTTTAATATTTTCTACAATGAAGTAAGGTTTTTGTATTGTTACGTTTAAGTCTTGGTATAATTTATTAAAATTCGATCCCCGATCTGATATTGTTGCCAAAACGTGTAACCCAATGTGTTGATGGCCCGGCCTACGGTATGCTGCCACCAGGTAACTTTTGGCGGAATTGAACTTAGAAAGCTCAACACTTCCGTGTTACCACCTTTCTTTAACTATTAAGACTGCGTGCGTTCGGCGGAGTTGACCAGCTATGACGGGTCCAGTGAGACTCGTACTCAGAGCTATAAGAATTTCTTTCCTGACTAAACTCAATCACATGAAAATCAAGATCAGCCCAAAACAAAGTTTATTGATAAAGAAAATTAATTGAAAGAATATAAGCCAGTTTACACCCTGATATTTATGAATTGCACTAAAATCTACAACTAACCCAAATAATAACAAAAACAATGGTTGCAAGTAATACAAAATGTATGTAAATTGGATTATAGACTTTTGAAGATTAATTCGATTTAAAACAGCATAATCCCAAGTAAAACAGAATCACAAATTACACAAAATAAACCTGAGATAAATATCTCAAAGAAAAGTGCAAAAATAACACAAACAAAATAGAAAAAAGGTTAGTGCAACTCTCTAAAAGAAAAGGAACATAAATCAAGTTATTATACAGTTGAGATTAAAGCAAACAATTACAGCACTTGAAGGCTATAATTAATAGTACCAAATAGAAATAGGTAATTGAATTAAATTAAAATGATAGTAATAATCACTTCCTAATGAAACCCTTGTATAATCTGACTTATGCCTCTTTTAACACACAATTTTATATGGAAATATAATTTCCGTAAGTTAACGTTTAATGTTAACTTTCCTTTCTTTATAATGATTAGAAATTCTAAAATAAGGTTTCAATAATGAAACAGATAAATGACAGAATAGAAAAATATAATTATTTGAAACAAAGTTAAAATAATTTATCATTCACTGAAAATGATATCAAAAGAAAATTATAGTATTTTCTCAACACAAAATGATATTTAAATTTAATTAATCAAGAGAAAACTGTAATGTTTTCTAAACACAAAGTAATATTTAAATTGAGTTAAAGCTCTTAGCAAAGACTGAATAGTCTGATTTCCCCTTTTTAATATAATTAAATATTAAAACGAAATCAATGGTAAAATCAACATCAAACCAAATTTAAATCAAACTTAAAACAAATTCAAAACAATATGAAAAAACAAATTCAAAACAATATGAAACAAATACTAAATCGAAATCAAATCAATACTAAAGCAAACTCAATTCAATACTTAATAAACACAATAATTCAAAATTAAAATACAAATAAAGAATAGAGAGAGAGTATCTTTCAATGGTTAATAATTAAATTCAAAATTCTACCTGTACATAGAATAATATTCCCAAACATGGATAATGGACTTCGAGATTGGATCTCTTCGAATAACTTTAACTTTTAGTTGATTTTTATGAGTCCCGGCTACGTTCTTAGAAGTTTTGACTGTCTTTTAATAATTTATTATTAATAATTGAACACTTGAAATTATTTCAAACTGCTAAATCACTTTTACTTTCTTATTGGAAATCAACTAATTACTGCAAAACCCGGCACAGAACTGACTTCTGTCGGAACTTCAATCGCCCAGGAAAACTATTATCCCCAAATTCTAAAAGTTTTTAGGCCAATAGAATCATGAAGGCGTTTGAATATGCACCAATAAGCCTCTCATCTAAATTCCATTTCTTATCGATTTTATGACTCTATTTTTCAAAACAAAATCTCACAAAATTTCTCCGAAGTGATTTAGCTAATTTATCACCTAACATGATTTTTAGTCAAAAATTCTGAAAACTGAATCGTTTAGATAACACACGTGCGGCCTGCTAACAAAGAGCTCACACATGCCGCCCGGATATTCTAATTATCCTCTCAAATTCTTATGAACTGATAATTTCACAATATTTCATCTTTTATAAATGATGAAATTAAATCCAACAGTAAACGCAAAAATACCCTTTATGGAAAATTACTACCTTAAAATATGCTAGGTAGGCTTCTGATACCTGCATTTAACATTGAAACGCAAAGGTATTTTAGCAGAATAAGTGCTGCATTTAACATTACTCTCTCCTTAAACGAAAATATACCTTTTAAAACTGAGGTGTAATTTCGTAACAGATCCCCCATATGCAAAAGAAGGTTGAAACTACACCACCTTAATCTAATTAATCTAAATTAACTGAATAAGCGTACGAGTTTGTTCCTGTCCAAAAACAAACAAGAAAAAGAAAGTTTTTTTGTTTTGTTTTAAGTACTCGCGCACTTCGATGCTCTCGATATTGTACACTGGGAGTTCGACAATAAATCGCACACAGGTTGACAGGAGTCTTGAATTAAGGTCCTCTGTGCGGATCTTATGGATTGATGGCGATGTCGTCAGGCAACGACACTATTTCATCTAGTGGAACTGATTCACTAATAGCTCCAAGTGTGACAGGATTATCCTTGTCGTGTTTGCGGTAACTGACGACCTCGTTGACACAACGGAACCTGTCGTGGCGCTTCTTATACCATTTAGCCACAAACTTCCATACTACAGTTATGAACAGTCCAATAAGTATAAACAAAACTAGACTGCTTATCGATTTTAACCATGTATCGTGGAAACTTTGAACTTCAGCTACTTCCAAATGAGCTGACAATCGATTGAGTTCTGCCATGGTTGCGTCTAAATTGAGAAAATCATGGCTTGATACATGCTTCAGCAACCCTTGTAAATCTGTATTATTGGTCCAATAGAATGGTATCTCTTCATCTTCTTGATTTTGATAAGCATGGGAAAGTGCTGGTATCGCAAACTTATCTTGATGAACATGGACATGCGTACCGTTAATATTATGTGGTAACAAAGTATGTCCATCCATGACTATTTGACATTCCTGTTCCACGGATATGAATCCCGTATCCTGGAAAATCACTATTCGTTCGTCATCCAATTCGTTAGGACATTGAACCATCGCTCTTGTAGGTGTTGGTACACTGAAAGCCCATCTATTCGCGTCTTCTTCTGCTCGAATAACGGTAATGATATATTTATGGATCATTATTAACATTTTAATCATAGATTTATATATTTCTTCATTTAATAATATATTTATTTATTTATTTTTCCGTCCCCACCCCGCAACTGGTCCATATGGTGATCTTCTCGGCACAGCATGGAAATAGTTGTCCGGTTCACCAGTTGCTTCTAAGCACGAGGTTCCGGTAAAGTGACAGTGACCAGAGGTAACGACAACTCACGAATTGAGTCTTTAACGAAATACTGTTACTGCGACATCACGAATTAAACATCCTGACTTTCAGCGATGCGACAAAACAAGGAGTCTCCAAAGGGAAAAGAACTATTTTACAAGAAAAAACAAGGACAACGATAAATCGTGGGGGATTAGAACTGTCAGGGTTCGATTATGAAACCCAACACAATAATAGAACTATCAAAATTATCAATACCGATAATAATGAATCTAATTTAGATAAGCAACACTACTTCGTCTCTAGCAAGGGTTCAAAAGTATCATGATAGATACTCAAGAAGATGATGAGGAACCTCGTTTAGACACCAAGAAATATTTGGTACAGTGGTTTGAAACCTGTCATCGCCATAACTATAGTGTAGCTGGGCGTTATCTAAAGGTCCTTTACAGATTACAAGAAATGGGACTATTACCTTACAAAATTAACGAGAATAGCGAGGATGATGAATCCAGATTAAATCCTCTTTCATTAACAGAACGTGACATTGTAAAACAAACTCAAACCAGACCACGTACAACCAAGAAAAGTGGCACAAGAAAAGTATTATGCCAAAACAGCGACAAGGGCTACAAAAATGGTATTATCAATGACCATAAGTTGACTACTGCGTCAACAACAACAACAGTAATAATAATAATAATATTGCTAGGAACTGCAGGTTTGCATGTGAGTCAGGAGAGTCCTGACATTGGCCCAGTGCTGGTATTGTGGATCTTGCCAATACACTTCGAGATGGAGTAGTACTCTGCACATGGCTCAGTAAAATGGACCCAGGATGCATCGATATTTTATACAAATCCAAACAGATAAAATAAAGAAATTATATGAAATAATGGAAATATATGAAATGTCACCTCTGGTTTGTCGGGGACAAAGCTACAGAAGCTTTTGGAATCGACCTTGTAGAAAGGTAGAATAGGAGAAAAGGGGTCAATAGGAAACTTGGTCGATCTTGTCTTCCTCTACCCATTTCTCCATTCTTCCTCCTAGAGTTTCCCTTGATAAATCCAGGGATTTGGTACGGATGGAACTCTACTCCTGGTACCATACGCTGGAGGTAACTCTAGGGGACTTCGTGTTGCTTCAGTCCCTTCTTCTTCCATCACCGCTACTTCTTCCCCTGCGGCTACTTCGGGACGAACTTCCCGAGGGACTGGGCTGCTTTCAACAGGTTCTTCGACAGGATCTTCGGCAGCTTCTTCCAACATGATAGAGTGATGATGTGGTGGCAATATTATCAGAGCCCCATGACTGGCTCTCCCTTGAGGGATCTCATCCTCAAGTGACTGGTCTTCAACCTCCTGGGTGGCGTCGTCACCCTTCCCACCAATTTCTTCCTCTTCTTCTTCATCACTTACCATCGGCAACACGGCTTGATAACATTTAAACTTTTTGATGAGGTTGCTGTGTATTCTGATGTTCTTATGTTTTCCGGGAGCCTTTACCGTGAAGTTCACTGGACTGTTCCTTTCCAGTACTCGGTAAGGCCCTTTCCATTTCCGCGTGAGTTTTTTATTGATCCCGATCTTGGTTGCGAGATCTCTTATGAACACTAGATCTCCTATCTGGATATCTTTAATTGTAGACTTCTTCTGGTATCTTTCTTGACGTTCAGCCGCCTTCATTAATTTTTCTCGTACCTCCGTATACACGACATGTAATCTTTGCATTAATTCACTACCATAGTTTTCGGTTACATCATATTTAATTTTTCTTGGTTTCATGACGTCATCAAATGGGAACACACAATCTCGCCCATGTAATAAGAAAAAAGGCGTTTCTCCCGTGGCTGAATGAATCATGTTACGATAGGCCATAACTACATATGGTAAAAATTAAAAATTGGTCCCATTCTTTCTGATCTTTTTCAACGAAATGAGATAATATTTCTTTCAATACTCGATGTGTTCTTTCTATCATTCCATTGGCTTGTGGATGATATGGTGTTGTTTGTATTTTCTGAATCTTAAGTAGTTGACATACCTCTACCATTAATTTCGAAAGAAAATTGCTTCCTTGGTCGGTTAACAATTGTTTTGGAGTTCCGTGTCGACAAATAATTTTTGTAACGAATGCTTTTGCTACCGTCTCGGCTTTCTGATCTGGTAACGCGATAGCTTCAACATACCTAGTCAGGTAATCCTGAAACGTCAGTATGTATTTGTTTCCTTTATATGACGTTGGTAATGGTCCAACTATATCAATTGAAGTTCTTTCAAAGGGTGTAGTGACTTCCTGAAATCTTTGAAAAGGTGCTGGTTTCTGATTTGGCGGTATCTTCCTATAATTACATGGTAAACATCCTTCACAATATTCTTTAATATCTTTCTTCATATTTGCCCAAAAGAAACTTCTCTTTATAGCTTGATACGTCTTTGGAAATCCTGGATGTCCTGCATTCGGTGCATCGTGGTAAGCTTCAAAAATTCTTCTCTTCATGCTGTGTGGTGCTACTAACCTATCTTGGTACTCATCTTGCTCTCGAACTTTATATATTACCCTATCTTCATCCTCATAAAATTCGGAACGTCCTTTTATTTGTTGAATCTTTTCGTCCTTCTGTTGTTCTTCAGCTATCCTTTGTCTATCCCATACCGGTCTGTATGGTAACTCTTCCGTTCTAATTACACCAATTACCTCTTTAGTTTCTTCTTGGTCTTCAGCTTTTCTTATTGTTTCGGTTATCGTATCTCTTCCTGGTAATCTACTCAAGGCATCCGCATCTCCATGCTTCCTTCCAGGGCGATGCTCGATTTCGTAGTCGTATTCGCACAACACTAGTGCCCATCTTGTTAATCTGCTACTTGGATCTTGAACCTTGAATAACCACTTAAGAGGTCTGTGATCGGTTAAAATCTTGAATCTTCTTCCAATTCGGAAATACTTGACTACCCATACTACCCCTAAACACTCTCGTTCTGTAGTACTGTAGTTTCTTTCTGCTTTATTAAGTTGTCGACTTGCATAAGCAATTGGATGAAGGTGTCCATTTTCTTCTTGACTTAGGATAGCACCAAGAGCTGTACCGGACGCATCTGTAGTAAGTACAAAGGGTACGGTAAAGTCTGGGTATCGTAGTACTGGTTCCTGACAAAGCGCTTCCTTAAGAGTTTCGAAAGCTTGTTGTTGACCTTCAGTCCAAATGAACGGTGTTTCTTTCTTCGTTAAATTTGTTAAGGGTAAGGCAAGTTTCGCAAAATTTGGCACGAACCTTCTATAAAAACCTGCTAATCCCAAGAATGCTTTTATATCCTTAATTCTTTTCGGTATCGGATATCCTTTAACTATTTCCACTTTTTTAGGATTTGGTTTAACCCCTTCTTGACTAATAATGTGTCCTAAGTATTCAGTCTCTTTCTTCAAGAACTGACACTTACTAGGTTTTAACTTTAATTTGGCTTCCCTTAGTTTCTTGAAAATTTCTTCTAATTTATTAAGGTGCCCTTGTAAACCTTCTTTTTTCGTTGAATAAATAATAATATCATCTAGATATACACTTATATACACTTGGTTGGAGCGAGATCTGCTAGTAATAAATTCATAAATCGTTGCCATGTAGCAGGTGCGTTAATTAATCCAAACGGCATCCTGAGACATTCGTTATGACCTTCCGGTGTTGAAAAAGCTGTCAACGGAATAGATTCTTCTTCCATTGGTATTTGCCAATATCCTGCTTTCAAATCCAATGTTGTAAACAAACTAGCTTTCCCTAGCTCATGAAGTGTTTCTTGTAATGATGGTAAAGGAAAATAATCCCTTTTCGTAATTTTATTAAGTTCTCTGAAATCTATACATAATCTTATATTGCATTCCCCTTCAGCTGCCTTCTTTGTCACTAATACGACTGGCGCTGACCATGGACTATTTGAATGGCGAATTATTCAATCTTCCAACATCTCACTGATTTGTTCTTTCAGCACACTCCGGTAATGAAATAGTACTCGGTATGGTGCTTTTGTAATAGGAGGTTGTTCCTCAATTTGAATTCGATGCTTCATATATGGTGTACTGGTTAAAAGTTGTCCTTCTTTATGGAAAATATCTTCATATTTCTTGATTAATTTTCTTACTTCACTTTTATCTTCCTTTAAATGACTGATGTCTATTTTATCTTGCCAATCTTCGTTACTATTGTGTACTGCCGTAGTTATTTGGTTAAGTACACTGTTAACTTTTCTTTTTGTTCCGGTTCCTTGACCTGGTTGAATATTATCCTCAACCCTAAATATACTTGATTTATTTAAAAAATTTCTTCCATCAATAGAATCTGTCCTTGTTGAATCGTTTATATCATTGGTGGAAGTGTTACCTTCAGGTACTTCCTCATCACTTTCTTCTGCTTCTACTAAATAACCCAAAATAGTTTTCGCTGGAATCTTAAGCTCTATTCCGCTAAGATTCATTATCTTGACAGGAATCTGTCCTTCTAAAGGTTTACATACGCTTCTCGCAACTAGGATTCCATGAACCGTGACTTCAGTTGGTTCGAAGACAGCAATATTAGTGGAGCAATTGCTGTGAGATTCTGTAGATCCTATTGCTTCGCACCGTGGTGGAATCTCCAACTCCTCTTGCAGACGGACGACAGGGTAGCTAATCCGGTCTTCCTTCTCCGCTTGTAGTGATAGATTTTCCTTGTACCTATTACTGTTTCTCCAATCCGCTGAATCATTCGGATTTCCTTGTTGTAAAGCTGTTTGTCCTTTAACTTTTAAATTTTTTATTCCTTTTGAGGTTAGTCCATCAACCCTTAAATATTCATTAACATTTTTTATTCCTCTTGAGGTTAGTCCATCAACCCCTAAATATTTATTTTTTATTCCTTTTGAGGTTAGTCCATCAACCCCTAAATGTTCATTAACATTTTTTATTCCTCTTGAGGTTAGTCCATCAACCCCTAAATATTTATGTACATATTTTTATTCCTCTTGAGGTTAGTCCATCAACCTCTAAATATTTATTAAAATTCTTCTTAAATTCTCGATCGATGTCATGTGACTGTACGGCACTGCTGTGCGGAATTGTCAACTCGTCTTGCGATTGGACTGAGCGGCGTCCCTCTCTATCCTGGAAATCTCCAACATACACCTGGGTAGGTGGTGATGACTTCCTCGCGTTGCAAGTCGTCGAATTCTCGGCTCTGCTATGCTTATACTGCCCTTCTGGCATCGTAACGACTCGGTCCATCGGTCGTTTCTTATTCGTAATGGTTGGTCCGTTAACCATCACTTGTTCCATCGGGGTAGGTTCCTGAAACCTTACTCTCCCCTTTAACCCTTCACTACGGGTTTGTCCATCAACCCCTAGTGTCTTCTGGTAACCTTCAGTTACTCTTTTAATAACTTCTTCGGTTATTTCGTTAATTAATTTTTCACGTTCACCCTTCATCAGAACATCTGGTTTCCACCGTCGACTGGTTTGTTGGGGTGCTTCTGTAGAGCTGGCTACTGTAGAGTTCTTTGTCCCAACGCCTATCAGACTGGTTGCAGTTGTCCTATTGCGGTTCTTCCGTTTTCGCTTCTTTTGGCCCTTTATACTCACGCTCAAGGTCTCTGGCTGCTCCTGTCCTACAGGAATTTCAGCAGTCTTCTTAATGAGTCTTCCTTGTAGCTCCATTTCATCATCGTACCTTGATTCCGCGTACAATGGTATTTCTAAATTACCTATTTTTATTACCTTTCTGTGTTGTTGTAAACAATCCATACCTAAGATGCCATCTACACCTAAACTTAAATCATCAAACAAAAAAAACATTTGCCTTAGGTTTATGCCATTTAAGTCGATTATTCCTTCACCTATACCTGCATAATCAATTATATTCCCCTGAATATCTAATAATTCTTGCGAACCCTCGGGTTCTCTACTAATTTTCCCCTTAACAATATTAGTATAGGAAACAAAGGATTTTTCCTGGAAAAAATTCCAATAAAGCTGAATATTTGCATACACCTTCTTTAGGGCCTATACAACAAATCCTTAAAAGTCCCCAGCAATCCCCCCGGTGCGTCACCCCCTACACCCCCCTATAGGTACACTTTTTTATAAAAGTGGCCGTAGCTTCAAAACGATTGCGTTTACGAAAAAATATCAAGAGCAACAAATTAAAGCCTATAAAATTTTGCTTATTTTGATGTACCACACATGTACTTTAAGTGTGCGCTAAAGGGCGTACAGGGTTGTACAATCAGTAGAAATCCAGATTATTACACAAAAACAAATTGCAAACAACTGCAACGTTAAAAATATTAATATTTACATTACTAGTAATTGTGAGAATCATATTTACATAATAATATAACTGTTGAAAATGCATACTAATAAATAAATAATGATCTTCTAACTGTATTTATATACTCAATTCCCTTTCTGAAAAAAATATAATATATTTTTAATATAAACTTGACCTATAATGATTAATTTAGATAATTAGTTCATACCTAATTTAAATCCTCCTCTTCGGAAACCGTCGTCTCTTTGTTTTTGCAAGAAATTCCGATGCAGTTGGTGCATAGTGCGCTGCAACAAAGTCCTGCACATTGATTCAGGCATATTTCTTTACAAGAACACTTAATTAATTTCAGGAGATTTGCTGGAGCTATTTTTGTTGTTGTGGTTATAGGTTGATATTGTCCCGCAACGTTTTCCCACCCCCACTGTAAAGGGTCCAAGTCGTTCCCCAACCATGTTTGCACTTGTAAAAATGTCCGATATGAGTGGTATTTGGCTGCCCCTTTCGTGGGTGGTAATACTGCCAAATCAAAGTTGCTTTGCAGGGTTGACCGACTCACTACTTTGTTATAGGCAAAATACCTTAATTCGTTTAAACAACTAAAACTATTTTAGGCATCGTACAACTTCAGCAAAAACAATTCACCTGCTTTGGCTATATCGTCATGTGAAGCAAAGGGGTTGTAGAAAGTTCTTGCAACGTCTCTTACTGCCTCTGAATTCAATAAATTAAAGGCTTTCTTTTTACCCTGCCTAAACAAAGCAGATGTTGTATCACATCCTGAAATGGTGTGCATAAAAAGAATAACGTCGCTTTTAGGATGCAGAGATTGTTTTAAAGAAGCAATGTTGTAAAATTTGGAATCCTTTTTCGTGTTGTCGGGGCGCATAAACCAAACATTTCTGTCGCTTTTATGATGTTCTATTAACAAAACAAGAAGGTCTGTATCTTGCCCAACAACAACCACGTCTTTATCAGTAGAAAGCAAATTTAAAGCTGTCTTTACAATTAATAAATCTGCATCACCTTTTGCTTGATGAACAGCAATGCCCGATGTACGCAATTGGATTGTCACTTGTCCAATGAGCTGAATTTTGTTTTTAGCATTTCTTAAAAAGTCGTATTGATTTGTGGTTACGTAAGCGTCGCTAATTAGTTTTATGTCAGGACAGTAACGTTTAGTTGACCGTCGGTTATGTTCAGAATTCTTTGTTGATGTTAAACAATCAGAATATCCATCGAATACTACGGTACACTTGCCATATCTCTTATTTACGAAAGAAACGTATAAATTAAATATATCTAGATATGTTGATGGACGGGACCATACCACTGTGTTTAACAGATAACCACCATCAATTACATAGGTGATTTGATCGCTGTTAATATTCGAAGTGCATGGTACAACATCTTCAAAAATAGTTGATAACACTGACTTGTTTGTCTTTCTCATTCCTGATGTATCAAATAGAGATGTCGGTAATGGGGATAGTTCATATTGCATATAAGTTTTTAAATCATTTTCATTATGAATTAAACAAATAAGTCTATTAAAAAGTTGCATTGGATTAATTAACGTAACACCTTCGGTATTTACATTTTTGTTATTTATTGTAGCCAATGTTTTAACTTTTGAAACCCTTTTTAATTTAATATCGTAAAAGTTATTACCAATCATATTTTCAATTGCTTTAATTCCACAATCCGTAGCTGTGTCACAATTAATGCTACTGTCGCCTATAAGGCCGCTAGATAAAGATATTATACAATTAGTTTCGTTTGATGAAAAAGGCGGATGTTCATTTAACCAACATAAGAATTTTTCGAAATCAAGTTTATCGCGTTTCCTGCGGGAATGATTAAAGTCAATGTGCTGTTCAGAAGATTGTTGCTTAATATTTGAAAAATCTTCTATTGAATTTGATATTAGCGAGCAAGACGGCATTCCCAAAATCCAAGTCGCCAGTGTTCCTTCACCGAAGCCCCTGCCTCTCGTAAGACCTCCACTTGTCTTCATACTTCTCATTAAAATCTGTTCGATTGTCATATCTGTCCATATTCCTGCCCAAAATTTATCACTTCTTCGTATGGTAAAATATCCTTCCTTAGTAAACTTTTCAAATTCATGTTTGGGCATTTTCATTTCAACTTTATTCGTTTCTTGCAAATAAAGATGGGCACTTTTAGCATACGGAAGATGTCCAGCTGCGTGAAAATAGGGCAACATTTTTTGAACAGTATATAAATGCAACGACCAATCTGCACTTCTCTCCGCTCTTACATACAACTTTATTAGTTGGACCTGATCTAAATATTGCAACCACAAACGTGAAGTTCTGTTGGTCAGAAGTTTAGTTTTTAAAGTATCTAGAATTGTGTTTAGATTTTCTACACTTTGTAAATCTCTTGCATAATTTATGTTGTTAGTTTCCAGTATTTCAGTATACAAATCCTGCAAATTTGATTTAAGAGTGTCGTCGATATCTGTCATTTGTAATAATAAGTGCATTAAGGCAAATTGTGTTATAAAATGCGCTCGCAGTGCTCTTGCATATGCATGACCACTCATCATTTGTACCACTGATGCAGATGCATACACAGTGCACCACAATTCTTGTAAACCACTGCCGCTCATTATATGACCTACAGCACCCATGAAACTCATTAATAAATGAAATCCTCCAAGTCTAATTATCATATTTTCAAATTCTGTCGGTTGGTTACTTACTAATTCCATAGCTTTTAAATAAAGCGGCTGGTCAAATGTGACGATGCTAAACTTTTGATTATGTTAGTTGCATTCTGCCTGAGCCATTTTAAGAGATGTATATATACAATTTATATCTGAAGCAGTTAGATTTATGAATGGTAAAGGCATGACAAACGAAGTATTATAGCCTTCACATGACTTCGTAGCAGAATCCATGTACGCAGACCAAGAAGGGGGTATTTCTATATTAAGAATGCTTCCACATGTATGTAGTAAATCTAATAAATTTGCTTTATTAAGAGATTTTGGTGCATGCGAGAAATTCATTACATCTTCGATTACTATATTTTTTAAACCCTTTTTAGAGTTAGCTTCTGCAGTCATTATTTGGACAGAGCTGAATTTTCCAAGAGCATCAGAAGATGGTAACTTTTTTAAGCGTTCTATACGCTGCTGAAAATGCAAAGAGTCTTTTGGCGTAATACATTTTATCCCGCCCATATTATGGACGTATCCGTCAATACTTTTTACATTGAAATCGGCATTGTCGAAAGCAAATTGTATAAAAGAATTGTTATCTACCTTTTGCTACATCTGCCGATATCAAGGAGCTTTCGTACAACTTTGCTTCAAAGTAACTAGAGCATAATCCTAAATTATTTAGTAGATCTACAAGATTTCGAGACCCGAACTGTCTATGTAAATGCAAAGCTAATCCTGCCATAATTGGAGATACAAAAGATTTCGGCCTTGTAGCACTTACAATTAAATGCGCTATTACATTGCATTTACGTGATATATCAGTTTTTTTATTTGTAGTCACTATATGATCTATTAAATAGCGAAGTGTTTCCGGAATAATAACATTTTAATCATCGTCTATTTTACAATAATAATTGGTATCATAAGTTTCCGATCGAATATCTTCTAAAATAATTTCTGCTGCAGCTTTGACAATTCGCAAACGCTCAGCTTTTTCATTGGAATTTATGTTATTGTACCAATTTGAGGACAATATTTTATTACCAAAGCTCTTGAAAGATACAATGGTATCTTTGTTACCATAATTAGAATGAGTGATAATTATATTATCACCATAATGATCAATTAATTTACTTTTTAACGTTTTTATAGAAAAACATTGCTTACCCTCTTCAAGATTGTCCTCTATTATTTTCAGCAGTTCATTTAGTGTATACTGACATTCTTCATTGCTTTCTATATAACTGCACATACTTAAAAAATAATCCTGAAGATGGGCGTCTACAGGTCTTCCTGACGCGTTCTTTGATTCCTTTCGCGTAAAATATTTGGTGTAACATTTTTGATGATATTTTGCTTCGGCAGCTACTAAATCTATTACACTGTTTATTCGTTTGACAACAGTTTCACTCCACGTATCATTTCTTTTTTGTGCAGCATGTATAATAGACAGAGAAAATTTTTCTTTTGTCATAACGTTATGTACTATATTACGTCTTTCAGCTGGCTTCTTAACTTCCATTTCCTTACTTGCTACATCCCCGCAAAATAAACAATTTCTTTTAAAATCAAATATTTTATTCACTGATCGCAAACCACTTGAGGTACAACCGGCTTCTTCCACTCGCACTTTAAGCTTTTTGGTATACGCCTTTCTACAATGTTTATGAACTATAATACTAGTAACATTTGTTAAAATGTCTAAAAAGTCGTCTTTTCTTTCCCGGCAAGATTCTATTAAAGTTCCTAATCCCCGTTGGACAGTAACACTTTCATACTTGTTAATGTCTTCTTTACACAACAAACATACCGTATTTTCCATTTTCGTCTTTAAAAGATATAAGCAATAGAAAAAAACAGAATAGAACAAAATTTAGGCACCTGTGACGCTAAAAATATATTCAGAATAAATCTTTCCAAGATTATTCTCGCGCTAAACATGCGTGTACTTGTTTGATCTTGGTCACGGTTCCGCTGAAGCATTGCATTGGTAAAACGTAAAACGTAATTTGGATTTCTACTGATTGGACAACCCTCTACGCCCTTAGCGTATACTTAAAGTACATGTGTGGTACATCACAATACGCAAAATTTTATAGGTTTTAATTTGTTGCTCTTGATATTTTTTCGTAAACGCAATCGTTTTGAAGCTACGGCCACTTTTATAAAAAAGTGTACCTTTAGGGGGGTGTAAGGGGTGACGCACCGGGGGGATTGCTGGGGACTTTTAAGGATTTGTTGTATAGGCCCTAAAGAAGGTGTATGCATATATTCAGCTTTATTGGAATTTTTTCCAGCACTTGGCTATTTTTATGCTTTATTTCTTATACTATATCAGTTTTCAGTAAGCTTACAGTAGCTCCAGAGTCAATTAATAAAGTAACAGTTACTCCGTTAATTTTACATTTTATCAAACAATGGTTTACTTGAACCTTACTTTTTACCTGCGGTACCATTAGTACTTGCGAGGAAAAATTTTGATTTTTACCTCTTTTAATATCTAATTTCTGATTAATAATTCCTTTATTTTTGAATTCTATCCCTGATTCTAACTTTGATACTTGTAAATAATTAAATAATGGTGGAGTGACCCTATCTGTTACTTTCTGTGACATATTGTTTACTGATCCTCTTGCACATCCCCCTGGGGATCTTGTGATGTGCCTGCTTGGTTTAAATTACCCCTATTTTGATCATGTTCGCCTGAACTAATTCTACTTCTGACTCGGTTCGGACAAGAATTAGCATAGTGCCCTTCTTCTTGGCACAAAAAACACCTAAAATTTGGCCTATTATTCTCTTGATTTCTACCTGACCAATTATTATTCCTATTTCCGCCTTGCCAATTACCTCGGCCTCTTTGATTTCCTCTAGTACTTTGTGGAAAACTCATTGGCGGTTTCCACTCATAATTCGACCTATTAGAATTTCCTATTCCTTGCGAATTTCTTATATTCCATCCAAATTATCCCTTTTTGACCCTCTCGTTGGTCCTATTTTATTATTTTCTACTGCCCTAACCGTCTCTCTTTTCCAAGTTAAATTTAACCCTTCACATTCTCTGGCTGTTTCTATCGCTTCGGCTAACGTATGAACTCCCCTGTACATAACTTTTTCTCGCAATTGCGGAAACAACCCATTAATAAATTGCGTGAGCAACATTCTGTATAAATTTTCCTGTAAAATTACGTCTGTGACTGGATCACCAGTTAGCTTAATGATATCTTTACCTGCCTTTTTAATCCGGAGTACATACTCGTTTACAGTTTCCTGATGAAACTGTCTAATGCTATTAAATTTTGAAACTGCTTGATAAGGTGTTGGATGTGGAGCAAAATGTTTAATTAATTTTGTCTTTAAATCACCCCAGTCTCTACTGCTAATTAATTCCCTATCACTTAACAAAAAATCAAATGCTTGCCCTTTTAATTTCATTTTTAAAATGGTCGCTTTAGTTTCATCATCCCAATTAAACAATGTGCTAGTCACCTCTATTGAATTTAAAAATTCATGTACATTTTGTCTACCTGTGAAATTTGAAATGGTATCTATGCCAAAACTGATATTTGGTAATGGTAAATAACCTGCCTGACCAGCTTGTGCTTGTGGTAAATTTTGGCTCTGATGGCTAACTATCGGCGTTTGTACACCTGAACCTGAGGTAGTCGTTGTTGTATTGGTCGGACCAGCTAGTCCTATACTGCTCGTAACAGTGGAACTTACAGGTGTTGCTGCTGTAGTAGTAGACATTTTACCCTTCTTAAATTTTTCCTATTTTTAATTTCTAACCTGTCTTTACCTATTTGAATTTCCCTAATCTCGAAATTCCTAATGCTCAGGTATAATCTCACACGTCATTCACCTCAATCAATCCCGACTAACTAGCTACAATGAAAGTAAAAACTCCTTTAATCAACCCTTAAATTTTTCAATTTTTTCTAGCTAATCCTTTGATCAACCCTTACGTTTTTTCCTTCCTTTTTAGCTAATCCCTTTGATCAACCCTGAAATTTGCCCTTCTTTTTAAGCTAATCCCACCGCTGCCACCAACTTGTTGATGGCCCGGCCTACGGTATGCTGCCACCAGGTAACTTTTGGCGGAATTGAACTTAGAAAGCTCAACACTTCCGTGTTACCACCTTTCTTTAACTATTAAGACTGCGTGCGTTCGGCGGAGTTGACCAGCTATGACGGGTCCAGTGAGACTCGTACTCAGAGCTATAAGAATTTCTTTCCTGACTAAACTCAATCAAATGAAAATCAAGATCAACCCAAATCAAAGTTTATTAATAAAGAAAATTAATTGAAAGAATATAAGCCAGTTTACACCCTGATATTTATGAATTGCACTAAAATCTACAACTAACCCAAATAATAACAAAAATAATGGTTGCAAGTAATACAAAATGTATGTAAATTGGATTAAAGACTTTTGAAGATTAATTCTATTTAAAACAGCATAATCCCAAGTAAAACAGAATCACAAATTACACAAAATAAACCTGAGATAAATATCTCAAAGAAAAGTGCAAAAATAACACAAACAAAATAGAAAAAAGGTTAGTGCAACTCTCTAAAAGAAAAGGAACATAAATCAAGTTATTATACAGTTGAGATTAAAGCAAACAATTACAGCACTTGAAGGCTATAATTAATAGTACCAAATAGAAATAGGTAATTGAATTAAATTAAAATGATAGTAATAATCACTTCTTAATGAAACCCTTGTATAATCTGACTTATGCCTCTTTTAACACACAATTTTATATGGAAATATAATTTCCGTAAGTTAACGTTGAATGTTAACTTTCCTTTCTTTATAATGATTAGAAATTCTAAAATAAGGTTTCAATAATGAAACAGATAAATGACAGAATAGAAAAATATAATTATTTGAAACAAAGTTAAAATAATTTATCATTCACTGAAAATGATATCAAAAGAAAATTATAGTATTTTCTCAACACAAAATGATATTTAAATTTAATTAATCAAGAGAAAACTGTAATGTTTTCTAAACACAAAGTAATATTTAAATTGAGTTAAAGCTCTTAGCAAAGACTGAATAGTCTGATTTCCCCTTTTTAATATAATTAAATATTAAAACGAAATCAATGGTAAAATCAACATCAAACCAAATTTAAATCAAACTTAAAACAAATTCAAAACAATATGAAAAAACAAATTCAAAACAATATGAAACAAATACTAAATCGAAATCAAATCAATACTAAAGCAAACTCAATTCAATACTTAATAAACACAATAATTCAAAATTAAAATACAAATAAAGAATAGAGAGAGAGTATCTTCCAATGGTTAATAATTAAATTCAAAATTCTACCTGTACATAGAATAATATTCCCAAACATGGATAATGGACTTCGAGATTGGATCTCTTCGAATAACTTTAAGTTTTAGTTGATTTTTATGAGTCCCGGCTACGTTCTTAGAAGTTTTGACTGTCTTTTAATAATTTATTATTAATAATTGAACACTTGAAATTATTTCAAACTACTAAATCACTTTTACTTTCTTATTGGAAATCAACTAATTACTGCAAAACCCGGCACAGAACTGACTTCTGTCGGAAATTCAATCGCCCAGGAAAACTATTATCCCCAAATTCTAAAAGTTTTTAGGCCAATAGAATCATGAAGGCGTTTGAATATGCGCCAATAAGCCTCTCATCTAAATTCCATTTCTTATCGATTTTATGACTCTATTTTTCAAAACAAAATCTCACAAAATTTCTCCGAAGTGATTTAGCTAATTTATCACCTAACATGATTTTTAGTCAAAAATTCTGAAAACTGAATCGTTTAGATAACACACGTGCGGCCTGCTAACAAAGAGCTCACACATGCCGCCCGGATATTCTAATTATCCTCTCAAATTCTTATGAACTGATAATTTCACAATATTTCATCTTTTATAAATGATGAAATTAAATCCAACTGTAAACGCAAAAATACCCTTTATGGAAAATTACTACCTTAAAATATGCTAGGTAGGCTTCTGATACCTGCATTTAACACTGAAACTCAAAGGTATTTTAGCAGAATAAGTGCTGCATTTAACAAATGTTCTTCAACCTCAGAATACATTCAAAAATAATCTTTTTTAAGTCGATGGAAGGACATGATGACTAAAGTAAGGATTTTATGCAAATGCATGTTCTAAAATATTGATATACCAACATAATGCTTTCGTATGTACCTATCCGTATCTGATGAAATCCAATTAAATGACGCCAATTTCATTTTGCATATATTGCATATTTCGGCATATTTGAGCATATATTTATGTTAATTGCATATTTGGTCATTTTATGCAATTTAAATTTTAAAAAACTAAAATGCTATTAAAAAAAATTTTTTTGCTACCTTCCTTATGGAAAAAAAATGTTTACCACTTTTTGTCCAGGTTGTACTTTCCAGGAATTAAGATTATAGTAATTATTATTTATATTTAGCATGGTGGTGTACTTACGTTTAACAAAACAGAAAGTTCCAGCTTAAAATCAGGTACTTAAGGACTGGGAATCCTTCTAAGAATAGTGAAGGGATATTTTAAATTGGCATCAAACAAAATCCGAAATTTTAGAAAGTACATTCATTCCTTCATTCTAACGTTTAGAGTAAACCAGTGGCAGACAAATCGTTGTGTTTTATTTCTGCAATTTTTAAAGTAAATCATAATTATGTATAATTAAGTAATTGAGTAATTAATTAATTAGCTAATAGTTTTAATAGTAATAGTTCAATAGATTAATTTTATTTATAGCTTTGGATTTTCTTATATCAATAATTATTTTAAATATAGAGGAATTTTGATAAATTTTTAAGCGTTTAATTCATAATAATTAAAAAACATTGTATATAATAGTGCATATTTTACAAAAAGCACAGCATATTTTAGGTATTTTCAGTGCATATACAGGATGTTTCTAAACATATGCGAAAAATTTTAAGGGCCGATTCCTAGGGTTATTATGATCAGAAAAGTTCATATGAATGTATGTCCTAAACGGATTAGTTTTAAAGTTACAGGATGTTTAATAATAAATTAAAAGGTCATACAATAAAACACACTAATACAACAAAATTAAAGAAACTGTTGAAAATGACCGCCTTCAACTGCAATGCAAGCTTCTATCCTCCGTTGCATTGATTGGTGAGTGCGTTCAAGAATACCGGGGGTGTTTCGAACTGTCTCAAATGCTGCAACAATACGATTTCTCAGTTCATCAACATTTTCAATAGGAGTCGTATACACTAATGCCTTAAGGTGGCCCCAGAGAAAAAAAATCTAGACAATTTAAGTCTGGAGATCGCGGAGGCCACGGTTGTGGACCTCCTCGCCCTATCCACCGATTTGGATACTCACCGTCCACATCACGAGCAACTAAACTGAAATGTGCTGGAGCACCATCATGCATAAAATACATTTGTAATCTTAATTGCAACGGGACTTCTTCCAACAGTAGTGGTAGCTCCTCTTCAAGAAAGCGGCGTTATACTTCTCCATTTAACCTCATCGGCAAAAAATATGGACCGATCAAGTGATCTCCAACAATTCCGGCCCACACATTAACAGAGAATTTATGTTGATGACGGGTTTCCAATGTTAGGTGTGGGTTTTCTTCGGCCCATGTGTGGTTGTTATGAAAATTAATAATAGCATGTCTGAAAAAATTAGGCTCGTCGGTGTAGAAAACTTGAACCAAAAACTGAGGATTTAGTGCTATTTTCTGTTATATCCATTGACAAAAAGCCAATCTTTTCGGAAAATCGGTTGGCAAAGTGCCTGTACCCGTTGTATGTGATAGGGATACAACATTTGATTCTTCAATATCCTCCAAACTGTGGGGTGACTTATGTTTAAGGCAGAGGTAATTTTGCTGGTGCTTGTAGTAGGATGTTCCTCAATTTCATTTAGCACCATTTCTTCCACTTGTGGAGTTCTAACTGTACGTGGGTGCCCGCCATCAGTGGTATTTTTTTTAAAACTTTCCGTTTCTTTAAGACGTTGGTGAACACGGGCAAATATCGAATGATGCGGGATGACACGGTTCGGGTATCGTTCTTCATAAAGACGTCTAGCTGCAAGTGAATTACCATTGGCAAGACCGTAAACAAAATGCATATCGCACAACTCAGCATTTGTGTAATTCATTTTAGAAAACTTCAACAATTGACACAATAATTGGTTCATCAACTGTCATGGATACAATTGTCACAACAACTGTATCCATGGCAACTAACCGTTGTTTAGTTTAACAGACATTTAACATCTGATGAATGAACCCCTAAATCTTGTTAGTTATAGTAACTTTAAAACTACGCCGTTTAGGACATACATTCATATGAACTTTTCTGATCATAATAACCCTAGGAATCGGTCCTTAAAATTTTTCGCATATGTTTAGAAACACCCTGTATATGCGCATATTAATAGTTTATCGTGCATATATATCCGTGCTTTAATGATGACCCTACAAAGAAAAATGCAATAGGTTGCTTGCAATTACTATTTATATCTCGGGCCATCAGAATGCTTCGGTAACTACTACAAAACTTTTCTTCTCATAAGACATGAAATCCTACAATTTCATCATGGCTAACGTTATAAAACAAATGACTTTTAAGGGACATCCATATATAAAACACAATCTTTTGCATCATCTTTTAAAAGATCAACTTTATGTTTTAAAGCAAAAACAACAAATCGTTAAAGCCTTAACTTATTTCCCACTTTTTAGTTACGAAATAATGTGCACTTTGAAGGTAATCTAAATGTTTTTGCAAGAAGTTTGTATATCTTAGGACCCAAGAAGTATACAGTCAAAGCAACTTTTTTATATTCTTAACTGTACCGAGAACCTTTACGAGAATTTTTCAGAGTTTATTCCGTGGGGGGTTTATGTAGTTATTGGTAATTTAATGTAAATCAAACTATAAGAATTGTAACATTATTTAAGATTTCGATTGATTTTGAAACGGATGAAGCTTGGAATGATACTACTTAGATAATGTTTTATTAGTTAAGTGGGTGCAAGACAATAAAAGAACTGCATTGCAGAAATTTGAAAATCAGTCGAATTTAGTAGAAGTTCCGACAGGCATTTGGTTTCACGAATGTGGTTTCTTAGGAGCAAGCCCCGATGAACTTATTGGTGAAAACGCCATATTAGAAATAAAGTGCACTTACAAACACCGTAGTGGCACTATTAAAGATGTCGTACAAAATCAAAAATATTTATTTTATTATAATAAAAACGATGAAATAAAATAGTAAAAATTTATTTATTCCAGCGGTCATATATCTATGAACATTGTCATTTCCATTTAACAATTCATTGTCATTAAGTTTATTTTAAGAAATAGGAAATATTATTAGTATCAATTAAATATATAATTAATTAGAAGAAACAGTATCTGAAGAAGGGACATTCCTCACCTCTGCTTTCTCATCGACTGTCTGGGAACTGCCGCATAAATTTCAGTACAATCTAAAATTATCCTGCAATTTGTGAATGTACTAGCACAATTTGGTAAGCAGGATTTGTTTTTGACTCTTGTTATATCTTTCATTACAGTATTATGCAAAATCTCATGCAAAACGTGTATATATCTTACGGGAAGAGTACATAATCGGCAAATGTACACATTTACCGTACACATAGGGAAAAGTGGTTACGATATCTACAAAATGTAGTTATTTGTACTTTTACCGGAAAATGTGCACATTAACCACACTGAATAGGGAAATGTACATATTGTCAATAAATAAAAATTATTTGAAAAACAAACATTTTTAGTTACATCATCTAATTGCTGATTAATCTATTTCTAGTTTTGTTATGTATGATAGTATAAAACGGTTATTACAACAGCACAGTCTTCTATAAATAATAACAAAAATAAGTTCTGGAACTATTTATTTCTATTTAGAAAAGAGAAATACCAAACTATACATTCTACATAAATATAAATTATAAAGAAGTAGGTATACTTTATACTTAATCTTTATTTCTGCAAGGATTACTGTTATGACACTTAGAATTACATAAAATATTAACAGCTTTACATTTGCAATTCTTAGTATCGCATTTTCCCTTGCAATTACATTTTTTAAACCCCTGTCCGCCAGTTAGTGATTCGGCTGCAATCACTTCTCTAGCAGATTTTTCAATATTGGGAACTTGTTCGGTAGATATAAGCTTTTGCTTACAAACATAGAACTGGTTTCTGGTATAGCATTGCTTTAGTCGTCCTTCTTTTGTCCCTAGCTGGTAGTACTGATTCCTTTCATCTACTGATAATACAACACATAATAAATTACGGGCATCTGTTTTTCCTCTATCAAATTCTGGAATAGGTACTTTGACGGTGTCGCCGACTGCAGCCGGTGGAAATTTTGAGTTAGAACGTTGGCACATTTTATCAGCTTGGACCCTTAGGTTTTTGTGGGCTGTTGCTCGGTTATTATTGATAAGACGCTTTCTTTTTTCTACTAAAGAAAATTCGCTACCATTGATTTCTGCTTCATCGACTTCTATAGCTGCAGTTGTTATTACGCTGGTTTCAGTGTTTTCTGTAATTAGTGCATTAGTAACTGAAATACCTGACATTTCTACATCAAGTTCTAATTCCGCGATGTCTACTCCAATTGTCCCAACAATATTCCCTGTTACAATATTGTTACCAGCTTCATCAATCGTGTTTTCTGGTAAGGGTACTTCATAAGTACCGTCCGCAATTATTGCAGTATTTACTCGATTATCGCTAATAGGGAAATATGGTTCAACAGATAGTTTTGTTTTTTTAACAGCGGGTTCTACATTTTCGGTTACATCAACAATATTTCTTTGAGTAGGTGACGTAGTTTCCGGCATTAAATGTTCTTCTTCGAAGCTCAATTCGGTTTTGTCCCGAATTTCGATGAGATTCTCGATGGAATCGGTAATGTCAGTGGTCGTAGAGGCCGTATTAGTAACCTGATCCAAATCTTCCTCGAATTCTAATGAAGCAATTACTTCTTCTGGTAGGGTTGAGGTTTTGAGACCTAGTTTCATTTTGGTTCCAAATAAAGCTTCGTACGGGGTTTGTTTAATACCATCATGGAACGATCTGTTTTTCATTAACTGTACAAATTTTAAACCTTGTGACCAGTTAGTAGATTTATTTGTTATCATCCAGGCGGATAAAATATTTTCGACGTCCTGATTAGCTCTTTCTATAGACCCTTGACTTTGTGAGTGTCTCGGTTTTCCATGAACGATCTTGATCCCATCCCAAAGAGAAGTAAGTTCAGTTATAATTTTATTAGCGAATTCCCTCCCATTGTCGCTCTGTAGAATGGAAGGGGCGCCGAAGAGGGTACATATATCTAACAAATTATCAGCCACCTCCGAAGCTGTTTTACTTTTTAGTGGTCGTAGAACAATAAATTTAGTGAGATGGTCTTGATAATTAAGTATAAACTTGTATTCATTGTCTGGCTGTGTTTGTAGATCTATCAGATCAACTTGGCATCTAGAGTTTAATTCACTAACTAACAGGGGTTTTACCACTAAACCCCTTTTCTTGCATTTCGACTTTTGTTGGCAAACCTCGCACAAGCTCAGGTAGAGCATAATTGCCTCAACGGTAATATTTTTGTACTTCTCATTTAATTCTTTTATCATTCGATTCCGCCCCCATGTCCAATACTTAAATGGGCCTTATGAATGGTTTGGAATAATTCCTCTACAGCAACAAAATACTTTATATTGTTATTTGCACTTACAATGGGACATATCAATGTTTGTTCTTTTCCAAGAAATAAAATGTCATAACGTTGGAGGCGCCGATAATCTAGTGCAGATTTTTTACTTGTCTTTGCTTTTGCTAAACTCACTTCATTTAGTAACTGTTCGTATAATTGTCTATTTATATAAACATTATTAATATTTTTGTCACATATATTATTGAGTAGTTCATAAAACTTATTTTCCATGGTTTATTGAGTTTTATAGCACCAAACACGCACAGAACATAACTATAAAAACACGAACCCTAACCTCAAATTGCAGTCAATAATAACGGCTTACACTACGCGCACATCCGACTTTACATTTACCGTGATGCGCTGGTAGAGGTGTACATTTGCCGGATTCAGTCGGTAAAAGTGCATATATCATGATATTAACAATCTTATATTCACATTTCTCTATCAGGTGGGATAATGTGAACATTTACCGGCAATTGTGCACATTTTCCGGGCTATGTACTTTTACCGTAACATATATGTTACCACAATATTGGTTATAGTGCTCTCAGGCACAACCTAAATGCCAAATCTGTGTATGTAAGATTTTGTCTCAATTTCATTAATGTTAGTAACAATTGGTTGATTTTAGTAACCTTTTGTACAGTCCATTTAGAATAATATTTAATTTTGACGTCTACTAATTCAAATAAACTTTCAAAAAGTTCTTTTTTAGGTATACCAGTATATTCTAATATCAACTTATTTGTCTGGCAAATATGAGTGTAGTCCATTTGTAATCGCAAACTTTTTATTATTGCGTCTTTTCTTTCAATTTCTAATTTTAGCAAATAATTTTTTGGGTAACATATAAACTGAAGATGTGCATTGTGCAACCTGATGTGGAAGGTAAAAAATCTGGGCTAGGAGTGTTTTCATGGAATACGGCAACGGTCTTTCCTTGTTTGTTAAGATACTTTTTTATTACATCCGTCACAACTGCTCTTGTAATTCTCAATTTGCGACTGTTCCCAGAGTTGCTGATATTGTGGCCTCCTCCTGTCTACTCGGAACAGTTGGGTGACCAATGGGTTTTGGATTTATCTATTGTCTTTTGTTTTTTTCCCATGACTTTTAAAGGGTAAAAGAAAGCAACATCGAGTGGTTCCATAATATACGTTGCATTCGGCGGAAAACACATTAATATTGATAAGCCGGGGCAGACACAATAATGGCCTGCAGGAGCAACGAGCTTTTATTAGGGTTTCTTGGTTTAATATTACCAATAGAAAGTAAAAGAAAATGGCGGTTAGAAGAGCTACGTGTATTGTAGTTCTTTTTAATAGATTGTTAAACTGCAAAATATATGTGTTAGCAAGCATTTAATGTTTGAGGTTTACTGTTATATTTTCCACCGTCACAAATTCGAGTAGAGTAGCTACATTTGGCTTCCCCACATTTTTAATTCCCGTTTTTTTAATAGCTAATTTCAGCTCTTCAGCTTTATCATTTTTAGTTTTGTTTACATTTTCAATTTCTTCGTTTGTCATATTTGAAAATCTTGTGGGTAAGAATATTTTAAATAACTTTGTCTCTACGAGAATACGTCTACTCCAATCTCTGGTATTAACAGCTTTTATTTTTTGTATGAAGTTATTTTTATTAAGCACCATTTCACTTACTTTTAGTATTGATTTTTTGTTTGAGACCTCCAACGGAGTTTAGTTTCTTAAGATCCATTAACTGCTCCCTCCTTCCCCCGGTGGGGGGCAACAGTCTGAAGGGGACAAAATAGCCGACAACAACATGGCCGACAAAATGGGGGCGGGAAAACTTGCCGGATGTTATATCAGGCAAAATGACCGACCAATCAAAATGGCGGACAACATGGCCGATATTTGAATTTAGGCGGGGATTGCGTCACTTCGTGGTCCAGAACCAGCTTTGCTTATCTACTTATCGCACTTATTATGTTGGGGCAAACGTTCCGTGGTTCATAACTGCTGTTGGGTGTGCGCCACACTTTTAGTTGAGGACATATTTCTGCAAGCTTTGGAGTCAAAATGCATTTTTTTGCCGGAACTCTACTTTTTGTACCACCCGCTTTCAATCGTCGGCCCATGTTTTTTGCGAAATCACCAGGTTTAAGGTTTCCCGAACAGTGGACAAGGAGTGGAACGAGTGCTGGGTTATAATTTATTATGTTTTGTATCTTCTGCAGCTGTCGTTACTCGTGGACGGCCCGATTTAATTGTGATTAAATTTTCCCTGCCTTCTATTTCTGCCCGGCGTAGCCAGTATGGTATTGCGCTTCTCTAAACAATAAATTGAAAATACATTAAAAACAAGTAGAAAAGGGTAGACATATTTATATCTAACTTTATATTTGATATTCAGTTCGTTTTATGAATTTTTGACCAAATCCACATGGAAATTCGACATTTAAAGCTAAATATAAGAAATTTCTCAAAGAGCTGTGCGTTGTGCATGAGGTTCTTCCACATGAACTCCAGGTACGAGGGGAATAGGGCTGCCGAAGTACCGAACTTTCCAGCCAATATATACTGCTGAATTAACGCAGAAAGCGTCACCTCCGTCCTATCCGCTACTTCCACCAGAAAGCATGCCCCAGAACCTCTTTCAGTACCCCCAAACACCCAGTGACTCTCCCTCCACATGCCGCGATGATATTTGGATTTCCTATGGAAATACTTCGTTTCATCGATCTCCACTATCTTCGACGTCCCATCCTCATGCGGGCCTCCGATGATTGTTGGATAGTTAAGGAGGTGATCATGGCACACACCCGGCAGAAAGTGTACCAATCCATCGTAGTGTGCGATGCTGGTTCACCAATACGAACTTTATGAGCCAATTCCTTCTGCAAGAAGTCCTTCGACCAGCAAGAGAGCATGTTTACTAGTTGTATCAAACCTAATCGACTTCGGCTAAAGAATGATCCATTCCGGACGGTTTTGGTGGCACTGTACCTTCTACACTTCCGCTGGAATCCGTCCCAACAGCAGCAGAAAAACGCACAATTTGGACACATTTGAAAATTTCTATTCAATCGTCGCGCCGCCAACCATTTTAAAATGGCCATTTGATGGTTAAACTGGAGCAATCGCTGAGACCAGTTTTCCAACAGGGTGGCTTCGTTACGCACTACTCGCGTTCTCGACCAGCTGCTAGAGTGCCTGTGTTGCATGGGAGGGGCGCGGACCAATTTAAGGGGTGTCTTCATCAGTTACGAAGCATATTTCTTCGAAAATAGATACGTGTTAGCCGGTAGGTACTTCCTGGATTTTAACTATTATTTTTGAATAACGGTATGTAACTTTGTTTTTTTGTATTTTTGAGTCCCGATGTTGTGTGATTCCATTCTACATTATGGTACAGGTATGATGATGACATAACGGTCTTTTCGAAAAAGAGCGACTAGGTAAATTTTATTGTAATTCCATATATAAAACGGCAACTCAAATGTAGCGCCGTCCTTTTGCTACAACACCGTCGACATATAAATTGTATGTATTCTTACCTGAATTGTAAGAATACATGATTTAAAGCCCCTGATTCTTTTCTTAACCCTTATGTGGCGGACGGTGGTACCCGGGTACTTTTTGGGTATAAAATATTTAGTATTCCATTTTTGGGATCGGGAATCAACTTGAGCTTCTAGGACAACTATAAGTATGTAATTTTACATCTATTTTGCTAATTTCATATATGGGGATATACTGGGTGTATTTTTTTTGTGCCCCGACTAAAAATCAACATATCCTGGCTGACGGTGGTACCTGGGTACTACTGTATATTTTATACCGGAAAGCAAATCAAATTACATTGTTTTCAGTTATATATTTTTTTATTGTTGTATTTATGTTTATAATGTTAAAAAATATCAATTAATATTAGCAATTTAGCAATTATTTGCATGCAATATATTTTACTGTTTGATCTGTGTGCCGAAGGCACACAGGATTCTTGCAAATACTACACATCTTGCGAGTTTTTCTTTTTATTTTCTCGTCGCTGCGATAACATAATTTACATATGCCCTGTACTGGAATGTGTCCAGAGGAATTCCGTTCGGTTGCAGGATTGGGTTTACGAAGAATTTCCAGAGAGATTCCCAGAACACTTTCAATGGCGTTTTTCGTAAACGGGGTTCGCAATACAGTGATGTTGTCACTTCTTTGGTTCACAGCGGGCAAACACAAATCACGAGCTAAGTCTTTTAGGAAATTGCGTCTCTTACTTGTGTTCTGATACTGCGTGGGGTTGTTTTCAGTGTAGATTACATAGGCAACTAGAGCTACGATATCTAATATATTGAAAAAAAAAGGCCAACGGCCAACGGCTTGTGCGCCTCTTGCTCGTGTAAGTTCCCAGCATTTTATCCATAATGTCTACACCTGATTTAGTTTGGTTATAAAAACAAATTACTTCAGGTTTTATCTTCAATGTATCATCAATGGCATTTGTAGAGTGCATCGTTGACAATAAAACTACAGCTTTATTTACCTTTGGGACATATGAGCACAACATGGCATCTTTGTTGATAGCAAATTTTGTTGAAAAAAGAGGTCTTTCCCTTTTAGCTAATAGGTCCTGGGGAATATAGGGTTTGTTCTTCCTAAGCGTACCAAGTAGAGTGAGTGCATCTGATTTCAGCATGCGAGCAAGGGGCAGTGATGTGAAGAAGTTGTCCGTGGTGATATTTCGGACCGAGCCTTTGTAATGTCGACATAAATGCATTACCGTTTTTTCGCCAACATACAACATACAACATTAATAATACAATAATACACAGTGGTACACAGGTACCACCTCCCGCCATGTACGTTGCATTATTTTCGCCGCCACATAAGGGTTAAAGTCGATCATTATAAAACTGTGTCAAAAAATATTCAAATATCTTTAACAAAGAATATGGCGAAATTGATGTCCCCCATGCTATGTAGAAAAGCATCTTTACATTTTTCTAATATTTGGTGTGGTTTACGAGACATTCAGGGTGATAAGTTGCAAAAATACATATTTAGGATTTTTCTTAACATCTTGGTGAAAGGGGTTTCTGTAAGTGTTTATTTTTACACCACCGTCTTCGTTACCGTTCAATTCAATTTACATCAGTATTTTGTATAATACCCATTATTTTATATACAATCTTGTAGCCGCGAGGCCATAGAATGAGTCGTTCCTAGAAGTAGTGTCTCCCATGTATTCATAATATTTTGATGTAATTCTGCTTCATTCCGCATACGAATATTTTGCATCATTCCATTCCCTAACAGGAGCGGCCCACAAGTTCTCTATTGGATTTAGATCTGGCGAACGTGCTAGCCATTTGGATTTCGTGATGCTCAGCAAACCAATCATTCACAATTCATGCTGTGTGAATAGGCAAGTTCTTGTGAACCAAGATAATTGGTTCGTCTGGATAAACAGCTCTCACTGTGGGTAACATCACCTCTTCTAAAATTGCCACATAGTCCAGGGCAGTGAATCTCCGGTTCACACGGACCAATTCTCCGGCTCTGCGTGACTTGCCCATCCCCGGCATTCGGCACTAATTCGTCCACTTCTTGTAGTAGGTTGAACATGTTGAGGCTCATATCTGGTATTCCTCCGCCATAATACAATGTTACCGTCATCAGAGGAACAGAAAATTTTTTTATCTGTAAAAGTAACCTGCTCCCACTCCAGAACAAGATTTTGATTAGCGAATTGCAATCTGGTATTCGCCTGGTGTTCGGTTAAGGCGGGTTTTCTTGCAGCACGGCGACAATAAATGGCGTTAGCATGCAGCACTCTTTTTATGATGTATCTGTTACACTGAACTTGAAGGCTATCTCTGATTACAGTTGATGTAGTAAAGGGAATATATCGGGCCAGTAGAACGACATTGCGATATCACCAAGTATGCATCGTCGACTAGTACGGGGAAGAGTCATTAAGGGCCTGTTATTTTCCGCAACTTCCTGTTCTCTTCTAATCCATCTTTCTACTGGTCTAAAGCACATAAATTTTGAAATCAAAATACCGCGCAAATGTATTCCCCGGCAGATAATGTTAAAAATATAGTGGGTTTACCTAATTTCCGAATGGTAGTCAACAACGATCTACGATCTCTACGCCTAATTTCCGACTTTATACGATCAGAGTACGATACTTTAGAACTGTCGTTGAAGGTATAGTCCGCAAAATTGTGGGAAAACATAATTCGTCGATATATGGTATCGTATACCAAAGTATCTGTTTTTACCTTGGCCGGGCGCTATTACTTCGACGTTATTTACGGCATCTGCATTTCTGTCTTTTACTAATACCTCATCACTTCCTGCCGGAAGATCGGTTAAAGTGATTTCTTGGCAAGTATTGTCATTCATGGACCTCTCGGTAGATATTACATTATCCGCTTTAAAATCGCTACTTTCTACAATAAAACCTACATTTTCGGTATACTGTTTTTCGTAACGCTTAAAATATTCTCACTCAACTTCAATATTGTACACTTTGTATAACGAGGTGTCTGTCAAATTAGACAACGCATCGCAAACTATTGGTGCTCTGATGGTGTCATACATATAGTCCGTTTTGTGTTCAATGTGCCTCTTTAATTTAGCTTGAATTATAGCCATGTCAAATTCTCGCGGTAAAACTTGTCACATATCACTAATTTCAACAGGAATGTTGACTACACTACCTTTAAGACCTAGCTGGGGATTTAAGGCATACTAACGATCTAATCTGCATTCAATTTATGTAAGGGGTTGTCATTCGTTCCTCTAAGGCGGGTGGCAGACAGAGATTTGACGTCGACCGTCATCGAACGACCAAATTTATGAACACATGTGTTTCAATGTTTTCAACGACCGTCCTCGGCCGGCAGCAACCGTCCAGTTCGAAAACCTAACAGAAAACTAAACAGTTTTTAAAAAAACGAATAACTCAACATAAAAACTCTATTAAAACTAAATTATTAACCCCAAATAAACCTAACACAGCATTATCAGATCACTCTGTTGAATTTCTTCACAAATTTAATTTTGACTCCCCAAAAATATGTTATTTGAAATGATTGAAATAAAAAAGAGTCCCAATAGTATTAATTACAAAACTGATATTGAAAATTTAAATATTGCTCATCACAATTTATTATAACAGAAACTTACTTTGAAGTGTAGAGTACATCATTTTTGAATAGTTTTCTATTACTATATTGGTTCAAATATTCACTATTTTATCAAATTTTAAAACATTTGGCAATTGACTGTTCTGCCATTTTACTTGCAAGAATAAAACTTTTAAAAATTACTAAATTTTTCAATAATTGATGGAGGATCAATTTCAAAAAACAATAAAATGGATTAAATAAACTCAATTTAATAATTGTATCAAATTTTATATGTGTTAATTGTCATCGTAACAGGTAATCACAAATTTTGTATTTTACTATGAATCTTTCACTTATCGATTTTATATCCCTTACAGATCATTTGTAATGTTTTAAATATACTGAAGAAGATCCTTAAGGATCGAAATATATTTATGTTATTTGCATCATTTAAAATTGTGTTTTTTTTCTCTTTATGTAAAATTTTTTCAACAATTTTTACTAAAGATTGGCTGCCCAAAATTTCCAATTAATCATCGTCAAATTCGTTAAAACAGCCGTAATTATTCCTTCTTAAATAATTTATTAAATTGACTAAAGTATCCTTGGAATAATTAGTAAATTTAGTAATTAGTAATTTAAAGAACAGTCCTTCGCAGCAGCAACATATAAAATTAGGAGTACATTTTCTAATCCCTTACTTTTTTCATCCCTGATTTCATACTAATTAACTCCCTTTGTACTCTACATTACCCCTTAATTTTTTTTAAACCTACTCTATTTCTTATCAACTGTTTGGCTTTGTATTCTACATTACCCCTTATTTTTTTTATAGCTACTCTATTATGTATCAATTCTTTCTCCTTGTATTCTAGATAGTTTCGTAATTTTTGGCTACGTAGTTTTTTCTACCCTTCCTATTCGCGACTATTTCGACAATCGACAATGTATAAGGACACAACTTAAATATGCTATTCCGAGGGGCATTTAAACGTTGAATAAAATTGTATTTTAATAATTGCGCTAAATAATGAATTGTTTCAAAACTACACCTTACCGCAACCCCATTATTGACTCGCTGTAATACGCGAACTACGCTCTGAATCAAACATCCAACTCAATAGTTAATTTTTAAGAATATCTTTAAACTAAGCTACAGATTTATTATTACATGATAATATACCCGCTTCAAAAGTTATAAAATACTTTGACAACGTTTCATTAACCCTAGTTAGGTTAAGGTATATTAGTTACGTAGACGTATAACGTGAGTCCGATGGACTCATATTCAGAATATTGTAAAATTAGTACCTGATTTAGTGTTATTTACTACTTGTTAGAAGATAAAGGTGTAGTAAGTTAATATTTTGTTTATTTTTGAAAGTTATTTTTGTTATACATTATTATTTACGATTAACACAAAGTCTGTTTATACTTGAATGTTCATTGCAAACGTTGTTCGAACATTTTTCACACTGCTATTTCTGCATTCTACTCTTCTTTGCCGGACACAGAAAGCAACGCTTCTTTTTTGGTGGAGCTTTTAGTTGACTCGTTCCTGCACCATCATCCCCTGTGAAGACACTGATTGCCCGCAGTGTTGATTTTTGTAAACCCATTTTCCTGCATCTAATTTGTGGCATCACAAGATGTTCTGCTACCGATCTAAGGAAAATGCGCCTCTTGTAAGTTTTCTTTTTGTTCCAGTCGGGGTTTAGATTCATCCATATTACGTAAGCTGCAATTCCACAACAGTCTACAGCATTCCGAAAAAATGCTAGAGGCCGACGATTGCAGCGCCTTTTGCACATGTATTCATGCACTAATTGATCAAGCCCGTCCACGCCGCTTTTTGTCTTATTGTATTCTAAAATAATTTCTGGTTTCTTTGTTTCTTGATCCACTTCTGCTGTATCGTGCATTGAAGATAATACGACAACAGCTCTGCGAGGTTTGGGAAAGTATGAAACTAAAGTGAACTGTTTTGTGAAACCAAAAGTTGAAGATTGTTCTGGTCGGTTCTTATTTGGTAAAAATTGCGGGGGATAAATCTTTTATTTTTTTTTACAGTTCCTACCATGGTAAGTCCTTTACTCAGCAAAGATTTGGCAAGCATGAAATCTACAAAATAATTATCGCAAGTTACGTTTCGATTTGTATTATAGTATGGTGCCGTTAAATTTTCAACTACAGTTGCACCTAATCTTACTGCTTTCGTATTTCCTGTCTTGCCCAGATAAGGAATACCATTTAGTGGATAAAATGTTTCTGAATCACAGACCCACCAAATTTTCATTCCGTACTTATCGGGTTTGGATGGCAAATACTGGCGAAATGGACATCGTCCTCTAAATGGCACTAACTTATCCTTCTTCTTGTACACTGCGTGTAGACTTATCGTCAAATCATATGAACCTCGTTAGTGATTTGAATCTACTCAGTCCCATTGTGGCTCGAAAACTCCATATAACTTCATAATTAGTATGGTGTTTTAGATGTCCTGCAGTTATAAGACCTAAAAACGCTAATATTTCAATATTGTCGCAGTTTTTCCATTTCAAATTGGACTGCTGCTGTCCGTTCACGCGTGCAGTTTCCATGTTTGTATATTTCACAATGTCAATTATAGCATCGTCGAGATACAAACGGAACGAATGTACTGGTTCCTCTAAAACTTTACCAGGAGGCAAGATTACTTTCGCACATTGGCCTTTGATGATGTTGTGAGCGCGAGTGCGTCCAGAGGCTTAGATAGCCATACGGTTCCATCTTTCCCAGTATACTTGACAGCATCATAATCTTCAGATGAACTGTTTCATCAGACTCTTCAAGTTCATCACTAACTTCTATGGCTACAGACTCTATCAGATTCCGATGAATCAGCAGTGTCTTCTTCATCTGAATTCAGAATTAACAATTGCTTCATATTCTATATCACTCAAATTATCGATCACATCTTGTAATTCTTTTTCAGTAAGTCCCCTTTTTCTACAGTCCATGGCTACAAATACGCAAAGAATGCAATTAGTATTATATTTTCTATAATTACTAATACTAATGAAAAGAACTAACTATGTGTGTATAAATTTAGTTTACTTACTAATAATATAATTTTCCGGAATTTTCAATAAAGATTTGCATAAAACTAACCACAATTACATAAAACAAACCACTCCACGTCACAGTAACTTCAGAAATGAATAAACGAGGAATAAGATATTTATTTTGCAAGTTGCAACCTGCACAAACCTGCGTAACCGCGTGATAAATGCGTGAGTCCGCAAGACTCGCTTAACCGTTTACGTTACAAAAACCAAATTTAATTTTTTTTTGGATTGATTTAGTAAAGAATGACTCGATATTCAACATAGTTATGCCCGTTGTTACCACTAACAAAGTCAAAAAACAACAAACCCCTAGAAAGATTATTAACAAAAATATTTAAATAATTAGGCATCGCTAAGTCCGCAAGACTCACCTTATACGTACTAGGGTTAATATACTTCAAATATGGCCTTCACCCATGTCTTAACTTATTTGCATTGACCGTGTAGCATTTATTTTTAATTTTGACATATTCGTATTTCTCTTCACTTTTCCTAATTACATGTATTTTACAGCAGGCATTCCTTTCCTCACCACCGTTGCGGTAGAATGCTGGGTGCGTTTTTTTAATATGATATCCCCCAAGTAGGCCTAATTCATAAAACGTACAAAATTGCAGCGAATCTAGAAACTACAAACACAAGAAAACGGTGTTAAAATTGAAAAATTAAGTCAGTATATAGTAACTTAACTTTTCACTGTTTAATATTAAAAATAATGCAAGTCTATAAGAAATTGCAGCAACAAAAAACCTTTCTTATTCAAGTGCATAAGATCTAGACGATGATCTTTCCCCATTATTCTGTAATGAAAAATAATTAAACTTAATCATTTACAACTAACAAAACAGTACACCAACCTTTCAAAGTATTCCATGGCAATAGAGTTAAACGGACCAACAAAACGGTTTCCCACGTCCACAACAAACACCATAGATCCATCTGCTTGGCTTTTGATGAAATCGTAAATCGTTGATGCCGTTTAAAACAAACCAGTGTGTCTTACTAGTTTCCGCTATTGCAGGTATCGGTGGGATCGTTAACAGAACATTTTTTTTCAATTCTATTAAAAGTTGAGCATAAGCTTTCCTCAACACTGGTAGAAAAATATTCTGAAAATACAACATTTATTATTATTTATTTTTTATTATTATTATTTATTTTTTATTATTATTATTACTTATTTTATTACTTACGGATTTTATATCGTTTGTCCCAATCAACAAAATTACGTTGAAGATGTCCCCAAGTTGAGACTTGAAAGGATGTAAATCAAGATGTTTATATAAGTTGTCATGTATGTTCTAGATAAGTAATATTTCAACCGTTACCTGTCGTCCAATTCCTTAAAAGAAGTAAAAACATGGAGATTTGTAATTTCCTTGGAAAACAGTTTGTTGTGGCAAGTATCACAATCAGGTACAGTGATATTTTTTAAAATATACCCGCCAACATAAGCTGACTCTCGCTCACTATCCTCGCTTTTGAGGTTTTCAATTTCTGATATTTGAAAATTGGTTACTGGTTGTGATACGTCCTGATCGTTACTGGAAGAGTATTTTAAAAAAGTGCTAAAATCTGCCAATGTCATGCAATTATCCTCCTCACAATTGCCACCACCTACAGTAGAAATTTATTAACTACGGTGGACTTTAAAGCAGCTACAAATTGGTGACCAGTAGGATTATCGTTACAAATACCATGCTGGTGAATAACACAAAATAAATTTTCCAATGGATCCTGGTTCAAACCCCTAACGTTAAAAAATTTAAAATCTTCCAGACTACGCATGCGATTCTATAGAAAAATATCTGTCTGTCAACCTCGAACGAATGAGTACTTATTAGTGAAATCTTTTCCCGTGGTTAGGTCAAGTAATTTCCAATGGGCGAGTTCTGTTAATAATTTTGACCACAATTCCAAATGGGGCGACTTTTGCGATAATGCACATTTATAACGCTTTGCATCACGAGCTTGAAGGGCTGAACCGTTAGTGAATCAATTTTCTGGACAAATTCTGCCGTGGAAATAGATTCGGAAGGATTGCTCTGAAAACTAGTATAGGTTTCTATAGCAGCAGCCACAGAACTAGTCCGCTGTGCAGCAGCAGCAGCCACAGAACTACTCCGCTGTGCGGCAGCAACCTTCACCTTCATTTTCACATAGGAATCTTTACTATTAAAATAGCCTTTTTTCAATTTTGGTACTGATTTAAAGCTTTTCTGCTGGTCAAGGTTAAAAACAGACTCGATGTATTCGAATTTGGCGAATTTGTGGTTTTAAAATTGAATTTTGCATCTTAACAATGTATTCCACGTGTTTTTTAAGAGATGTTATACACATCAAATGTAGTTACAACCGGCTGGTCATTAACATAAAAGCAATATAGAGATTGATAAGCGTGTGCCTCTGCACATAATTTAGACAAAGCAGATTGATTTGTTGGTCCTTGATCACAGACCGTGGCTACAACATTTAAGTTAACACTCGGAATATCGCCTATTACTTTTTTGATAAGAACCTTTAGGTTGTCTGCTCCAATAGTGTTGCCAGTAAAATAATAAGCAGCAACTTGTTTCCATTGTTTTCTAATTCCCTTTGCCATAAAAACTGCCTAACTATCCTAAATCTTTAAAACCACTAATCTGTTGCTTATGACTCTCATAATGAAAGCCTTGGCCCAAAGACATTTCATCAAATAACCGGTCTGCATATTTCATTTTAAGTGCTTGACATTTTAAATACTGTATAACTGCTGGGTTAATTCCAGCTTCAAACGAAATTTTAGACAATATGTACTTCAAGGTTCGCGTTGGTAATTGGAAATATGCATGTAAATACTTATATAAGCGTGGACTTTTCTTATACATTGACCATGCAAATGCTTTGTCTTTTTGTCTCCACCTACGCGCGAGAATTTACAAATTTTTTAGTTACTAAATTTAAGTTCTCATCAATAAACTGAAATCTACCCGTCTTTTATAGTTTTTCCAACATATTGATTTACATTATCCCTTTTATTTATTAACAGAACACGAAGTTTTAAAAGATCACCAGAAGTAGCTACCCTTTCACAATTTTCTACAGAAGATAGTGTTTCAGCATACTCATCTTTATTATGTCCTAATTCTACCACTGAGGCAACCTCTAAATGCTCACCAGTAACTTTATAAAATGGTTGTGGTTCTCTTTGATTATTGGTCAAATGGTTTTCACACACATAATATGTTGCTGTGATTCATAAGGTGACATAAATAAAAGGAAACTATTTAAATCTACGTTTTACAAAACTGAGTAAATGAGAAGTTTATAAATGTTGTTGGGACTTACGTTTTAATAAATTAATATAGTTTAACGCCAAACAGTAAACACCATCAACTAAAAAATATTTAGGGTAGAACCAACAACAAAAGTCAAAAAGAATAAAATGAAAACGGCCAAGAATAAAACCAAACCGATACCGAAAATACGTTGTTAACCCTTTGAGGCACGGAATTGTTAAACTCATAAAAAAATTTTTTTTTTTATAATATTTGTTTTATTAGTATGAAAGAGTTGCAAAATATTGATTTACAAAATTTAAAAATCGCTATGATAGCTGATACGGCTTTTCAAAATGTGGTTTCATTGTAAAATCACACTGACGCAACTAGAATAAATAATGTTTAATCATTTAGTGTGATATGTATGGAAACAGTTCGTTTCTGCACTCAAACACAGTCCTACTTTGTAGAAGCTACATTCCCAACGAGTTCTGTGGGGTTGTTTGGCAGTGCTGCAGTGTGCACAGCGTTTTGATGTTCCATGTATTGGAAGATGTTTCGCTTGGTCCGTTCTAACTTCTCTTCTTATATAGGGCTTGTATCGATTTACGTTTTGTATTGGTTTGCTTTCAACGCCTGATGATCGTTTTACAGATTTAGATCCAATGAGTCCTGCAATCACCTTACAACGAAACTCTTTCAGACTGATGTTGTTGTTGGTTTGCTTCTTATAAATTACAAAAGAATTTACAACGGTGACATCTAAAAAATGGAAAAATAATCGATGCCACCACTTCCGACTTTTTCTGTCAATAGCATATAGTGATTTTAGCATGTCACTTTTATCGACACAACCCATGTGACTGCGATAATTTTTCACAACTGCTGGACATGGAACCTCTGTAATGCTGCCATCTTTTTCCCTTCGTTCTGTCGTAAACGTGTCAGTAGGGGAATCAATGGTCGGCAATAGCTGCACTACCCGTTTGTCTTTCCATTTCACAGTGAAAATATTATTATTTCGTACTGCCCAATCAAATTCGCCACGTTTTAGGTCTTTATCATTTTTTAGAATACGAAGATTTTTCCTGTTGGCACGAACCGTTCCACAACTGTAAATTTTTTTGTTTTTCAGTTCTTCCATCAGTTTCAAGGATGTAAAGAAATTGACAAAGTATACATGATACCCTTTTTCTTTGAGTTCATCTGTAAGACTTAGGACAACTTTCTCTCCTAACCCGTGCTCTACATCTCCATCCATTTTCCCAGTATAGATTTGGTATTTACAAACGTAGCCCTCTTTGTCTGCTCTTACCCAAATTTTGTAACCTCGCTTGAGGGGTTTCTTTGGCATGTATTGCTTGAACGAAATTCGTCCTTTGAACTTCACCATGCTCTCATCTACTGCTTGGTGCATGGAAGGTGAATAATATTTCTTATAATTACTTGCTATTTGTTCAATGTATGGACGAATTTTATACAATATGTCAAAGGCAGCATCAGCTTTGCGGGGCATAACGCTATTATCATTTAGATGCAAGTGAGAAAGCAAAAAACTAAAACGATTTACGCTCATCAAGCTGGAAATATAGCCGTCTCGTAATTCCGGACGATTGCTCCAATAATCTTTATAACTGGGAGAACTCTTGATACCCATGAGTAGATTTATCGCCAAAAAGATTTTCATTTCGGTTTTGGTGGTTGGCTGGAACCTGATGCCTTCTTGAGTTGAATATAGATTAGTTTGATACGTTACGTGCTCAAGTAATTCATCATCAAACAGATACAGAAAGAAATCAATGGGATCCTTAGCGTCAATGCCAATGTTGCATGGGCCGACGAATTCTGAAAACGGTATTGTATTTGCAGCGAATGTAACCTTTCTCCACGAGTTATTTGCAAAAGTTGACAATGGTAAATCATCTTCGCTCGAAAAACCATCCGAGTTATCTGATATCCTTCCATCTAAATCAACAGAGTGAGATGTATTGTCTTCTTCGTTTTCGGATAATATTACGTAATCGGGGGTTACAATTTCCTCTGCATCAGACCACTCTTCTTCACCACCGAATTCTGATCCGCCATCAGAAGGAACTTCGTCAATTAGAGCATAAACTTGGTCAGATGTAAGTTTGTTCAATTCGAATGCCATTTTTCAGAACTGCAATACCGAATCTGGAAATGATGGGATTCCATTTACAATAGTCATAGTGGTAGCTGTATGAAACCATTTGTTGGTAACAATGAATCATCAACATATCAAAATTTTAGCAACAACCAATTTTATTATAATTACTAAGACAAATGAACAAGAAAAAAGGCACTTACTACTTCAAAAATCAAAACAACCACTAATTTTTATCAATAACACAATACACATTCATGACGCACATCAGCAACTCACAAATAAACGAATTTATCCAAGAAATGCACATTTGGCGACAGAGTTCAAATTTTCTCCAGTAGGTGGTAGCACACTACGGATGCCTGATAGGTGGTTTCGTTGTAAAACCACTATGACGATCAAGTAATCAAAAAAATGTATGTGGTTTCACCAAATGACCACCTTGACTGAAAGGGTTAAAGGGCTGTTTTTTCTGGTATTCTATTGGAAAACAGATGGTTCCGAGGGATCACACGGGGTATTGTTGAGCGACGCACACGAGGAAGATATGGTCATTCTGCATGCAACACCGCCATACAAATTCATGCAGATAGGAGGGAAAGAGATTTCTAGACGTGCCGAATTGCCTGCCGGGTTTGTGCTTTGCCGATATCCACATATTTTCTACATTTTCTGTATGGATAGTTCTGTCTTCCGGATCCACAAAATGTTTCTGGTTAATTATCACCTGATGCTCGTACACTCTCCTCCCTATCTGCGGAGTATTATGGTATGCCCTCCAACCGTCTCTTATCATGATGGTCCCTGGGAATATGTAGATACTGCTGGATGACCATGAATAATGTCGCATCCGTTCTATCCGGAACTTCAACCAAAAAGCAGGCCCCAGAGCCTCGTTCAATCCCCCCCCCCAACACCCAGTGGTCTTCTCTCCATATCCCACGATGGTGCTTGCGTCGAAAGAACTTGGACTCATCGATCTCCACCACCTTCGATGTGCCGTCTTCATGAAGGCCTCCGATGTCGGTTGAATGGTCAATGAGATATTGCTCGCATACATCCTTGCAGAAAGAGGACCAATCTACAGTTGATTGCGACGCTATCTTGCCAATTGCAGCTTTATGGGAAGGAAGTTCCTGCACCAGCAGTAGACAAGGTCAATAATTTGTTCGCACCTCAAATGACCACCTTCAAGAAAGGAGCCAGATCGTAGTGACGTCGTTCTACCACACGGTCTGCATTTCCACTGGTAACCATCCACCACTTGTGCACGTGCCACAAAAGAACAAATATTACAATCGGGGCATATATTTACATTTTTAATTAATCGGCGCACAGCCAACCACGTTATAATAGAAATTGGATCGTGGTAAGCGAATTGTAGTAAAAACCATTTTTCTAAAAGAATTGCATCATCATTGAAGATGCATAATCTGTAGATTGTTGTTTTACCACGTTGACTTCTATAAATGGCGCCTACTAGGTCAATTCCTACTTTTTCTAATGGCACACCTATAGTGATTGGTTGTAGTTGACCAGGGGGTTTTTGCGTACTCCCTTTTCGTGCTTGACAAGATTGACATCCTGAAACATATTTCTTTACGTTTTTTAACAATCCATCCCAATAGTAGTTCATTTTAATTTTGTGATATGTCTTTGTAATGCCTAAATGTCCTGCCATTGGAGCGTCTTGGTTATTATATAAGATTTCGAATTTAAGGGTATTTGGTACCATTAAAAGATATTGAGAACCCTCTGGACTAGCATTTTTCTTGTAAAGGACACCATCTATTAATGTAAATGACTTGGCACGTTTACGTTCACTAATTTATTGTTAAAGTTGTGTCCTGTATATTTTCGAATGCTATAAAAAGTTTAGCTAACTTTTTATCTTGGTGTTGCAGGTTGCTGATATTATTTGGTACCATGGCGAATGTCGGTACGTAATCTGCTTGAAGTTCATCAAATTCTGAGGCTACTTGACATGGATTACGGGACAAAGCATCAACGTCTTTCTTTAGGACTCCACGTTTGTGTCTGACTGTATAATCAAAGTCTTGAAGACGTATGCACCAGCGTACTAGCCGACCGCTTATGCCTTTAGCACTGCGTAACCAACATAGGTAGTGATAATCTGTAACTACCGTAATATATTTTCCATAGACATATGGTCTGAGATATGTTAAACTCCAAATAGCTGTAAAGGCTTCTAATTCGGAAATCGAATAATTGTTTACAGCTTTGGTTAGGCCTCTGGAGATGAATGCTATTGGAAAAAACTCATCGTTAAATCTCTGTAGTAAAATCGCACCGAGTCCTTCAATACTTGCGTCTATTCTTAACTCTGTTTCTGCGTGAGGATCATAATGACTTAAAATTGGTGCAGTTGTTAATTTTTGTTTAAGTGTATCAAATGCTTCTTGTTGTATTGCTGCCCAAGTGAATTTAACAGATGGTTTAGTAATTTCGTAAAGTGGTTTGGCTTTCCTGGCAAAATTTTCAATGTGGTTCCTGTAGTAGTTGCAAATACCGAGAAATGACTGTACCTTCTTAGCCGTCGGCGTCGTTGGAGTGGGAAATTGTATTATGGCTTGTATTTTTGTATTATCTGGCAAGATGCCTTCTGCATTTACTGTATCACCTAGGATAGTTATTTCCGTCTTTGCATAGCTGCATTTACTAGGTTTTAATGTTAGTTTGTGATAACGTAATTTATCAAAAGCTTGCTGAAGGCGAACTAAATGTTCCTTAAATGTTTTTGAATAAATCGGCTATTAGTAGATAGAGCGTAGCTGAGGGTGAAGCCATGTTGAAGAGGCTGTAGTCTTCTTGCTCTTGGTATGGATTGAGACTACCAAGTCCGACGACTCACAGCTAAGAGCTGTTTGTCTTGGTATGGACGAACTTGATCTTGCTATCGTTGTCGAACTCTGACTAACAAGTTGTTCCTTCCTTGTGGCATATTAATCCTTTTATACTATTAGCTCCCCTCTATCTATTATATTCCATTTACAATGTCCTTAAGTCTATTTTTAGTGATTACATACTGACATGATGTTACTTGTTTTTCTACATTACCAAATATGGATTGAACACCTGCATTAACTTGCAATAACAAATAAGTCACCATCAAGTTATTTCAACATGATGCAATTGTCTTACATTGTAGTTAACATTGTATTAGCATAAAAGACACTTAATCAATATCCAATCGATCTACTTGTGACATAAATATGTCACGTTATTATTTAGTGAGTGGTCTGGTTTGTTGATGGCCCGGCCTACGGTATGCTGCCACCAGGTAACTTTTGGCGGAATTGAACTTAGAAAGCTCAACACTTCCGTGTTACCACCTTTCTTTAACTATTAAGACTGCGTGCGTTCGGCGGAGTTGACCAGCTATGACGGGTCCAGTGAGACTCGTACTCAGAGCTATAAGAATTTCTTTCCTGACTAAACTCAATCAAATGAAAATCAAGATCAACCCAAAATGTGATTTAGCTAATTTATCACCTAACATGATTTTGTGTCAAAAATTCTGAAAACTGTACCATTTAGATAACACACGTGCGGCCTGCTCACAAAGAGCTCACACAGTTGCCCGGATATGTTAATTACCCTCTCAAATTCTCATGAACTGATAAGTTCCAATATTTAATAAATTTTATAAATGATGAAATTAAATCCAACATTAAACGCAAAAATACCCCTTATGGAAAATTACTACCTTAAAATATGCTAGGTAGGTTTCTGATACCTGCATTTAACATTGAAACCAAAAGGTATTTCAGCAGAATAAATGCTGCATTTAACAGGTTTCTTTAAGGGTCTGTAACCTTTCTTGGAAAAGAAAGTTGAAATTCCAAGATTATCCATCATTATGGTTCGAATTGATGATACTTTAAGCTTCATCGTCATTTTCTTAGTTGGTGATGCTCCCTCGGACTCATCATCTGCTGCTCTTTTACGTGATGAAGTGGTCGATTCTAAATCATCATCTGGAGTATCTGTTACCATGCGACGTAAATCATCCATCACTGATTGATAAGGTCCTTGGGGAGCTGGAGCATCATCATCGTCATCATCGGATCCATCTGATACTCCAAACCCTTCTATAGAAAGATCATCTTCATCATCCGAAATTGTAATGTCAACATCTTTGCCCAAATAAGAAGCCATGATTTTTGACGCATTTGCTAATGTTTGACTTCTTCCAGTCATGCTCTTAAGTTCTTCGTAACTTTCCAGTAATTTAGTTCGATCTGCCAAGTATTCTTTGATTAGAAGATCAATATGTGTCTGATTGATTCCTGGAGTGTTATTTTGTGATCCGGTTCCTTTAAACTTCTGGAGGGTAATATTTCCAAGAGCTTGAACTTGGAGCTGGATGCAGAGATAGGCTAGGTGAGGATAATCCTTACTATTTCCGTTAACAATTAGACCTGCATATTTATCTCCCTCAAGAGCTTGAAGTAAATCGGAGAATTTTTGCAATTCTGAATCTAATGCTGGCATCTTAATTGTTAATGAATCCCAAGGGAAATCAGCAATTTCGGTTACGGTCTTAGCTATTATAACAACTGATTTCATATTTGTATAGACTATTTGATCTGCTAGTGGTGCAATTAATACATTCTGAGTTGATTTCGTAATCATGAATATATTCCTAATCAATGATTCAGGCGAACAGTTCATTTTATCTAATTGATATTTAATTGAGATCCAAATTCCTGAAAGTGTATTGTTGTCTAATGTAGTGATTAATAATGGCTTTGTTGTACTTTGGGATTTGAAAGATTGAACTCTTTTATCTATATAGTATGAGTCAGTGGAATTACCAGTTTTGTTAATAGCCATTAAAAAACCCATTAGCCAAAATTCAAATTCAATGTAATAATTTGTTCTCAATAAGATTACACATGCAAGTAAAATTAATTAGTCAATATCTGATTTAACAAATCTGCATTTTGTTGAAGTTTTTGTTCGTGGATCTGTACAATATCATCAACAAAGTATCCTGCATACTGTGGGTCAGTGTAGTGATATGGATCTGGACTCAAAATATCAAATATTGCTTTAACACCTTCTCGTAATACTGGATAAACATGATACTGAGATCTGTTATGTCCTGATGCATCAGCACCAAACACTGACCCAAATAATTCGGATATCATGAATGCTCTAATTTGGGGGGCTTTTGCATTAGGGAATCTACCCTTAGAGCAAGCATAAGAAAGAACAAGATCCCTGCAGGCTAGGAGTTTTGCGTCAGTTCTTGGAAATTTAACCCCAAGATAAATGTGATGAACACTGAACTGAAAGTCAATATCTCTTTCGACCTGCAGGATCTCTTTCCAACCTAATGGGTGTGTTACACCCACTGGATCAACAATCTGCACGGGTGCAGCTGGACCTCGTTGAACAGACTTGGTTATCACTAAAACTACCCTACAATATAATTCAGTAGAAAAATATTCATGTATAAATAACACCCCACGTGACGTAGGAGGATCCATGTATTTGGGGGTCCCATGGATCTAGGGAGCCCATGTGGCTACATAATTCCAGAAACAAGGTTGTAAACTTTATTGGTAAAGCTGCTCAACCTACTGGGCAGGCGTTTTTAAAGGGTAACGGGAACATAAATGCTATTGCAACACCAACAAAATCCACAAATAAATATTATTTATGAAAACCAAATTCGAAGATGTTTACTATTTACTTCTTCAGCTGGTAATGGTAACCTCAAGCCACTATACAGGGTTTTAATAAAACAGTAGCCTAAACTTTAAGGACATACAGTAATTAAAAAAATAAGACAAACAGATAGTATAGACGACAAAAAGATTGTATAGATAGATATCGAAAAAATCTCCCTAAGGAAGTCCTCTAATGAGGGAGTTCTAGAGAACGGCTAAGAATAACAGAGGGAGAGAGAGAGAGAAAACTGTTCTTATTATAACAATGATTTTTTCTGATTTTAAAAATATATACAGTGTGTCCCAGGACTGATGCTACAAGAGGTGTGATGGGTTAAAAAATTTAGAGAAAAGTTATTCAGAATGAGAAATTATGGCCCTATACAAAATGTCAGGACGATACTTTGATTAAATCTTCATTTTTTACATTACAGGGTTTAATCAGGGTAGTGTAAGAAAGGCTTGGTTTTGCAAAATTTAAGGTCAAATTTTAATTTTCGGATGATATCTAACAAATTTGGATATTTTAAACTTTCGAAACAGGGTGAAAATTAGTTCCGAAAATAAATAACTGTTTATTGACATTCTCAAGCGTCACTTTGTTGAAATCCATGATTATATAAATAATAAAAATTAAATAAAATATCGATTTCAACGGGAAATATCAAGATTTATTCGCTTTATACGTATTTCGGCATCACTGTGCCATTGTCAAAAGACTTTTGGCAATGGCACAGTGATGCCGAAATACGTATAAAGCGAATAAATCTTGATATTTCCCGTTGAAATCGATATTTTATTTAATTTTTATTATTTATATAAATAACTGTTGTCTAATGTATCTGATTTTATATTTTTTACGGTTTCCGAGATACCCTTGGTGACCCGAATTTAAGTTTTGACCCTGTTTACTGTTTTTATATCTTTTCCTTTTCGGGGCAGGTAACAATAAATTGTGGATTACAACAGTTTTACTTTGTATAAAAATTGTAATTGTTCCTTTTAACTGGTTCTCAAGTTTATTACACAAGAATCTTCTATGTCTGCATGGAAGTTTAAATTATGAATATTTATGATCCTCAGATCTCATATTTATTTAGATAAAAATGTAAAACTGCTGGTGGCTAGTTCCCAGGCATCTTGGGGCGGTTTGACAAAAGGTTGTTTACCGTTGTAAAAATGTTTTTAAATTTTATAACGTAGTAGGATTAGGACTATTAGCAACGTTAAATACATTATAGGACATTTGTCAGTTTCAATTTTAGAATAGGAAAACAAAATTCAAAGTTTATGCATAGTAATTTTTCGGGTATTTCTATGAATTTAAGATAAAAAATTGACATGAAAATGCTTCCAATACCTCTACGATAAGGTTATTATTTATTATAAAGTATCTGTCGGTGGGATACCGTTCGCATCATGCGGTCATCAATAACATCTTCATCTAGGACATCGTTTAAACATTGAATGCTAATGTCCTGCATGTGATTTTCGAGAGTGTGTTCATTTTTTCTTTCAAATAGCACCATATTAGAAAGACGTTGCTTTTTTTCGATTGTTTCTGAGGTAGTTTTATTTGTTGGTTTACGCACAGATGTGTGTTTTCTTCGCATTTCATCTACTATTTCATTGCTTTTTAGTTTCTGTCTCTCAGATTTTAATTTTGTAACCAGACTGTGACCTAACTTTTGAAACTTACCCAAAACTTATTTATTTGAGTCAAGGTTCCTTAATTGCTTTATTGGATGTCGTAACTTGCGTGATACAAAGGCAATTAAACACAGGTATGATAAAAAGTATGATTTAATTACCCAAAGAAAGTCCTTGTATTTTACAAAAAAATAACACGAAGAAATAGCCGAACAACCAAAATGGTTGAATAAAAGCCTGAGGGGCCAATTTGTTTACAAACTTATGACGACAATCTGCCAGAAGGGCAAGAAAAATCTCCAAGTAATCAATTAACACCAAGAACTGATAATAACGCAGTGTTAAATAGCAAGATCAAAATAAAGGCACAACTTAATTTATTGACATTCTCAAGCGTCACTTTGTTGAAATCCATGATTATATAAATAATAAATATTAAATAAAATATCGATTGTGATTCAGTATATACAGTGAGCACCAAAAGTATTCAACATACCAAATAAAACCGAAATGAACGTTTTTTTCTAAAAATCCCGAAACACGTCAATTTTCTTTTTTAAAAATACACATTGTAATGTCAAAATAATTTTCCGACCTTCATTTGTTTGTAAGTGATGACGTCATCAGTATTTTTTTTAAATGTCAACCCCCATTTTTTTTTTCGCGTTTTTGATACATCTTTTAATTGCTTAAATGACAGTATAAAAATGTTGATACCTTACATAAGAAAATTTTCGAGAAATAAATTATTTAATGTTTAATAAACACATTCTTAACAAATCTTAAACTAGGTTTAATGGTATTTGTATTGATAAAAGAGAATCAAATGTACCAAGAAACAAACGCCCGTAATCTAAACAAATGCCCAATTGTCAAATATTCAGAAATGCTAATTGTCGTTTACTTGTAATAATTATCAGCTTCATAAATCTGATATGTCTCATCTAACAATTACAATTACAATGAATTACAATGAATTTTCAACGGATTGGACGGGGACCAAAACAACGAGTTCTCCAAAAGAAATAACTTAAATACCTGGGAGTCACCATCAAACACTTCTACTTTAGCGAAGCATTAACTCGGCACCAATGGAGAAATCCAAAATTGTCGAAGACTTCCAAATGTTCAACTCGTTTATTATTAAAATCGAAGAGTAACGTTTTTAACACGGCGTGTACAATATGGCCGTCCAAGGCACTCGCAAATTTTTGCTAATCTTTACACCACCTTTCACGTCAACCGTCCGTCGCCTGTCTCCCGAGTCGAGAGAGCGGACGCGGCCCCCGCATATTTTAAACTCTCCCGTCTCGGCCGCAAAGAGGCGAAACGCCGTGAAAGTAAATTTAACAGGAAGGCAACCAGACTGTTACAAGACATTTGTGACAGGATTCCTTAAAAAAGTGTTTGTATTATTTAGACTAAATTTTATAAAAGTAGAATTGATACTACAAGATACTTGCTATTACTTACATATAGTTTACAGTCATAAAAATAGTTTTGTTCGATAATTTAGGAAATTTGTGGACTAGTAACGCACAGACATTATATTCTCTCGGACTAGGATACCATCATCATAAACTTTGGGACGCTTCACAGTTTTTGTTGTGAATTTGTTTTTCACGAAAACCACAAGAATTTTTAATGGCAGGAAAAGGAAACCTTTCTGGAGAATCTCCTGGTAGTTCAATTTTTTTTCTTTCATAAGTTCTTGTAGGTTTTAGGAGTTCAAGTTCTTCTCCGGTTTGGAAATTTTCTAGGGATGAAATAAATGCATTTTGAAGGGCAGAGTCATGTACTAACCGAACCTTCATTCGACCTTTCGTCTCTAAGTCGGCTGCAGACGCAAACGGGCCCGCTTAATAATAATAGCCCCTTCCTCCCCCCGCACAAGCATTGCGCTTCTGGGGCCTGGCAACAGGATATGGGTAGTGTAGAGATTATTATTATTATTATTAATAAACTGGTGTAGTTGAAAATGCCGTTCACAAACATACCGCTTTCGTAACTGAATATCTTTTAGATTCCGAGACTCTTTACCTAAAAACAGTGCTTTTAATATTGGCATAATCACTCAACCCTACTGTGGCATCTCGTAAAGTGTATGGACATTTTACTTCTACACATCCCAAACCACAACGGTCACATTTTACCATGCTATCTGGTGATGCACCTAGCTCTGGGTGTGCACTGGATATCGGGAAGCCAACTGCTGTGACGGAAATGGGTGCATGCTTTTCTGCTACTATTGCGAAATATGTTTCGAGAGCATCTTTCACGTGTTGAATCCCATAAGAAGGCTAGAAGACTGTCCATAGTCGATTTTCTCAACAAGTCTCTCAAATATCATCTTATAGGTTAAACATTCCACTCCTTTGTTTCTGCAGGTCTTTTTCCTCTTCTGACAAGGTATGCAAACTGCATCCTTGTCTTTGTTTTAGCACTCTGTTTTGTTATGTTTTTGCTTGGCCACAATGACCACATGGACTCTCCTATGCACTGCAGTGTTTAGCGACGTCTCCAAGGTCCTGACATTCAGGCATCTTGGTACTACGATGTAGTCCTTGGTCCTTAGTGCTCGGAATCCTACGAACACTCGATATTGCTGCAATAGTAGTTTTCGAATTATCGGATCTACCTCTGCTACGTGGTGCACCGTTGGTTTGTCTTTTGGTCCTGTTTTGAACTTGAGGTTGAATCCCATGCGGAATTCTTCCTCTTCTATTTGGTCTTTAAGGTTTTGTTCGTATATGGATACAGCAAGATTCTCACTACTATCGGTGGCATAAGCTTCTTCTTCCTAAACTTCAGAATAATTTTCCTCTAGCTCTATTTGAACATATACGTTAGCATACGTATCTTCAAGATCAGATGAATCTGACATATCGCCTATTGCTTTTTCCACTTAAAGCTACTGAAGGTACCCGGGTACCTTAACTGTGCACATTGCGTATAAAAATCAATTGTGCACATAAAGGTTAAAGGTGTAAATCTCTCCTGATCTTAGATGGAGATTTATGTTTCTTTTTAGGTGTGGTAGGTTGGTTGTTGATTTGTTCGGTATTGATCTTTGGATTTAGAGTCCATAATCGATCTTCTCTATAAGTCTATCCGTCATCAACTTGTATGGTTTACAGTCTTTGCTCTTTCCTTTGCATTCTTTGTTTCTTCTCTTACAGGGTATGCATACTGCTGGTTCTTTTTTCTTTGGGCAGTTTTTATTGTGCTCTTTTTCTCCACAATGTCCACATGTTTGTTAACCCACCCACAAAACAGGAATGACCCCCCCCCCTCTCTGATAAGGTCCTGTAACCCCTACGCACAGCAGCTCCTCCGGGGCCTGGTGGTCGCTAGTAACGCTTTGGCAGGATGCCACAGGAGCTTCATGCATGCCCTGAAGCAAGTTGGCAACGTTTTGTAACGCTTATAGGAGCTGCAATAACTTTCGGGATTCATTACTTTTAATACAGTAGGACTAGTAGCTGCTTACGAGGAATATTCAATGGCCGGTCGTGATGCTGTAAATACCATTGTGTTATTCTTTAAATTGTCTAATTAAATAAATAATTTGTTTCTATTTTCATTAATCGGAAATAATATCTAATTCGGTTAAATATAACTGTAATGCAAGATTCATTGAAAATAATTTGTATAGAAGTTCAGGATATCAAGCTCTTCGTTATGTGATAATGTCTTCTTTACTGGGGATACTTTCGACGCTATACAATCTTGTATCAATATGGGGGCTGCAGCATGTTGCCCATCGGAGGTACGGGAAGTCCAATAGCATTGTAAGTCGGTCGATGACAATTTTGGTAGCTCCATTATACCTATTATCTCTATAATAATTATAACTATTTCATCTGTTAAAATAAAAACTTAGCTAATTCATTTTACCTACTGCATAACAGTAAAAGAGCAACGATATGTTTGCACTGTCCAGAATTACCAGCTTTACAGCTGCATATAAATTTATCAATGCCAATTTCTTCTTCCTTGGTATGGCTTAAGGTCCCTTTGACTTCGTGTGGCTTTTCAGCCAATGCACTTGTTTGGAGGGAGAGTGCAATTTTTTTTATTTCATTGGTGGTTTGGTCGGTCACTCCACAAGTAATTAAATGTTTCGCATTTAGTAGAGCGTGACCTTCTTTTATACTGCGTGAACTAGGAGTAGCACCCAAATAATTAAACAGTGCGTCTAATGTAAGATAGGCACCAAAATTAAAAAAAAACGTCGCTTTCCTTGTCGTTGCAAAACTTAAATTACATCATCAAGATCTACAGAAATTTCTCGATGTATATTCAAGTGTGCTAAGCCGTTTAATCTATTTTCCCCTGTTGTATTTCTAAGATAAGTTTTAATACGACTGAATGTCGAAAATGACCTCAGTTCTTGTTGACGCTGGTAATGTAGCAAATATTTTAAGTAACGTGAATATATTACTATAAATTTCATCATTACAAAAGGTTTAATGCATCAATCGCAGTTTTTGACAGTGAAGCACTGGAATCCTTAAATTTTTGGTTCCATAATTCAAATTCTGCTGTAAGAGCTGAAAAATTTTAATTGTCCAGATCTTCTTTATAAAATTCAGCAATATTCAGAAATTGAAATCTTTTTTCTCATTACTTGGTAAACTACCACCTGGCAAATATGCATGTCCCCCCCCCCAGCGGGGTGCACCGCTGTATTTATATCTATATCACATACATGGGCTGTGTCAACAGCTGCTTCATAAAGCTTATTAAAGCAGAAAGATTCTGGCGTGTTTAAAAGTTGGAATTAGCTTCCTTTGTCATTATGTAGTTGTTTTATTTTCTTTATATTTTATATATTTTTTTTAAATTTGGATTTTTATTTTATTTTTTTTTTATATTTTATATATATTTTTTTAATTGTGAATACTTAAAATGTTGAATAACCTAAATTATGTGCAATACCTCGTAGATAATCGGATACGTTGTCCATGATGTTGTAGTTATCAACTAGGCGGGCTATTCTTAGTGCACAGTCTCTATACTTCCTACGCGTGAGTGGACCTTCCTGGCCGCTTAAATACTGCTCTACTTGAAGTTCATTAAAACTTTGTTCTCTTTGGAGGATAACTTAAAGGCTAATCGGATTCAGTGTGGTAAATTATGCTTAGGAATGGTTAATTAGGCAATAAAACGACAAAATAAAGACAAAGGAAACTAATTCCAACTTTCAAACACGTCAGAATTACTCTTTTAGTTAAAAGTATGCCTATCCATAGAGTAAATTTACCCATTATAACCAACTTGGTGTAAAATCACAAACATATTTCGGGTAAAATTCCTGATTTTGTTACATTTTACACCCGTAACATTACACTTATTTTTTACAGTGTATATACAATCTCATCCATTTCGGTGAATTGTCTTTTCGGTGAATTGTATTTCGGTGAATATGTTTTTCGGTTAATTGTGTTTCGGTGAACTTTCCGTGACCCGGTGAGGTGGACTTCGCTTATGAAATTAATTAAATAACTTAAAATATAATATCAAAAGACTATCTATTTCTTTTTAATAATCGGTTTCACTTTTTTAACAGTGGACTTTCCGTTTTTAATTGTTGATTTACCGCACAAATCACACTTGTTAGCTTATGTCCTACACTCTTCATATAGCCAAAATGCGCAACAGATGCATCGAATCCAATCTTTGTTTTTGAATGTTGTTGAATAGTCTTCTTCACATCCTGCCCACTCTATTTCGTTGAATTCTACTTCACTATCGTCAGTGTCATTTAAAACTGGACTTTTCGCACTTTTTGAATCGGAAGAAGATTCCACGACTCGCTTTTTCGTAGGTTTTTTTATCCAAATCAGGTTTATGTTTTTTTAACGGCGGTTTAGGACGTTGTTTTAATTTTTTGAGTTTGCTCTGCGATGCGTTCCGCTGTATTTAAAATCGTTGCAATCTGTGTTCCACGTTTGCTAAACGTGCTAAGCAGCTATAGCTTTTCCGCTAGTTCATTTAATCCCTCGATTCTATAACTAATCCCTTCAATACTACTCTCAACCCTATCGGGGCTTCAGTCCGATGCCAGGGTAACATTTATATCAAGATACCTTGGAAATCAAACTGCTTACCTGCATAGGAACGTAGTGTTTGTATTGCAATGCAAGTGTCACTATGAAGTGCAGTCGAGCTCAGTCGTTGTACAAAATGACTCCTCCCACACAGATTTTCAGCAATGTGATTGGTGAAAATCAATTTGGACCAACCAATGAAATAATTTTGGTTGTCTGGATTTAGTATAAAAGGGAGCAAATTGGAAAATCATTCAGAGTTTAGTTGGAGTGAACCACCTAGCTACTCTCAACATAACCTAGAGGTTTCCTCAGGTCTTTCCATAATAATACATTTATTTAAGCCTTCTGGATTGTTATGAAGAATAGAACTGTATCAAGCAAATCTAGTAGATAGCGTAGCACGTTACGAGCGATTCTACACCATACTAGAATTCCAACAGCAGTTTCTCCACTTCCTCCATCACCAGTCAAGCAGACTTCTTCAACTTTACCTTCAGTTGTCAACAATCAAGAATCTGTTATTTTGTCCAAGGAAGATCCTTTAGAAATTCCCCATTCTGTTGGTTACCATCTTGAACCTCTCAAGACATCTTCAACCAGCTACATTGGAATTTCTCCATTCTTCTTATCTAACTTGGACCCTCGAAGATTTATTGTTAGATCCAACTACCGAAGATCTCAAGAAGTTGAAGTACCTGAAGACCTATCACAATTTCGTAATTGTTGGGATTATTTCCCTCACATGTATTAAAGTTTTCTTTAACAATATTAATAAAGGGTAGCTTTACCCACTTTACAAGAATTTAATTTAACTGTTGTATATAAGTTGTTCTGATATAATAAACATATTTGATAATCAATTGGAGTCAGATTAATTCAATATCACAAATAAGAGTACGCAAACCGCTACAACCCCATCTTTTAAGCCATTATTCTAATTAATTCTCTAGTTTGTGCAAAACCATGTTTTTCCAATTTCGTGATGTGAACTGCCAACTTATTTTCAGGATCTTCTCCTAAAGAGGATGATTGGGTCAAGACGTTGGCTGTTAGACACATTTTGATTTTTTGTTCTTCTCATAAGTGTCGTTATAGGATTCCCAAACTTCCTAGATGCTCGATTGACCCCCAATATGCCATTTTGAACGTCTTCTACGGCATTTCTTAACGATTCCCTTGTCAAATTACCTCGATCCCTATTTCCTTTCCTTTGGTAAAATGTGGGCAGATAACTAAAAAACATACGTCTTTAAAATTTATCTTAAATTGACCTTCAGTAAACAGGACTTTTTCTCGAATAGGAACCTAGTTTTTTCAACCCTAAAATCTCTGTGGTAAAATTGGTGTTTGTTGTAATGAGCAATATTTGAAAATTTGTACCTTCATACATTACACACGATTTTCATACTAACAAAAATTGGCGAGGGATATTGCAAACTGGTAAAAAAGGATGTTGTATTACGATACGTAGTTTGGCTCTTATGGCAGCTGGAGAATACATATTTCATAGCGCATGACATTGGAGTAATGCGTGAGATGATGATACTGAGGTGTTAAAGTGTCTTTGAATAGCTTCGTATATAAAGTATTGTGTTCTGTAATAAGCCAGTACAATAAGTTAATTTGGCTTTGGGTTACAACATTACGACAGTGGCGGATCTTGGAATTTTGGGGCCCTAAACTATTATATATCACCCCACAATAATAATAATTCTGCAGGCTATTACAATTAAATATGTCGGCGAAAATAAGAAGTAAAAGATTAAAATTTGTTGCCCTTTTTAGCATAGGTATCTAAACATCCTCTAGAGGAAACTACTGTTTCGTGGTCTCATTCCTGCTGATGGTCTAATATATTTTCAAAAAAATCAATAAGTGGCTGACTATATCAAACACAGTTTGCACCAATCTTCCATTGTAATTCCATCTAGTCGGTGCTACTTTTGGCATTCTCTTATGAATTTCTAAATCTAAAGCACTTGTTCGCTTTGAAGATTTTGAAAAAAATGATGCCATCCCACTTAAAGTAGAAGAGAACACTTTACATTCTTTGATAGTACTTACAGACTGTTGTAACACCAAATTTAAACGATGAGCCATACAATGTACAAAAAGGGCGTTTGGGCAAACTTCCCTTACTTTAGCTTGTAGTCCCCCTAGCTCACCTGCCATTACTGCCGCTCCGTCGTAACTTTGGGCGACTAGTTTTGGACCAAAATTAAGTTCGTCGACTATTGCTGTTCTTTGCGTAGTAACATTTAAAAATCCCAAAAAGCGTTCTTTAATTTCACCTTTTTTTGTAACATAATGTACAACCTTCTATAACTGACTAATATTTGCTATATCAGTAGTTTCATCGAGTATAATAGCAATTGCTGCGAATGTAGTTAAAGATCCAAAACCTATAGCGCGAGTGGTAATGCATAATGTTATCGCCTTGAACGTATTTACGGCTTCAGTCGATCTGCTGCCGACTGGCCATCTTTGACACCGGGGAAGAGTTTCTTTCTTAGTTCCTTCGATAGATCAGTTTCGGTTACACGTGATTGGTTGCGTCTAAACGATGTAACTCTGTGCTCCTGGTATTGCTTTCTTGCGGAATTTCCACCTCGACCGCGAGGTTTTCCGCGCTGCTGAGTATTGTCATAAACAAGCTCTCTGGATTTCTCAATCGTCGTTGTAATCTCCGTTTACGATGCCGGAGATGTCGTAACGATGTTGACTTGGCTTACGCCGGTATTGATTTCGACTCATCTTAACCCTCAGTTACTACCGACACAATTGCATTACATAGGTACTACGGAAGGGTCCTCAGGACCCACAATAAAAAAATTGCAAAAAATTAGTTAGGTCTGTGGCACTGTATAAATCAGAAAAAACTTATAATTAATTTTCAAAACACTTAGTTCACAATTTTTTGCAACATTGATTGCATATGGGCAATTTACATATGTCACATTGGATAGCAGTTTTCCTGTCCTTGTTGGTGGGGCATATGGCATATCTTTTTCTCTTGCTTTTTTCAGGTGGCTGAGGTTGCTCAGAAGTAGGATTTGTGACTCCCAGTAGTTCAGCAATGAGAATTCGTAGTTTTGAGGGCACTTTTTTGTTGGCCATTCTGAGTCGTAGATGTTCATCTATTAATTGCTAGCCCAAAGTTTTGAGAAATGAATATCGTTTTACTTCTTGGCCCTGTGATGCAAATTGGTACAATACTCGAGAATTTACATTGCAATATTCAGTACAGCAAAAAAAATTGCCATTATTAGCCAACGGTTGGTTCTTCTGGATACCGAATATAGCGCACATTTCGCATCTAAAGCGTCCACTCCTGATTTTGTTTCATTATAAAAATGAATCATCTCCGGCTTTTTGGTTATTTCATTGTCAGAATTGTCGTGATACATACTAGAAAGTAATATAACGCTTTTACTTTTTTTTGGCACATAGCTTACTATACTGGTTGAAGAAGTAAATCCAAAGGCTGATGAATGAATTTCACGTTTTCGATTCGGTAAAAATTCAGGTGGCATACATTTTCTATTTTTTCTTAGAGTCCCCACGTAAGTCAAATGGTTTTTCTTCAGTTCATCGACGAGTTCCACTGAACTGTACCAGTTGTCTCCTGTGATGTTTCTGTTGGAGTCTTTAACACATTCCACAAGCCTAAGAACCACTCTTGTCGGATTTGATAATGTAGGTTTAGGTTTAGGTGCACCAACATTTTTTATTTCGGATCCGGCATAAATCTCTGCATTTACGAGATAATGCGTTTTAGCGTCAGCCAAAATTTGGACCTTGATCCCATATTTGGCAGGTTTATTGGGAATATACATCCGAAATCCACACCTTCCTCGAAATGGTATAAGCATTTCGTCTACAGTTAGGTAAATTCCCGGCGAATAACACGATTTTGATCTAACGACAAATTCATCAAATAATTCCGATACAGAAGCCAATTTATCAGTTTTCAACCTTTCTTTTCGGGTTTCCACATTATCACATCTGAAACAGTTCAATAAAAACGAAAATCTTGCTAGACTCATAGTGGCACGAAACATAGGTCTTCCCGTCCCATCGGTGGCCCACATAGAGCGAATATCTTCATGACCTGATTTGAAGATTGCTTGCATATACAGCAGCCCAAAAAACGCTTTCATTTCAGACAAACTGGTGTTACCAGTAAATGAAGGCCAAAATTTATTTTGTGACTTAGGAAACCTTTTAGACGTTTTATACTTTTGTCTGGTAGAGGTTATCTTCAAATTGGTAAAATCAACTAACTTTTGTTGCATCTCGTTGGTAATCAAGAGACTCCAAGCATCTATCGGCTCACTTGGAGGATTTTTACGAGCAGGGCCAGCAAGACTAGGCAAGACGGTAACCAAATTATGAGCACGGGTTCTACCTCTAATAGCTGTTGTTTTCGAGTATTCGGATTTACCGACTCAATTATTCGAAAAACTCGATATAAAATTATTTTTAAGAATAAAAACCATATATTATTTTATATTTGTTGATATCTTATGGATATTAGCACGTGCTGATAAGAAATAAATAAATACCTTTCAAAAAATAACAAAAAACTGGATACTTTGAAACCAATAAGCAATTACTAAACTGTCGCGTATTTACTACTGATGGGTCCTTAGGACCCAGTTAAACACAAACTTCACACCTCTCCGACACAAACAACACTGAAATGTGAAACTATGCTCGAGGAATCAGGCGCATGGTATTACCGACAAGTACTGGGACGGGGAGGATCCAGTGTTGCCAAACTTAAAAAGTACACCTTGTTTAAAAATGTGATTGGTCCCCAGGACCCATCAGTAGTAGCTATGCGTTAAGTGATCGCGGGTCTGACATCAGTATCCCAAAAATCAATAAACGAAGTTTTTCCTCTATTTCATACTTTATTTTTCTTAATGCAACTTCGCCTATACACAAAATAGATAATTCTGTATAAGATTTGAAGTACCTTTAAAAATTGTGGAGTTTTCCAAATGGAATTTCAATGGTTCATCAGATTTTGCGAGGAAATTTATTAAATCCACATAATTTCCCTTATTAGAAGAATTTTCAGATTCATTGTGACCCCTAAACCCAAGTTCATGTTCACCGAGGATACACACCACATCTATGTCTTTTAAGTATGTCGCGATTTTTTCGCACTAGCTGATTGTGTTGTTCATTGCTTATTCTCACCTGATCATCTTAAGCATGCTCTATGCGTGTTTTACCAATAGTTTTTTGATTGTCTGAATATGTGACTTACTAGATGAATGTCTCTTTATTAATTTATGAAGATTATTTAGATCCGAAAACCCACTTTTGTTCCACAAATTCTTTTCATTTGAGAAGAGAAGACATGGTCAGCAAAATAAAAGCGTCTTAGTGTCACATCCAGTGAGCCATTCACTTTTTTTAGAATTTTTTGTTCGGAAATGTCTTACATACAATTTAGTCTGTTTGGTTAACTTCGTTAGTAATGAAGTTAATCTACCTTTCAAAATGATTTGCCTTTTTTCTTCAAAACTGAAAGGTCCAAATCCCTTTAGCACCAAATTGCAAACAATGCAGTCACATGCTGATACTCTTCTGTTCTTATCGGAATTGCTTCTTGAAGATGCTGACGTGCTCGGTGCATCCATAGCTGTGGATGGTCGGACTACAGCTTACGGATATATTTTATATTTACACGGGATTGAATTTAAACTATTTTTTAAAATTTAATTACGATAAAAAATGAGTATACTGTATACTAAATATAACGCAAATATATAAAACAAACAATACAAAACAAAATATATACAAATATAATAAAAATAAGTAATAATATATAACAGTATACACAAAAGTAACTAATAGCCTACCTACTTACTATATTTACATTTTAAGATTAATTGTACGTGTTTCTAAAGTAGTAAATTTTTTTATAACAATATGCACATCGTTGTCGAGTAGCATATCAGAATTAATTGACAGACAAGCCAATTGGGATGTTGTTTCGTCATTCATCGTATTTCTAAAATACGCCTTTGTCCGTTTAAGGGTGGAAAATGACCGTTCCGCGCTGGCATTGCTAGCTGAGATTACCATAAATATTCGCAAAATTATCTCAATATTGCAAAACGTCGATGCTAAACATTTGTTCTTTAATAATGTTAGGAGATATTGGGCCGAAGTTTGTCGCGGATTACACTCTGACTCAATTTGCAAGAGAAATTCCATGAAATGCAAACATTCCCCAATAAACTCTACTTCTATATCTTTCTTATAAACTTCGTAAAGTTTTAACGCAGATTCTCTTATTGTGGTTGTGTCCAGGTAGGTACATCAAATTATGGAAAAATCCAAACAAATCCTATTTTTATAAGCAGCGCTTCTGCATTTCAGTACACTGGTTTGTTTGTCGATAATAATATAAATGGAATTTACTCACATTTGTGAACTGGCACAGAGTGGCTGCATTTCGGTATTCGCTTCGTCAAATTGCAGTTCTCTTTTTTTAATTCTTAACGGCTGATACTATTCATAATAAACGCAGCCTGACAAAACTCGACCCTCTTCTTCGTACCCTGAAAATTCGTTTCGTAACTCTTGGAACTAATTACAGGAGTGATTTATGGAGCTGTGATATCGTAACTATATCTATCTCAATTTTTTGTATTGACAGACTTGACTATGCTCTAGAAACTGCTTTCATAAAAAAAATCTTTGTAATACTTTCAGGTTACCTAGTCATTGCGTACTCGGACAAGTTGTAACAAGAAATTATCGACAAATTAGATTTCTTTATACACAATAGGCTACTTATAACATTGAAAATTATTGAAATAAAATTTGCTTACATTAATGATATCTTGTCTTCTGGTGTACCTCCAGACAGATGGTGTGCCTTAATTTTAACCCAAGCTTTGTTAATGCTTGTCCTCCGCTTGAGGGTTCTGAAGATTCGGCGACGCTTCTCCTTGTCTTCAGTTGTTAATGAAGTTGGTGATGTATTGTTAGGATGGTATTCTTCGCACAGTAACCTTTCGGCGACTTTTTTGTCCTCTAGATGCTGGTGAAGAAGTTGTCCTTGCAGTATGGGAATGATTTTCTTTTCTTGGAATTGGCTCTTAATTGTTGAAACAAACAGTTTGAAATGTTGACATTGTGTGATTTTCCAAAACATTTTTAGAAAAGAACCCATCTACTACAGGCGAACATTCAACCCAAACCAATTCTTTACCCTTATCATCTTCTCCTATACCACACATTAAGCACCTATACAAAACTGACCGATTGTTCCAAAGTCCACAGTTGCAATTCTTTGCGGAAATCGTTAAGATTGATTTGCTTTAGAGGTTGTGCATAGATTAAATGAAATATATAATAAACTACATACACGCCACAATTAAAACTATCCTTTTGATGGGGGAAATTGTCAATTTTGATATCGAAATCATCTATTGTTTTACAAAAACTGTTTCCGTTAAAATTTATTGACCTATATTTAAAATATTCGGAAATGGTGTTTCTATATCTTTCTGCGTCCAGACGTGTAGCAACTTTTGCCGAGTCGTAAACAATAAATTTGGATTCCAATGCATCAACAATTAGCAAAATCCAATGATTTCCGTTAATTAAATATGGAATTAATAGAGTTGTTACTTCAGTCAATGGAACCCTATTAAGAGAAAATTCCGCGAAAATGGGATGCCTGTCACTGTACAGAAGAGTATACGACCATTCTATTGGGACATACATGTTAAAATTAACACAATCAAACTCTTTAGATTGCTTAGAGATTATTTTATTTATCTGATTAACAATTAGCGTATCTTATACTGAAGAACAATTAGCACTCAAGGCAGCTGCTTCCTTCGTTCTGTCCGGGGGTGAAAGAGCTTGCTCCGTTTCGGCGAGCGTGTCCACCTCCACAGAATCTCCGCCCCACTCTTGACTGCCTCGTTCTGCGTTACTCAACTTCACGCTTATCTTCGCCGCTGTAGATAGTATCTTGCTCATCTTCGCGAACAGCTCTAACATATATAAACGTTGGAATGGGTTTTTTTTTACATAAAACTGATAATGTACATGCATCTATTGCTGTACCCGTTAGCCATTCATTCCTAAAAAGACTACGATAGTCTTCCCCATACAACTGAATGTCATGCAAGCGTAGCCGATTATCATACAATCCTACTACATACTGTTCTGATATAGCACAATCATAATATTTATGGACATCTAAACAGACTATTTGCCATAGCATCAGGATGGCAGGTAAACTCCTCAAGTTGAAGGCGGCTGTTTCTAAAAAAAATTGATACTGATGCATCTGAAACCGGGTTAATTTGCGGAATACCTTTTTTGTAGGTGTTGAAGTACAAATAACATTCTGCTATAATTTTAATTTTTTAAACTTCTGCGTTTTGGTTTCCGGAGTGCGTCTTTTCTTCCAAACTTCTTCAACGAGTGGATTGTTAGAATTTGCATTACCTGTTCGAGTACTCTTTGCCGTAGTGGCAAATACTAAATGTTTTTTCGCTCTACGTTTAACAGGAATATATTTAGTTTCTAAACAAAGTGATTTTGTACGTTCCTGCAGACTCTAACAAAAGACCTGACCAAAGTGGTACGTATGGCATGTAAGTTCCAACAACAACTATGACGAAGCGTGGTAAATAAAAACAGCTTTTTTATATCAAAAATTATTTTGTTCTGCCAAAAATGCCTCTGACAAAACAACTTGATAAATTTGTTGCAAATGTTTATAAAATAAATTTTGCTCCTTGGTATAACAAACGTCTCCAAAATCATTGTTACCGTTACGCGTATTGTCAGTGGTAGTTGTTTCATCATATTTTGACGTCGCTAAACACGCAATAGCTTCTGTCACAACTGGGGTCTCTCATTTGTTCAAAAAAAATTTCAATAAATTTTGCAAAACAATTGTCTATTTCTTTCATGCTCTTCCACATAACCATGAACTGTTAATCGATGCCCAGCTCCAGTCGATTACTACACGTTTAAAACAAGGCCATCTGTATTGTTTTACTTCTACTTGGTAATTTCTGAAAAATGCCATAATCGAATATATGCTGCTGGTGTTACTAATCATCTCGAGCAGTGGTAAAATGGTATTGTTCACTTGTATCACCCCTGCATGGTAATAAATGTTTTTCCCATTATAATTGCGATTAAGGTCTCGCACAAGAGAACCAGTAGCTTCAAAAAATAGTGTGACTACAGAGTCTAAGTTACGAACGATATCGAGCTGAGGATAGGAGTACAAGTGCACATATAAAAGTAAACCAATGCTCTGAATATACTGATTGCTGGGATCGAGAATGTCTTGTTGGTATTTTTGGATCAAATCGTCAAAATCATCACGAGAAAGATCGCTTCGGCCAGTACTTCGGATTTAGCTTTTTGAAAAACATCTAAACTACGAACACCTTGAAAATTTCGTGCCGAACCGCCCTTCTCACTCGTATACCTGACAAATTCTAATTACATCCCGATCTGGGGTTTTGATGAATCAATGACCGCTTCACAGCCTTCCTCTCATTTCCTCTCAAACAATAAAATTTTGGATTGCCAACGTGTTTAAAGTCAGTGGAATTGGTAAACACAGAAAGAATTGATGTCTTTCACACAGCATTCAAACTTGAATTTTCTGCACTGTTTATATCCACACGTTGCATAATCTACAATTTTTGGGCCACGTTTTCGAAATTGAAGACCTCTAAATGACAATAGGCAAATCAAATTCGCAACTTCCTCTTGACTGCTTGATGAAACGAACTGAATCAAACTTACCGTTATCGTCAAAGAAGTTGACAGTTCTTTCGAGTCTTCTCAATAGGGTTGGAACCGCTTTCATCTTTAGAGGGACACGCGGTTTTAAGAATTTTGTTTTGCTTTCGCGAGAATTGCGTTTAGTTGTAGGAGTACATGGCGTGATTGTAACATACAGCAGAGATCCATTCGAACAGTTTGAGAACTCGGGTGAACATGATCTGACAGAAGATACATCCGACGGCCAGGAGGAGGCTTGGTAAGGAACCTCTTCAAGAATTTGAAATTGGCGACAACTAACCGCAATCCTTAAGAAAATCTTGATCGAAACTACTACTTTCATTCTCGTCTACGGTCGCTTTTATTTCCTTTACGATCTTCTCCAATTGCACATCAGTAGGCGTACTACATCTATCATTAACATTCACACTTTTTAAAGTACCCAAAACACAGTCGCTGGAAATTTTCTTTAATTTGGTTGTAGACCCTTGTAACAAATCTTCAACCATAAACTGAATATTATTACCATTACTGCGCCGCCACTTTTGACGTAAACAATCAATTACTTTTTTATTACTCACAATTCCCAAGCTCTCTTAAATATGTTTCACCAAACCTTTATTTTTAATAAAATTTACTACACCGATCTGTTTCACGTACTCGGAAATTAAAAGTGCAACGATTTCGTTATCGATTATTGTTTAATATAATAATAATAAGACTTTTATTATTATCTACATCTAGAAACGACGTCTGCTGCAAACAACCAATGTCGAACACCACAGTATTCACAGTTGAGCACTAAATTTATCAATGCCCTATTGCAAGCACGAATAACATTATCCCGATCTCCAGGACCTATTGGAAATAGTCCTATATCAATTGCTTGTAAACCTTTTTGATAGGAAATGGGGAAGTACCGCTCACCCGGATCCACAAATTTTACTTCCCAATTCTCGTTTATTTTTCTCCTCGCAATAACGTATGATGTTCGAGGAAGGTGTAAAACTTGTAATATTGGAGGTACTGGCTGCTGAGATTGAGGCTGCTTCCTCAAAAAAATCATGGTGGTGTTTCCTGATGCCCCTTCTGAATATATCACGTACCGGTTTTCTTCGCCTAGATTCTTGAGATCCCCATCGGGAGGCCGTCGTAGCGATTCGGTAAAATGAATCGAACGTCACTTAATTCGATTGCTAGTTTCTCTCCGTATTTTGTGGTGCAGCGATACACCTTTTTAATCTGATATTTTTTTTTAACGAGAAGATCTCGGACGCTTATCCAGGCTTTAATATCACTGAATTTTAGTAACTTTGAATTAAAATCAGCCATGCTGCTTGGTTATATACGATGCAAGGGAGATGATAATAAATTATTGAAGTAGGTATGCACTACTGCATCTTATATATCCGAAACTAAACCCCCACCACATAGAAACGTTCTCACGACCTCATCCTAAGAAATGGTGCGTATATGTATAATTATCATCCTCATGTGTTAAATATTCTTAGAATCTTGTGCTGAGAAACAACAAGCAGATGTGATGACATCATATTTTACCGAATTTATCAAGCATGTGTGCTTAACACATGTTCTGAGTACATGCGTAAGTGGGGATTCACAATGGCCGTAAGCATAAGAAATTCATAATTTATAAGAATCACATAAAGTTAGATACTATATTTTCTAATGCCGTTGTTCACAATGCAAGTTTTTTTATGTTATGTTTACGGGTATACATAATTTTCCATAAGGACTACATAAAAAAGTTGGATTATTTTAACTTTTTACGTAAATCTAACTAAATAAATATATCGTCGGTGAATCCGCAAAACCTCGTATGAAACAAAAGTAAAATTTTACAGGGGAGAGGAAAAACTAACTCTTGGCCGTCATTACTAAATTTTTTGGACAATATGAAAACACAAATTAATGTAACGTTTATTTGACATTATGCAACAAAAAGTTTTGAAAATTTCCGAAAATTAATAATTTTGTGTCTCATACGTGACATTTTGTTTCTGTCAAAATTTGTGATATACGAGGAATGAAATTCAAACATGCCATCATTAACAAAATGTTTATTGCTTAATTCAAGTCACAAAAATACAAACTTATCTACTCTACGTTTCTAAAAATGCGGAAGATCATCGTAGTAGGACCAAAATGCAGAATCCATTTCTTTTTTGAGGGCTTGTAAGTGTCCATATTTGTCAGTTTTAATTTTAAGTCGTTCCCTGTATTGATTGGTGATGCAAAAATTATCCGATAAATTTGGCCTCTTGGTGTAGTGTTTCCATTCTTCGGAGTAATTCAGTTTGTAAGTAATCTCCCCTTTGGAGTCATACTTTAGGGATCGGATGTCGGCGACTGTTATATCACCTTTTTTGTAGCCAGGTCTTATGTTGGTATAATACTGTATGCCGGTTAAATTTTGGAAATCAGTATAGGACAAGTACTTTACTATAAAAGGGTTTGTTGGACGGGCTTCTCGACACACATGAATGTAGTCAGTTGGTAGATAAATATCTTTATTTTTCAATTTTCTTTCTATTAAACTGTGGGCACTGTCCACTTCCATTTGGGTGTGGCCTTTTTCGACAATGTTTTGGACAATTGTGATATTTCTTTTCATAGCAAGATTTAGTAGGGCATTCGACAAAACTGCATTGCGGTTCTGGTATCCGCATACATTGCTTGTTATTACAATTTTTTTAGTCTAGGATGTCCCTCAATATAGGTATCTAAAAACTTGTACAAAATCGAAGCGATGTTTGTAGCGTCCAGAGAAGCTTGAGTTTCATCCCACAAGAAACAAAACACGTCTTTGCTTCTTAAGTCATATAACGTGTAATTGTGGACACGCAGTTTTTTCTTAAAGTAAATTGACGTACATTTTAAAAACGGAGCAAGTTTTACCGTGATAGCTAAAATTTTTTTCCGGGTTGTTAATTGCCTCTTCCTTGACTTTACTTTTCTCCTCTCTGGCCTCATTTTTTCGCTGTTGGTGCGACTGATACTCTGCCTCTTCAATGTGACCGGACATGCACAGCTCACGAGAATTGCGTTTAGTTGTAGGAGTACATGGCGTGATTGTAACATGCAGAGATCCATTAGAACGGTCGGAGAACTTGGTTGAACATGATCTGACAGATACATCCGACGGCCAAGGAGGAGGCTTGGTAAGGAACCTCTTCAAGGATTTGAAATTGGCGATAACTGACCGCAATCCTTAAGAAAATCATGATCGAAACTACTACTTTCATTCTCGCCTACGGTAAAACGTTCTCCTCGTTTTCCTAAATTTATATTTATTTCCGGATTCGTTATAGGTTATAATTGGTTTGTTTACTTTGATCATATTCCTGACATCCTAGCATGGTGTGGTGCTCTTAAGCAGACCATGAGACAACCTTTTTATATCTGTCTTGTCATATGTTACAGTGCAAAACCTTGTTTTGTACACGTAGCGACGGGAATACTTGCGGCTGTCTCAATGGTGAAGGGGGTGGATTAATGATACGTAATTCGCGGGGTTTAAGGGCGAAACTGAACGTCAGACAGGGTGAGTTAAAAAGGGCGCCACTATTTTCTGTCGGCCTTAGGGGGGCGTCGAGGATGAAAAACAGGAAAAGCCTTTGGTGAAAATGCTGGCCTCCAGGTAAAACATTCTGACCTTACCTGGTTAACCAAATCGGTATCTGAAACAGAGAAAGCAACTAGAGGGAATGGGTGGGAGCACGTGAAGTTACTTTTCAATGAAAGCGTGAGCTTCATCAATAATTTGACTTTTAATATCTATTTGCAAGTAAATGAAAATGGTAACATATATGTACACAGTTGATTGTTGCACAAATGGGCAATTATAGTTAACAGCAAGCTCGAGTTTTCAAGCTAATACCTGAAATGTACATTCCCAAAAGACTTCGAAGTCAGGAGCAACATTTAAGACGATCATTCGCCACACTAGGTCCTGACTTTCGAATCCTTTTTACATAAATTTAAATACAGAACGATAATAAGATTAATTAGTATTACAAACAAAGTATTGGAACACAAATAACTTGCATTTAGCCCAATTGACTGAATCAACTTTTGAATAAGCTACTTAAGAGCTTTATGAGCTTAGCTCTTAAATAAATGTTCGAAAAAAACGAGAGTCTTTACTTTAACTTAAGTAATGGTAGTCAAAATGACTAACTTGAAGTTGCGAGTCTTGAAACGGGGATAATTACGTTACTGAATTCTTGGCGATAAGAGTCTTTAAAGCGAAAACAATAATTGCAGTACCTCATTTGTGATGAGGACGTCAGATGGTTTACCCAGTAAGCACTTTCATTTACACAAGAGGCCTTTGTGTCACTAATACCTTTTAGACGCTCTGGAACCTCTGCAAGGAGGCATCGGGATGACGAAGCTGGGACAATACGAAGAAGACGATGTTCTATTCGGTAGACGAAGAAGACGATATTCTAATCGGTAGACGATGAAGACGATATTCTAATCAGTCGACGGGTATGGTAGCGGAAAAGATTCCGGTACGGAAGCGAGAATGGATCCTTAAATAAGGATACGGGATGAATCCCCAAAGCGGGTAAAAAGATACAAACCACGACTCGTCACGGCGTCGGCGTCGGGGCCCAGGCCGACGACACGTGACAAGACGGGAAAGAAAGAAGAACCCGGCAAAAGGCCGTTTCATCAACACGAAATACAAACCGTGACGGTTTTAAATCCCGGGAAAGAGGGAAAAAGGAATAACCGCGACTTGTCACGGCATCGGGACCCAAGCTGACGACGCGTGACAAGACGGAAAAGGAAGACGAAACCCCGAGGAACAATTCGACGGGTGATTGTGATCTACGAGGAGAGAAAGAAAAATGTTTACCCTACTCTACCTTTAGAGCCTGGCGTCAAACAAAAGGAAACCTGCCAACTCTAAAGGGTCGAAAAAAAGTAGCTAACGCTTCCGACCAGCGGAAACAACCCGCCCCAAGGAATAAAATCCAAAACCCCCACCCTAGATGTTATAATACACGTAGAGCCACCCCAACATCTCGGGGTCGGTGAAGCTTTCTACGGCGACCTATAGCTTCCGACCAGCTGAAAAGGGAATACAAGGCCTTTGTGTCACTAATACCTTTTAGACGCTCTGGAACCTCTGCAAGGAGGCATCGGGATGACGAAGCTGGGACAATACGAAGAAGACGATGTTCTATTCGGTAGACGATGAAGACGATATTCTAATCAGTCGACGGGTATGGTAGCGGAAAAGATTCCGGTACGGAAGCGAGAATGGATCCTTAAATAAGGATACGGGATGAATCCCCAAAGCGGGTAAAAAGATACAAACCACGACTCGTCACGGCGTCGGCGTCGGGGCCCAGGCCGACGACACGTGACAAGACGGGAAAGAAAGAAGAACCCGGCAAAAGGCCGTTTCATCAACACGAAATACAAAAAGTAGCTAACGCTTCCGACCAGCGGAAACAACCCGCCCCAAGGAATAAAATCCAAAACCCCCACCCTAGATGTTATAATACACGTAGAGCCACCCCAACATCTCGGGGTCGGTGAAGCTTTCTACGGCGACCTATAGCTTCCGACCAGCTGAAAAGGGAATACAAGGGGTACCAGAGTGAAGTTCGCTAGGTTGGCCCCCAGGAGGTCAAAACGCAACGACTCGATCAAACACCGCGATAGCAGCCGAATCTTCGACGACCAAAGCCACCAAAACACCAAAAGAAAAACTCCTACACACCAACACCAAACACACCAACAGTGGGACGGAGAGCTCGGGACGGGTGACCTATGCCCGCCCCGCAGACATCTCCGACCCACACAACGGAAAAGATACAAAAAAGAGGTAGCTAAAAAGGTGGGAGCGGGTGCCTTACCCGGAAGACGAAGGGAAGACGAAGGGTAGCCGAAGCTACAAAAGAAAGATGCCGGCAGTACATAACATACGGGCGAAAGAGAAAGAAGAACAAGAGAAGAGATAGTCAAATCGGGTAAAAAAAAAAGTCTTACACCCGTGAAGAGTACCGACCAACCTACCAAAGGCGACTCGGGAATCGTGTTTGAAAAACACAAAAACAAACGCTCAAAGCCCCAGAGAAATCACACTGTTGAGTTTCACGCGATCCACCCACTGCAACTTTCCCACAACAAGTAAAACCAGGGACCGAAAGAGCCTCCTAACATCTTGGATGTCTAATCATCACTGGGATTTAGTGTTAAATCTTTCGCATGCCAAATGCCTTTGATACCAGAAGCGTCAGATAATTCGTAAGTAGTGTACGAGACTTTACGATGAATTAAAAAGGGTCCTAAAAATGTAGGAGTCAGTTTAGCGGTAAAATGTTTGGCTGCGTCAGAAAGAACGTAATTTTTACTCCACACGGTATCGCCAACATCAAAAGTAGCGGGACGTCTACGTAACTCCTAGCGAGATTTGGCATTCTTATATGCAATATCTAGCCTTTTAGCGATATCTTCGTAGATTTGTTTGAGCGCAGGGGCTCGGCGTAAAAGCGTTTCACGATCTGGGGTCGGAATATTATCAGCGGTAGCGGAGTCGTTAGCTTCACCAAAAAGATTTCCTTCTAAAATCATTTCGCGACCAAAATTTGCTAAACAGGGAGACATCCCTATAGTTTCGTGCACCGCAGTGCGAATAGCGCAGGCGACTTTTGCTAAGTATCGATCCCAATTCCTAGTAAATCTTCAATACAAGCAGTGGCATTCAGTTTGCCAGTCAGTATGTAATTGAAGGTGTCTTTGTCTCCCATTATTACCCATAGCTTACAAAAGCCCGCGGAGGAGGTGCCGTGCTATTGTCGTTCTAGGTAACCCGGGAGTCAGAACGTGTAAGCTTATGGACCTGGAGACTTTCTGCTTGGGGTTTCACACTCTGAAGCCTCTAGATCGAATCGCATGTAGAGCAAATTTGCAAAAATTTCCGAAAAAGGCAAAAGTATGAAAAACGCTAGAAGAGGGGTTGTAGGGGAAGGTCTCCCCTAGGTCCCCACGGTCGAGATTCAGGAGGACTCTGTAACTCCAGAAAAAAAATCGTGAAAACCGCTAATTTTTAATTCTTTTCGGAAGTCCTCCTAGAGTTCTCTAGGTGCCCGCGGAGGAGGTGCCGTGCTATTGTCTTTCTAGGTGACCCGGGAGTCCGAACGTGTAAGCTTATGGACCTCTGGAGACCTGCTTGGGGTTCCACACACTCTGAAGCCTCTAGGTCGAATCGCGTGTAGAGCAAATTGCAAAAATTGATAATTTTCGATAAAGGCAAAAGTATGAAAAACGCTAGAAGAGGGGTTGTAGGGGAAGGTCTTCCCTAGGTCCCCACGGTCGAGATTCAGGAGGACTCTCTGTAACTCCAGAAAAAAAATCGTGAAAATCGCTAATTTTTAATTATTTTCGGAAGTCCTCCTGGAGTTCTCGAGGTGCCCAAGGAGGAGGTGCCGAGCTATGTTTTCCTAGGTAACCCGGGAGTCCGAACGTGTAAGCTTATGGACCTGGAGACCTTCTGCTTGGGGTTTTACACTCTGCAGCCTCCAAGTCGAATCGCGTGTAGAGCAAATTGCAAAAATTGATAATTTCCGAAAAAGGGAAAAGTATGAAAAACGCTAGAAGAGGGGTTGTAGGGGAAGGTCTCCCCTAGGTCTCCACGGTCGAGATTCAGGAGGACTCTCTCTGTAACTGGACTGTTTTATCTCCATTGTATATACCTGCACCCACTACGTCTGAATGGAAAACCACTGCGGAAGGGTTTTACAAAAGGTGCAATTTTCCAAATTGTGTAGGCGCATTGGACGGGAAGCCTATACATATTCAATCACCACAACATACCGGAACTGAATTTTTTAGTTATAAAAAGTCGTTTAGCATAGTGTAAATGGCTGTGTGCGATGCTTTTACAAATTCACTCTTGTGGATATTGGTGCTCCATGATCTAGTCATGATAGCGTAGTTTTTAGAAATTCCGAGTTTGATAAAGCGTTAATGGACAATCAACTAGGTCTTCCAGAAAATAAAATACTTCCTGGCACAACAGTACCGTTTCCATATTGTCACGTATAATAATTGATTGCCTAATAGTTAATTTATACGTTCCTTTGTTTGCAAATTTAAGGTGGCCTTTCTTAAAGAAACCTAGTTTTCCGCTACGATTAATTATCCGCTTAGATCACGCATGATAACAATACATTCGTAATAATGAATAATGGATGAGTCGTCCCGGAACTAGGTTAACCAACACGTACGTCCTTTTAACCCTTGAGAGATCATGGTCAACTAGTGATTGTTCTATTCTTTTGCGTCAATGCTTTTGGGTATAAATACCGTGGTTTTGGGGCATTCGGGGCAGTTCGATCAGAGTCAGTTGTGACAAGTGAAAACGACCCCAGAACATCTCAAAGATGACCACCTACCATATTGTGTAAGTTTACTATCAAATATATTCTTTTAATTGTATTTATGCTTTTATTATGTCTTGCAACCCTAAACCAGTCGCAAGCTACACCCTATAAAACCAAATGCGACAATATTTTGTCTTAGCAAACCAAGCATTTCCACTACATGAACGAATCATGAGGCCATATCCAGGAGAAAATTTGTCAAATAATAAAATTTTCAATTATCGCCTGCCCAGAGCAAGGCGAACTATTGAAAATATTTTTGGTATCTTGGTACAACGATGGAGATGTCTTCGCAACCCAATTATTGCCAATTTAGACACATGTGAGGAAATAGTGCAAGCAACAATTGTGCTGCACAATTTTCTACAAAAAAGTGAAATGGACATTCCGGTACAGCAAGGAAAGTATTGTCCCACTGGATTTGCAGATTACGTAGATGAAGCGGAAAATTTGCATTATGGTCAATGGCGGCAAGACCCTACTATTTTACAGTCTGTTGGCAGGCAGGGATCAAACAACCCTCGTCATTTTGTTCAAAATTTGCGAGAAACCTTGGCCAATTATTTAACTTCTGATCAAGGTGCTGTACCATGGCAAACTGATTATATATTACACGGTTCAGTGCCACCACAATTTGTGTGTTTCCTATGTAGATTTGTATTTTAGATTTTACTTTTACTTCTATTTAATAAAAATATTTTGTACCAATTTTATATGTATAACTATTATTGTTAATATTTATTTTATTCATAACTTTCAATGCATCCTAATGTTATAAAAATAAAAATGATATAAGTACACAAAAAAAATACATTTAACCTTACCATAAAAACTAAAATAACAAATACAATAGAGGAAACAAAAATTTAGGTACTTTCTTCACTATTACTAGCAGCTTCAGCCAACAGCTTCATAATTTGGCATTTGATCCGTCGTCTGCGTTTGCTGTTTCGAATGGTTTTTAACATTTCTGCTACTGATTTCGCGAAATAATCTTCGGCTGTTAAGTGAACGGAAGCAGATGCAGTTGCTTTTTGTTCTAAATAGTTATCTATACCACCCAAAAACTTCGATACAGCTGTTAACCATTTTCCGTCATTATGCGATTTTCTTATTTGTTTTTTTTTCGATGGCCTTTCGCAAAATTGATGTCTGTTTCGTATGCCGCAGTTCTGGAGTTTGGTCTGGTGGTGGTGTTGGAGTTTGAGCTGATGGTGTTACAGTTCTTGAAACTGTAGAAGATGTAGCAGCAGAATCAGTCATTTCGCAATCATCATCCCCTTCAACCTCTTCGATGTCGCCTTCTAAATCACTTACTGGCTGCTCACTTCCTTTTCTGACTCCTGCGTTAATATTTGATCCATGGTGTCCCATGCAGAAATAGGAGCAGTAGTAGCACTAGTAGATGCTGCGTCAATAGCAGGCGAATTGTTTCTTGCTTTGATGTTGCCTGTAGTTCTGTAAAGATTGAAATACACACGTTTGTAAAACAGGTATCAATTGTTGTAAGCTTATTTACCTTCGTGCTATAATATGTTTGTTTAAAAACCCCATGGCTTTAAACAATGGCCAAGTAGGTGCAAGATAATGTCCTGCGCCAGAATGAGAGAGAGTTTTTTCTCTTCTTTTTTCAGCAGCGTAACGATGCCGCAATATATTCCATCGCTGCTCGCAATCTTCAACTACAAAAATTAAAAAAAAAAAACAGTTGTATGTACCTAGCTATTTGTATTTATACGTATTTTTCCTTACCACTGGCGTGTACACAACATCGCTAATTGTAGCCCAAGCATTTTTTCGGGCTAGTTTGTTTTTAAAATCTTTTTCCTTTTTGATATAGATAAAGGAAAACTTCTCCACTAAACTTATCAATAGCTCGTCCTGAAATTGATTCTCCATTGTTGCACACTTGCACTACTATATGCGTAAATATAATCAACACTCTGATATATTTTGAAACTCCATCAACTAAAATTGTTGTTACACGTGCTCCGCTAGTTGTCGGGGGATCATAATAGGTACACATTTTTATAATTTTATTATGAAAACTCAAGATTAGTACATACTAACTTTTGTGAGAAGTATTTACAAGGCGCCTTTTTGTTCTGCCCCATTATTCTAAGTGTATTTATATACGTGCTCCGCTAGCTGAGAGAGTCTACATATATGCTTGATAGTTGCGAGAACTCAAAATTAGTAAACAAACTTCAACGAGAAATGTTTATAAGACTAATTGTTGTTTCGTTCCGATTCGTTAAAATTGTATTTATGCGTGCTCGACTTATACACATTTTTATATTTCTGAGAACTCAAAAACGTCTATAAGCACATTCTTGTTTTAATAGGTATCACGAAGATGTATTGATACACTAAAAGTTTCCAATAATACGCACAGAGAATGAGGAAAATAAAATAATATAAATGCAACTATAATACATTCAGAAAAACGCTCATTTAAACAAACTTCATCTTCAATGATAAGAAAGTTATCCATGCAATCCTACTCGATCAGGGACATCCTGTATACGAGAATATCCAAACACACCGCCAAAACAAGCATAATAGTAGTTAAAAATCACATTTTAGGTAAATGTTAAATTTATTATTCGCCTTCGTACCTGAATGCAGAGGGCGCACTTAATAGGGAAAACATTTATCTGTCAAAGTTGAATGTCGACGTGTTATGAAACGTCAAATTGTGGTCAAATGTATTTTGCTCGTTTTTCCGTAAACATTTTTTAATTGTATTATCATGTCTGTGTCGTATAACGACATATTTACTTACCTAAAACGTTTTTAAGCGTTTCCTTTTTGTACATGGTGTAGCTACAATTATAAGTATAAAATAAACAAACATTACTCAACTGTCATAACCTATAAAGTAACTGTAACTTTATTAGGGGAGAACGGGGTTGGTGTGGACAATATTCAAAAATTATTTTTTTTCTTGCTTACCTTTGAAGCAATCGATTAGAGTTTGTAGTTATTTCATTTGTCCATATGATGCCTATAATCAGCCATAATAACACATTTTTAATTAATAACACTACTTATGTTTTTTTATAAAAACGTGTTATGGTCAAATGTCCAAATTATCCCGTCAATGTGGGTTGATATGGACAAAAAGAACAAATATTTATTCAAGATACAAACGTTCATAAACAATTATCGAATAAAATATAAACATAAAGAGTCATTTCTTATTAGAAGTGAAATGCTTAAACAGAAAAATGTAAGTTTTAATATTTATACGATACTGAACTCGCTTAAATCTATATTAAAGTAAAGCATATTCAAATATCTTGGTCTGTTGTCGCAAATTGGGTTTGGTAACTTTATAACTGCTTCATCCTTTGTAATGAAAGCGGGTTGTTACAGTAAATCTATTTGACGTAACATGTCTCCTCAAAAATTGGACTTCGTATCCTTTAAGACTTGTTTCGGCCACTCTGGCAACGAAATTTCTGGTCGTATTTGCCGTTTTTCCGTGAACTTTACAAATGATATAATCGTCTTTTTCAATCTTAGTGCTTATTTCTTGATCTTCGTCTTCTTCTGATAAAGAATCATCATATGGTACGTTATCTGCCTCGTCTTCTGAAGTTTCATCTGCCACGATCTTTTTTTTACTCTTTGGACACCCTGGTTCCGCTTGCTTGTCATTTTCTTTTCTCCTGTTTTCATTTTCTTGTACGCTATCTCGTCACGTTCGGGTGTGTCTGTAGCAATAATTGATTTTTTTCTCACGGGCCCTTTTGCAGATTCCTTCCTGGGTGCGGCTTTTGGATAAGCTATTATTTTTGATGGAGTTAAAAATATTTCTGTGGAAGTCGAAACATCTGGAGTGGTTTCTTCGTTGTAAATAGGCTCAACTGGCTCACCATCAATATTTGAACTAGGTGCAACTAATTCTTGTTTGTTCGCTGCTAATGGACGATCGGTAACATAACTGGATAAAAAATCCTCTTCACTAAAAATTGCTATGTTGAAAGGGCAAATTCCGGTGCATTTCAACCCAGAATTTACATTTAGGGGAGTGGCAGCTCTATCCCAAGCGCTAGCACAAATCGCTGGCAAATCGTATATCGTCAAAGTTTTCCCTGGATGGGAGACCATCCATGTGTCCGCACCCTGATTGAAAAATCACTTAAATGGACCAAATACTGTTCGGTCTAGCGGTTGTATTTTATTTGAAGTATGTGGTGGTAGAGTTAAGATTACAATACCGTTCTCCTTCGCATAGTCAATTCCTTCCAGCGATAAGTGGGATCAATGGTTATCCATTATTAAAAGGACTTTATGGTTCACTGAACAGCGGACATGTTTCACAAAGTATACTAAGACTTTAGCAAAATTCTCAGAGGTCATCCAGCCAGAGGGATGTACCAAACCAAGAGCCCCAGTTTCCGCTGGTATGCCCAACATCATTCTTGCCGCATCAAATCGCTTTCTCGGAAAAATCCATATAGGAGGCAATGCTCTTCCACTGGCGCATATAATTCCTAATTGGGGTATCAGCTGTCCTCGTTCTCTTGATTTAACTATACCTACTTGATGGCGCCCTCTGGAGCTAATAACTTTCTGAACCTTTTGTATGGTAGTTACACCTGTTTCATCGTGGTTAAAAATGTCCTCTGGTGCAAACCGGTGTTTTTGCAGCAAGGATTCAAGTTTGTTTTGAAAATCATTGACGATAGTCTTGTTGAAACTACTAATGCGAGCTAAGCTAGTGGCTTCAGGGGTCCTGAGTGACAATCGTTTATCCATAAAACCTGCGTACCAGTCACGTCCAGCCATCTCATGTTCTTTCCATGTTTTGGGATAATGTAAATTATTTTTTACGGCGAACTGATAGGCTAATTTTCTTGCGCTCTTTGGCGATAACCCATGATCAACTTAAAACACTTTACATTACATTTCTCAAATGTCGCGTCCATAGCAGTCGATAGCACCTGTCTACTCGTATACCGAGGTCCAAAGTCACAATTTTCAAAACCTCTTTCAGAAGCCAACTTGACAAAATTTGCAATAGAAGATTTTTTTACGTTACGTTGCTCCGCTGCTTGTCGAAGACTTAACCTTCTCTGTATTTGTAATACATTTTGAACAACCAGTTTCATGTTTTCCGCAGAAAACATAGCTTCGCGCTTTCGATGATACTTTCTAGGCATTTTGTTCTGAAAAGAATGTTATCGGTAATTTATATTATAAATAAATGACAGCCACAGGTTGGTTTGGACAGCGACGGGATGGTTTGGACGTTTGTCCGAACCAACCCGCAGTCGCAGTCTTTAACGAAATAAAACGAAACCAAAACAGGTTATGTTTCCCATTGGTTTTAAGTATAGGAATTAATTCTATAAACCCCAATTATTATCCGTGATAACACGAAAGATAACAGAAACTTGATAAAACGTTTTTCTCCACTCACTTCTTAAACACACAACCAACAGGATCTCTTGCACTAACAGAACTGAGGTGGCCGCCGTGCTTCGAATATGCTCCGAAAAAAACATACTTGGAGGGAAATTTCAAGCTGTCCAAACCAACCCTGTGTCCAAATACACCCCTTCCTCCCCTACTGAAAAGGCATAGTAATTTTAAAAATACTTGCGTACATGGAAAGTAATAACTTTCTTTAAAGTGTAAACTGCAAACTTGCATGTATTTGGAAATTGGTTTGCCGATTTTTAATGCGTGAGTCCATAATTCTGACATGCGTTTGTCCTGCCGAAAATAATTCAAACTTATGTTTTTGGATAAATACGAATTGCATTGAGGTACGCAGGAATACTGCTTGGACTTGGAAAATCCCTCCATAAGTTTAAATAATTTAATATTATTAAATATACTTCACGAATTTGTCCGGGTGTATATAGGTCGAATAAAAGTTTTCCCTACTAACGCAGTTCTATATCTCGCCACTTGGAAGAGACTCTTTCGTTTACGATCGCGAATAAGTTTGGCCCTGGCGCTGAAACGATAGAACAGATGGCGGTCTTAGATTTACCTCTGTTTGCGCCTGCTCATTTGCAAATTCACCTAAGAAATTAGTCCTAAGAACCTAAAAAGTTAAAAATTGGGAACTTCTTAGTTTAGGTCCTTAGGTTCTTAGCTCGTTAGGTGATGCATGAACGACTATTACAGAAACGCATTGTTTACCTTCTTAATTTTTTAGGTTCTTAGGACGTTAAGTTGTTAGGTTGGCTGCATAAACCCACCATAACTCCAGAAAAAAAATCGTGAAAATCGCCAATTTTTAATTCTTTTCGGAAGTCCTCCTGGAGTTCTCTAGGTCCCCACGGTCAAGATTCAGGAGGACTCTCTCTGTAACTCCAGAAAGAAAATCGTGAAAACCGCTAATTTTTAATTCTTTTCTTAAGTCCTGCGGGTCCTTGGGGTTATTTAGGTACCTACGGTGGAGGTTCTGTAGGTACTAATACCTGTCAAAGGGATCCTGGAGTCCGTGTTTGTAATGTTAGAAACATCGAAGTCTAGGTATAGATGCAGAAAATAACACTAAGATGGTCTGCGTTCAAAATATGTAAACACCGGAACAATTTCATACCTAAAACCCGCTTTTAATTCATAAACTCTTTTCGAGGCGGATTAGCCTATCCAGGGGAAGTTTACATCATTAAGGCATCACTAATGTTTCTTTATTTGACCGAAACTGCTCTATAAAGCAGGTAGAGGCTTATTTTAAAGTGATTAACCATCGTAAGTTCACGTCGAGCGTTTGAACTACTTATTGCCGCGGCAGCCGTGAGAATAGGCACAGCAACGTCAGTTTAATGAATTGGGGTTTTGTGACTAAAACATAGCATTAATGTAAATATTTATAAGTAGTAATAGAAAGGAAATTGACGATTATCTAGTTAATATTCCTAGCGAAGGAACAAAGCCCGAAAGTCCAATAAGGTGTATATTCCTTTGTGAATTTCATCCGATTGCAGGACCGATAATTACATGTCAGGTGAAAAGTTTCCTATTGCCAAATCGAATTGAACATTTTTGCTGAGTATTTTTGTTTATAGGTACCAGAGAATTATATCTCTAAAGAATTGTTTGATCGTGTAAGCGTTATATTATTATCAAAGCTGAACTTCAACGTAGTACCATAACCGTTTAAGTTTTACCTTATTTTACGTTCCGTTTAAAGTAAACTGGGTGGACTTAACAGATTTAATAACATGATTGTGAATTTGTTATTTTTCATACCGCGGTGACTCTAGCCATAAATTTCCAGCAATAACTAAAACTCAATAAAGTCGTGGTCACAAGATCTATGTACAATAATTTAAATTGGTATCTAATGTAATAATAAATATAACAACGATATTGAAATAAAAATGAAACACATATATACAGGTAGGGATATACAGGAAATTATGACAGCAAAATATTCCTGGTTACGCGTTGTGGCGGTGATTGGGGGCTGAAAAACTGCATTTGTTTTTGTTTTAGATATAGAAATATTTTTATTAGGGCAGCTGCTGTATTCATACTTTACACGGGGGTACCTAAGGACCCAACACACATTATTCCACCGAAAAATTCGTTATTACGCCTTGCGGCGGCGAGTGGCGGCGGAGAAACTGAAATTTTTCGAGTTTTAGATACAACATTTTTTTTATTAAGGCAGCTGCTCTATTCATACTTTACACGGGGGTACCTAAGGACCCAACGCACATTATTCCACCGAAAAATTCGTTATTACTTATTACGCCTTGCGGCGGCGAGTGGCGGCGGAGAAACTGAAATTTTTTCGAGTTTTAGATACAGAATTTTTTTTATTAAGGCAGCTGCTGTATTCATACTTTACACAGGGGTACCTAAGGACCCAACACACATTATTCCACCGAAAAATGCGTTATTACGCCTTGCGGCGGCGAGTGGCGGCGGAGAAACTGAAATTTTTCGAGTTTTAGATACAGAATTTTTTTTATTAAGGCAGCTGCTGTATTCATACTTTACACGGGGGTACCTAAGGACCCAACGCACATTATTTCACCGAAAAATTCGTTATTACGCCTTGCGGCGGCGAGTGGCGGCGGAGAAACTGCAATTTTTTGAGTTTTAGATACAGAATTTTTTTTTATTAGGGCAGCTGCTGTATTCAAACTTTACACGGGGGTACCTAAGGACCCAACAAACATTATTCCACCGAAAAATTCGTTATTACGCCTTGCGGCGGCGAGTGGCGGCGGAGAAACTGCAATTTTTCGAATTTTAGATACAGAAATTGTTTTATTAAGGCAGCTGCTGTATTCATACTTTACACGGGGGTACCTAAGGACCCAACACACATTATTCCACCGAAAAATTCGTTATTACGCCTTGCGGCGGAGAAACTGAAATTTTTCGAGTTTTAGATACAGAAATGTTTTTATTAAGGCAGCTGCTTCATACTTTACACGAGGGTACCTAAGGACCCCACAAACATTATTCCACCGAAAAATTCGTTATTACGCCTTGCGACGGCGAGTGGCGGCGGAGAAACTCGAGATAGGCAACCAATATTACATTGTTGGACAAAAAGCAATATAACCAATAAAGTTATATCGGTTATATTTATTCTCATGTTTGAATGTGCTACTTTTTTTATAAAATCATTTTTAATTACATATATTGTAATTAATGGAGACGTGGAATTTCCAGCCGCACGAATCCCGGTGGCGCAAAATTGCATTGGCATCATAATAATTTTGATTTCTACAATTTATTGTCACGAACAAAAATTGTCGCGGATATTTTCTCTTAATGCTTAATGAAAAAACATTCGTATTATTAATAGATTCAATTAGTAAAAATGGTTAACTTAAATATTTCAATGCATTGCTGTAGAAACGGGTCGCTGACAGGTAGCAAACTACCCCCAGTGCGTGCCCCTCGTTATTACAGTTTACGGTAACGGGATTTTATAGTAGGAACTCAGTCTAACAAACGAAGCCGATGTGAACGACCCCAACAAAAACAAACAATTAGAAATGGTGTAGATACTTAAAAGATCTTCCGACCCGTTCTTTTGATAGAGACAATAACTATTTATAGATTCAAAAAAAGCCACCCTCTAAAATTGTATCTACACCAGAAACATATAAAAATGGAATTTAAGTTTTCTAAAATATTTAAGAAGCCTTTCCAAAGAGTTGCAGTTATCATAATTGAAGAGCTGAGATGATAAAGGTGTTATGTCACATTTTTAGAAAAATGGTTTTATTTGCTTGTTGATTCTCTCTGGTACTAATTAACTTGTCTTTTGACACAAAATATCTGAAATTGCATATTTAAATATGACACAAAATATCTGAAATTGCATATTTAAATATGCAATTTTAGATATTTTGTGTCAAAATACAAGTTAATTAGTACCAGAGAGACTCAACAAGCAAATAAAACCATTTTTCTAAACATGTGACATAACACCTTTATCATCTCAGCTCTTCAATTATGAAGTACGTTACGTAATAATAAACAAAAAAATCTGCGCGAGTGAGGGAAAGTATACTAGAAATTAAATTTTCACCTTGCTACCTGTTGGAGATAAAAACTTTTCATTGGCTGCTTTATACTTAATGTTTTACACTTGCGTGTAACGGTAAGCTTATGTTTAAAAACACAGCTATGTTAGATTTAATGTGTTATATTGTAATTTTTATTGGGCGTCTACTATGAAATTGTAATGTATTGTTCTCTATTAAGTGACCGCGTACAATTTGTTAGCATTTTTTTTATTGATTGTTCTGTTTTTGTACATTTTATGGTTAATTCGTTTGCTGGATCACTTGTCTACCGTGTGTTTTTCCATTCATAGACGTCTAAGGTAAGTGGTTTGTAGGAATTACTACATTAATTGTCTGGCATACTGATAGATACTGGTACTGAAATTAGTTGTCTTTGTTTATTTCACGATGGTCGAAATGTATTCTGGAACTTTTTAATACGGTATTGGATGAACTACAACACCACCCATCTTACAATTATTGTTCAAACAGTCGAATATGACTCTCTACAACTGCATGTACAATCGTTGTATGGGTGGCCTGTTTAAGGCCGCTGAAACTAAAAAATTGATTAGTGATACATAGTACAAACTACTAACGATGTTCGGCCGTGTGCCCTAGGCCGCTTCGCGGCTTCAAGACATTTCATTGTCTATTTTGTCCTTCAGCAGACGTAGCCCCTGCAGATTTAGGTGGATTTCGTCCCTCCGACCTGTATAATAATATCTGTAACAACAAAAAGTATTTTGGTAATTAAACAGTATTATTAAGAGGTTGGTTTGCATTACCTTTCAAAATATTTCATGGATGCCGATGTCGGGGAGGCGAAATAATACTTTCCTATATCGACAGTGCGGATAGTTTTCTCTGAAAATGTAATACGGTTGTTGATTAATTAATTAATTGCAGGTATAAGTAAATGATGAATACTCACTGTCGGCCATGCTCCGGATGTATTCGTTTAAGCGATCCAGCTTCCGCACGTGCCAGCCGCTGGCGTCCATCAGTTTTGGTATCGGAGGCACCGTTAATAGTACGACACTTGCGCATCTCTGCTTCAAGTGCGCCGCGAGTTTCTCCAATTCCGCCGTCATGTGCTTGAGGTCTTTATTCATACATTTATTATATGAATAGGATAAATTAAAAATTTATTTAGCTGCTGCATGTCGTTTGTTCCAATCATTACAATTACCCGCTCCGCGACTGGCCCTTTTCTTATTCGCTCATTCAGTTGCTCTGTGGTTTGCCCACTTACGCATAAACCAATGCTGCGGCTCCCCGTGCCGCCTGAAAAAAAACTTAAAATTGATATCTAATAATAAATTTTTAAACTGAGATTGTTTTACCTGTTATTGATACTGCCGAGCGGGGATAGCCCAACACCTGTTGCGCGAACCGCAGCAGTTGGCTATCCCCTATCAATTGATGTTGTTGGTAGATGGGCCATTGCTGTTGTTGTCGCTGCTGCAGTTATTGCGGCTGCTGTAGCTGTTGCGGCTGCTGTAGCTGTTGCGTATGTTCCGCTACCCGGTCAAATGTGATTATTACAGGTAAGTGGTCCGAGTCCAACTCGGTTAAGGTCGTCTGATACATGGGGGTGTGAATATTCTTATGTAGGATCACATGTAAGATATCTGTTTGATGGTCGTTTCTGGCAGGAAAATAGGTGAATTCGTCCGGTGCTGATTTTTGGACTGCATATTTGCTTAGGTACGAATATAGTTTTGTTCCGTTAGGGTTAGTTTTTCTGCATCCCCAGAGTGTGTTTTTGCAGTTGAAGTCGCCAACGGCTATGGTGGGTTTCGGTGTATTAAATAAGGCGGCTATATCTTTTTCAAGTATTTGTCGGTTTGGTTGTTTGTAAACACTAGATATACCCATACAGCAAAACTTTACTATTTCCTTACAATATTGTAACTGCAAAAGAGTCACTTAATAGTCAGGAATGTCACAACTTTCCTGACTATATAGTAACAACTGAGTGACTATTAAATCACTGCAAATTGTAAGGTTACTGCAGATAGTAAGGAAATCGTCAACTCCTTGTAAGGAAATGGTGACGAAATAGTCAGTTAATAGTAAAGAAATAGTTAATAAATAGTCAATATATAGTAAGAAAATCGTAACGAAATAGTCACTGAACAGTAAAGAAATAGTTAAAAAATAGTCAATATGTAGTAAGGAAATCGTGACGAAATAGTCACTTAATAGTAAAGAAATAGTTAATAAATAGTCAATATATAGTAAGGAAATCGTAACGAAATAGTCACGTTAGAGTAAGGAAATCGTTGTAAAATAGTCACTTTATAGTGGTATACATATTTAGTAATACTAGATATAAAAAAGCCATTTAATTTATAAATTATATTTATTTATTATAAATTTCTTTGTAATATATATACTTATATTAAAGTATATCCTAATTATACGCTAAAATTATATAAATTATTAAAATACATATATGCAAACACTAAATACAAAACTATATACTAAACTACATAAATTGTTCTTTTGTTGTTTGTTCCTTGAGCGGATTCTGTCGCTTGCACGACGCACCCAAATTTTAACAATTCCCATAACAGTCGCTTCCGTGGCCAGAGGATGAAGCTTCTTTGTAGCAGCTGAAACAAAATAATGCTGTTAGAATAGAAAATTTCAAATATTACAAAAAAATGCAAGAAAATATACTATCGTTATTTCCCGGATTTTGTTTGAAAATAAATTATTTTTTTATACTTGCAATAAATAACTCGAAGAATCTTCATCTTCTGCAATTGCAGCTTGCCGTTTGCCCCTGTCCAAATGACGTGCTGCGCGGCATCGTCGCTGAAAAGCCTCTTCATAATCAATTTGGTACTTTTCTCAATCGAATCCCCACCGACGCAGCATAAATCGGATAGCTATAACATAAACATAAAACATAAAATAAATACTATTTACTTACCTTCACTATAAATCACACAGCAAAAACAAAATAACTCAACTGCTGAACTGTTCACTGCTAACAGAATCTATGAACTGAATCACTGTTGAGAAAGCATAGACAAAGAAAACTGTTTTCTTGTGAATAAGCTGTACTGGAGAGTTACAGTCCCCCATATAATTATGAATAATGAGTAAGTACTTCACAGTAACTTTGCATGTATGTTAAGTAACTGGTGAACTATACTGTATTGTTTAGAGGTACCTTTTCCCGAAAAACGAAAGTTTGCAACTTCGCATTAGTCACCCAACCACAAACTGACTTTAGCGCTGCATAAGGCAGAAACTTTGAGATTAATAATTAATTTTTCCTATACCTTACTTATATTATTCAACATCTCTATGTAGATTTGTTAAACACCTAAATACTTCCAAATTGTTTTAAAGGAAAATGCCTTAAGAAATAATATCGTAATAGCCTGTTTGTTTTCTTACTGTAATAAGTAAATTTGCAACCTAACATATCGCACGTTTGCGAGAAGAGCGTCACAACTAATAAAATAACAATTACGAGAAAATGTCAATTGAAATATTTTTTTTTATTCTGTGGTTTTTTTTCCAGTGACCTTTTGTTTCCATCGCCTTTTCTTTAATGGCTTTTTATTCCGCTCGCAGGTAGACACCAAATGGGAGTGTTAAAATAGCAAACAACTTAATAGTATTTTCCGTAAAAAAACACTACAATTACAATTTTCCTACGGCATTGTCGTAACGAAATTGTAACATTACAATTTGTTTACTATAATGTGCAGACTTGCAGGTACATGACTACTTGCCCTTGACTAAACGTGAATTTATTGTAAGGTTACTACTTACAGTAACAAAATAGTCAATAAATAGTCAGGCAACCATTAGTAGTGATAAAATAGTAAAAACATTGTAGCAATACCATTTGGTGTAAAAGAGCAGTATGGTTACCATTTTCTTACGGCATTGGAGCAACAAAATAGTAACATAACAATTTTTTTACTATAATGTCCAGACTTGCAGGTACATGACTACTTGCTGTTGACTAAAAGTTAATTTACTGTAATGTTACTACTCACAGTAACAAAATAGTCAATAAATAGTACAGTAACAATTTATAGACAACAAAATTGTGAAGAAAAAGTAACATTACAATAAAATCGTACAGGAGTAGTAAATAAATTGTAATGTTACTACAATTTCAGTTAACTTTTGCTGTCTGGGTAGTTATACTTTGCTTGTTTTTCAATTCTAGATTGACTGACATTACTTCTAAGTTTTGTGGTTGTGCTATCTCAACTGGGTAGGCTGATAGGTTTTTCCTAATTATAATTGCTACACCTCCTGAGGTGTGTGCAGCATTACGATCGTTGCGGTATATATTATAACCCGTGAACCGTAACTTTGTGTTGCTATTTAAGTGAGTTTCAGTTACGCACATTACATCTATTTTGTGTCTTATTAAAAACTGCATTACTAGTGTTTTTTGCGCGAGCAAACCGTTAGCGTTCCAGTTTGTGATAACTAGGCATTGTACGTCTTGATGCTGTTTATTTATTACAGCCATTGATAAGTAAGGATGGGATTAGTTTTAGCATGAAGGATTTAATTTGATCTATATATGGAGTGATAAAGTCTATAGATGTTTTCACTCATGCCGTGCAGTGTACGAAGATAGGAAAACAACGTTGACAAATGTACTTGTAAAATTCCTTTCAAATAAAAATTTAATCCTTTTCACACAAAGGCTTAAAGTATTATGATACTATTGTAAACCTTAAAGGTTGCAGGTAGTTACAAAGCAGGTTCGGTAGTTCGAAAACATTTTTATTTTATTAAATCTTGTCTTTATTCTAAAAGATAGGTACATTTATTATATGAATAGGATCAATTAATAATTTATTTAGCTGCAGCATGTCGTTTGTTCCAATCATTACAATTACCCCGCTCCGCGACTGACCCTTTTCTTATTCGCTCATTCAGTTGCTCTGTGGTTTGCCCACTTACGCATAAACCAATGCTGCGGCTCCCCGTGCCGTCTGAAAAAAAACTTTAAATTGATATCTAATAAAAAATTTTTAAACTGAGATTGTTTTACCTGTTATTGATACTGCCGAGCGGGGATAGCCCAACACCTGTTGCGCGAACCGCAGCAGTTGGCTATCCCCTATCAATTGATGTTGTTGGTAGATGGGCCGTTGCTGTTGTTGTCGCTGCTGCAGTTATTGCGGCTGCTGTAGCTGTTGCGGCTGCTGTAGCTGTTGCGTATGTTCCGCTACCCGGTCAAATGTGATTATTACAGGTAAGTGGTCCGAGTCCAACTCGGTTAAGGTCGTCTGATATATGGGGGTGTGAATATTCTTATGTAGGATCACATGTAAGATATCTGGTTGATGGTCGTTTCTGGCAGGAAAATAGGTGAATTCGTCCGGTGCTGATTTTTGGATGGCATATTTGCTTAGGTACGAATATAGTTTTGTTCCGTTAGGGTTAGTTTTTCTGCATCCCCAGAGTGTGTTTTTGCAGTTGAAGTCGCCAACGGCTATGGTGGGTTTCGGTGTATTAAATAAGGCGGCTATATCTTTTTCAGGTATTTGTCGGTTTGGTTGTTTGTAAACACTAGATATAGTTATACTTTGCTTGTTTTTCAATTCTAGATTGACTGACATTACTTCTAAGTTTTGTGGTTGTGCTATCTCAACTGGGTAGGCTGATAGGTTTTTCCTAATTATAATTGCTACACCTCCTGAGGTGTTTGCAGCATTACGATCGTTGCCGTATATATTATAACCCGTGAACCGTAACTTTGTGTTGCTATTTAAGTGAGTTTCAGTTACGCACATTACATCTATTTTGTGTCTTATTAAAAACTGCATTACTAGTGTTTTTTGCGCGAGCAATCCGTTAGCGTTCCAGTTTGTGATAACTAGGCATTGTACGTCTTGATGCTGTTTATTTATTACAGCCATTGATAAGTAAGGATGGGATTAGTTTTAGCATGAAGGATTTAATTTGATCTATATATGGAGTGATAAAGTCTATAGATGTTTTCACTCATTCCGTGCAGTGTACGAAGATAGGAAAACAACGTTGACAAATGTACTTGTAAAATTCCTTTCAGACAAAAATTCACTCCTTTTCACACAAAGGCTTAAAGTATTATGATACTATTGTAAACCTTAAAGGTTGCAGATAGTTACAGAGCAGGTTCAGTAGTTCCAAAACGTTTTTATTTTATTAAATCTGGGAATATGTTTTATGCTAAGTGCAGATATTTATTTATTTTTTGCTTATTCACAATAATAAACAAAACAAAAGAAACAAAGAAGAAAACAAAGAAAATAAAGCAACACAAAATAATTAACAGCTTCATAATTATGTTACACTAAGAAAATAAGTTAAATAAAGTTGATACTTATTTTTTAATTAATTATCACCGTCACTAAAAATATTTATATCACCATCACTATCCGTAGGGTTTAAAGTGATAATAATCGGCTCGATTTCTTCCATTATGTTATCAACTTCCCACATAGAATTTTCTATTTTCACATGGGCTACGTAGTTGCTCCAATTTTCTGGTGTGACTTTAGAATATGCTTCCTTGATTAAATTTTGAACGTCATTTGCCTTAAAATTGGTATTTTTCGCACTTATATACCTTTTTACTTGGCTCCATACCATTTCAATAGGGTTGAGCTCACAGTAAACGGAGAACTTTAACATTGTGTTTTTTAGCAATATTTTCTATTAAATAACCGGCATCATACTGATATTTAAATGTATCCACTACTTCAAGTAACTCCCTTTTTAAGTAATCGTCTTCAAAATGATGATCCTATGAGCGAAGCCAATTTTTGATGCGATCCTTGTTTCAAGAGTTATTGGGAATTAGTTCGGATTCCCTACTATGATAGGACGCGTTATCCATCACGACCACGCTTTTCTCTGGAATATTTGGTATTAAAGAATCCTCAAACCATTTTTCAAAAAGTGGACCGTCCATTTCATCGTGGTAATCTTGCGTGTTCTTTTTGCCAAAAAAGTCAGCTCCGCTCCATCAACAAATCCGCTACTGCTTCCCGCGTGTGTTAGAGCACAGGTAGTACTCAATAAAAAAAAATGTAATAGAATATTATAATTAAACTTTTATTAAATCAAATGAATTGTCAGAGCCGCAGCTACACGACTGGAGGTAACGGCTTACAACAAGCAAGTGTCGTTTGCCTCGCTGCTGACCAACAGTATTGAACTAATTACATCATCGTGCTTCGATAAACAAAACATGTAATAAACCTGTCATCGATAAACAAAACATGTAATAAACCTGTCATGATTATTTCTAAAAAAAACATGTAATAGATATTACATTTTATGACCATTTCTCGGCAATGATGTCATCGACCTGATGGAATGTAAATTCTTTTCAGAAGCTCGCTAACACGGCTGACATGTATTTCGCTCTCGAAATACCTCTGAAAAAGTAAAAGACAACAGCAGTATCTGGTTTCTCGCTTTCCCTCATAAATAGTTTTCCCTTTGAGGGGAGAGAAAAAAAATAAATCTAAAATCGATACGTTTACTATTAATTCAAACTTTCATTGTACTTAGAGGCTTCAACAAGCTTGTTACAATACATAATAAAATAACACATAGCAGACACTCAGAGGCTTCACAAAGCTTGTTGTCCAGTATTCAATTGTACAAGACAAGACACGCCCAGAGGCTTCAACAAGCCTCTCGTTCCGTCTCTACTCATTAGCATTACAAACATTCCTAATAACTACAATAACTACCAGCTAAAAATTCAATCTTTAGACTGAAGAGTAGATGCAGCCCGACGTTGATTGTCATCCCTAATGGCATTATTATCATTTTCGTTCATATCCACCTCATCATCGCTAACATGGTCATCACCAAAGAGGTCATTAACATCAAAAATAGGCCAAGGACGCAAACTGTCTTTTGCCCAGGATTGAAAACGAGTGTGGCGTTTAATTTTATAGCGATTATTTGGAAATACTGCGAGAATTTTAAAAGGACCATCAAATTTTGGTTCTAATTTAGACCGCAGGCCAGTCAAATGAACCAAACCGTAATCTCCGACAGCAAAAGGAGTTGGTCTGGTTCGTCTAGCATTAAATCGCACTGCTTGGGTTCTTGCGTTGTCATTTAAGTTTTTATAAGCTAAAGCGCGATCTGCCGCGGTGTCATATGATCGCGGAGTATTAGTGAGTTGTTGAGCGATAGGAAGATTTGTAGCGTATCCGAAAACTAAACGAGTAGGAGCAAAACCAGTGGTTTTCTGCAATGAACTATTTAAACAGAATTGAATTTTCCAGAGATTGTTCGGCCATTCTGTTAAATTATGTCGGGTATCAACACTCAAAAAATCACGAATCGTTTGCATGTATCTCTCAACTTGACCATTAACGCGGGGTGTAGCAATAACAGTTACATGATGATCAATATTAAATGTAGAACAAAGTTGTGCGAATTTTGAGCTAATAAAATTATTGCCGGAATCAGTTATAATTCGAAAAGGAGCGCCAAAGATTCCAATGAAGTGGAGAATAACTTGTTCTGTTTCGTTTATATCTATTGAAATCATAGGAGTGATTGTACAAATTTAGTAAATGCGTCTACAATGACTAAGATATACTTATGTCCTTGTGCAGAGGGAGAGAGAGGTCCAGCGCAATCAATGTGAACGGTGTGAAAGGGGATAGCTGGTTTCGGAATTGAATGAAGGAATCCTTGCTTAGGGCCAGTATGCTGTTTGTGTATTGAGCATTGAATCCAACGAGAAACGTACTTTCGAACAACTTTATTTATGTGAAGAAACCAGAATTGTTCTTTTATTTTGTCCAAAGTTTTCTCCCAGCCGATATGGCACATATCATCGTGAAAAAGTTTTAGAAGGTTCAAACGACTAGGTTTGGGTACAAAAATACGAAGAACTTGCTTATCGTCACAATAGTACAATAAATCTTTCTGAATTTGATAATGAAACAGATTCTTATCACCTGCTCGTTTTTGGGCTAATAATTTTTGAGTTTCATCGTCTCGATCCTGTTCAACACGAATCCAAGTGGTACTCTGGATATTCAAAATCTTAACTGGATTACGGCTCAGGTAATCAGCATGAGTCATTGAAACTCCTTTACGAAAAACAATCTCGAAGTTAAAGTCTTGCATATACATCCACCATCTCGCAACCCTTGGTAATAATTTTTTTTTAATGTGAAGTGGCCTTAATGGAATTACAGTCGGTAACAAGAACAAATTTAATGCCTAATAGATAAATTCTAAAGTGTTTTAAAGCATTGACAATGGCTAAAGTTTCTAATTCGTAAGAATGATATCTTGATTCTTCACGGGAAGTTCTTTTACTAAAATAGGCCACTACTCTCAATTCGTCAGCAATTTTTGGAACAAAACAGCCCCAACCAACAGAACTAGCATCGGTATGAAGTTCAGTAGATAAAATCGGGTCGAAAAGAACTAACTGGTTGGGTACTCAAATGTTCGATTACATAACGTCGAGCTTGTTCCTGTTCAGAGCCCCAAGTCCAGGGAACGTCACCACGAGTGAGGGAAGATATGCAAGCTGTCTTTGCGGCAATGGAGGGTACTGTAACGGTAGTTACAATAATTATTAAATAAATAAGATGTTTTGGAGAGCAATATTAAAATTGTGTTTATTAAATTGAAAATACAAATTGTAACTTGTTTATCTTGAATTATATCGTAACTATATCAACCCAAAACATGAAATCAAAGCCCACCCATTACAGTACGAACTTTCTAAAATAGCTTGCTAAGCCCATGGAACTGTCGTACTTGTTTGACACTAGTAGGTGGAGGAGCATTTATTAAGGCTTCAATTTTGCGTCTACCAGATTTCACACCCTCACAACTAATTTCGCGACCTAAATATTCAATGCTAGTCGTAAGAAAAGAACATTTAGCCAGATTCAAACTAAACCCAACAGATGTAAGAGCATCCAAAAGCAGCTGAAGCCGCTCAAGACTTTCGGCTATCGTTGATGATGGTATTAAAACATCATCTAAATACACGAGAGCGATTTGATCTTTCAAAGGACCAAGAGCCTTATTGATTGCCCGTTGAAACACGGCAGGAGCATTAGCTAGCCCAAATGGGACCCGTAAATACTCAAAATGCCCATTAGGCGTTATAAAGGCAGTCTTCTCAATAGAATCGGCAGAAATAGGTATTTGATGGAACCCGGAAGCCATGTTCAACGAGGTAAAGTATCGACCCTTGCCCAGACAATCAATTTGATCGTCAATTAAAGGCAGTGGATACCTGTCTTTGATAGTAATACGATTCACGGCCCGAAAATCAACGCATAGTCGATCGGTTCCATCTTTCTTTTTGACCAATAAGATGGGACTTGCAAAAGGGGACCGACTTTCACGTATAATTCCGCTTTTCAATAAATCATCAACAATTAATCGCACCTTTAGACACTCAACAGGAGAAAGACGGTATGGATGATACCAAATAACCGTGTCCTCTTTTAATCGGATTTCCAACTCTGCAGAGGTAACTGAACCTACGGCAGTTCCTACAGATAAATGTGACTCATATTTCCGTAACAGGGTAAGAAGATCATCCTTATCTTTACCAGTCAATTCAGTTTGTACATTAAATTGAATGGGTGACAATTCAACACAACAAATAGCTCTGGCATCAGCAGGCTTACGTAATATACGTGTACCGCAAAAATCAGAAATAATATTAATTTCAGGGTCGGTTAACACATTACGTCCCACCAAAACGTCATGCTTAAAATCATTCTGAGAAACTACATAAAAATTCAGCTCAATTGAAGCTTCCTCGAATTCTACTACAAACGATTCAATGCTACCAGAACCAATCCCAACCAATTGCATGAAACAAGGTGTCATATGCACATTCAATGAATTTACAATGTCTTTACGAATAACGGAGCAATCAGCCCCGTATCAATCAAACAGTAAACTAATTTTCCCTTTATAACAGCCACAGTATAATCCAAGTCGGTATTACCACACATATTGACATGCTTGTATCGGTCGACACGTTGTTTTGCCCAACAGGTGTCTACTACGTGGCCTGGTTTTTTACAAAAAGCACAGACAGAGATAGTAACGGTAGGGTCAATTTTCGTCTCACCTTTACCAGCACCAACTTGAGGGATTAACTTTGGGTCATCTGTTTTCTGTTTTTTACAAAATCGAGAAATATGTCCCGTCAGCCCACAATTAAAACATTTACGTGTGTCAATGTCAGTTTGCATTTTTCTTTTAAAGGGTTCACTTGCCAAACGGTCTGATAATTTACGTACAGGTTTGACAAAGCTAGCAACTACATTAAGCAAATCAGTAACATTTTCTGCACTGCTGTTCATTACAGCTGCTTTGACAAAAGATTCCTTAATGCCCCCAATAATAATTTCAATTAAATCTTTTTCAGACCAATTGGCTCTAATTTTATTCAGCAAATTTAATTTTAAACGTATACTCGCTATAGGTAGGTATATTCTTAGAGGTGAACAGGGTCGCTTTGAGAAGTTGCTCTGCAAGGTTTTTTTTTGGAGGGAATAAAGCCATTAATTCCCCTCGTAAGGACTCCCAGGTACGCTGCTCTGGCTGCCAGGTGTCGAACCACGTTGCGGCGGATCCCTTCAAATATTTCCCAGCACAAGCCAAGGTTGAGGTTGGAAACGTCTTAGAGTATCCAATAACGCATTACAAAATTCAGCTTCCATTGCAATAATTTCTCGTACTGTCTTTATCACTTTGATAACACAAAAATATAACGAAACTATTACAGATCGGGTGCACAGGTAATTAATTTATCCCACTTCTGATGTTAGAGCACAGGTAGTACTCAATAAAAAAAATGTAATAGAATATTATAATTAAACTTTTATTAAATCAAATGAATTATCAGAGCCGCAGCTACACGACTGGAGGTAACGGCCTACAACAAGCAAGTGTCGTTTGCCTCGCTTCTGACCAACAGTATTGAACTAATTACATCATCGTGCTTCGATAAACAAAACTTGTACTAAACCTGTCATCGATAAACAAAATATGTAATAAACCTGTCATGATTATTTCTAAAAAAAACATGTAATAAATATTACATTTTATGACCATTTCTCGGCAATGATTTCATCGACCTGATGGAATGTAAATTCTTTTCAGAAGCTCGCTAACACGTGGAGCTAAACAAAACGTGGCCCGCGTGAAGTGGGTGCCTTTGAACCAGACGATAAACCTTGGACGAATGCTTGCCTGAAGGATTTTATTGAAGTGTCGCGCCATTCCTTATCAACACTGTGCCCAATGTTTACCCATGGTTCATCGCGAAATATAATTTTATAATTATTTTCCCTATACTTCCGAATTTCACGTAAATACCTATGGCGCCACGTACTGATTTCTTCTTTTTCTAAAAGCAATTCCCGCCTTTCCCTTTTTTCATATTGAAATCCTGCGTCATTTAACAACCTATATAGGGTGCTTTGTGAAAAGTTTGGCAACTCTTCATCTTTGTGGAGACGGGCCGATACACCTGTAATGTGAATTACACAAGAGCTTAATATGTAAGGGTTAGTCATAGAAATACTTGTAAATGAATTTGTGAGGCAGTCTTAGTTCTGCTGTCAAGTAGAGCACAAGTTAATATTAGGTAAAGTGTTTATGGTTCATGGGAAATGAAAGTGTTTAGTGAAGAAGTGTATTTTATTGAACTACCAGAGATCTAGGTTACCACAATTGGCGACGAGGTAAATATTAGCTTATTTTACTAAGAAAAAGGAGATAATTCTACTACAAAGGGTGGATTAAATTATATGCAGTAAAACAAAGATTATTATCACTGCCAATTAAAGAGGGTGGATTAAATTCTACCAAGTTGAGTGGATTCAATTCTACTACAAAGGGTGGATTAAATTCTACCAAGTTAGAGTGGATTAAATTCTACTGCAAGAGCGAGTTAAATCGGCTGAGGCCAGTGGGAGGGTAGATTCAATTCTACCAAGGGTGGATTCAATTCTACCAAAGAACATGCCTGGGTGGATTAAATTCTACCGAAATTAAACCAAGACGAATACTGTAAAGTTGAAAGTGGATTGTGAAATGGACCAATCGTCAATCAAACATTTTGCCTGTGACTCCATAGACAAGGCCCTACTAGCCATTGAATGGAGAAAGTGGGTACGATCAGTGAAGTTATATTTAGATGCCGAAGAGATTACAGATGTAGTGAAAAAAAAAGAATAAGTTATTGCATCTCGGTGGCCCACAATTACAGGAAATTGCATTCGGATTGCCAGGGGCTGTTGTAGACCACGACCCCGAAACCAACAACGACGTATTCAAGACCCTAATCGATACTCTCGATAACCACTTTTCACCACAGCAAAATTCCTGTTTTGAAAGACACGTTTTTCGTAACATGAAACCTCGGGAGGGCGAAAATCTGAGCAAATTCCTTATAAGATGCAGGTCACAGGCAAACAAGTGTTCGTTTGGGAGCACCGAACAAGAAGCTCGAGAAATCAACATCAAGGATAAGTTAATCGACATGTGGGCACCAGTCGACTTGAAGAGAAAGCTTCTGGAAAAGGAGTTGCCTTTGAATGGGGTGATAGAGCAATGCCAAATATATGAACAAACCCGTAATCAAAGCACCATTATGCAAAAGAAGGATATTCCTGTAGCGGACGGACAGAAATACCAAGTAAACCGAGTTGAAAATTCAAGGAAAGGCAAACACTGGGAAACCACAAGGAACATGGAGTGTTTTCGATGCGGTAACAAGCACAAAACCCTGGAAACGAAGAATTGTCCCGCCATCGGCTCTAAATGCCAGCAATGCGGTCGCACGGGACATTTCGCCAGAAAATGTAGAACCGGGAAACACAAAGGTACCGCCCATAAAAGTACGTGGAACTCTCGACACCACTACGACAGGCCGGTAAACGCAAGAAGATTCAACGATGTTAGGGAAACCAACGACAATGACTCACCTTCAACGATCCACACCGGTAATTTTGAATGTTTCAAAGTCAGAAGCTCGGCAAGCCCTAGAGATGACATAATCCAAGTTATAATAGGTGGCACAGTCATAGATATGCTAATTGATTCAGGAGCTTCCTGTAATATAATCAACGGAGAAGACTGGGAAACACTTACCAAAAACAACGCCGCTATATTGGAAATTCGGGAAGAGGTGGCGAGTACTATAAAATCGTATGCTTCAAGCGAACCGCTAAGCATAAAATGTAAATTCACTGCACCCATTTGCATAGCACACGGCCGGGAACTGATCGAATCTTTTATGGTGGTAGAGAATGGAACGATATCCTTACTGGGCAAACAAACTTCAATTTCTCTGGGAATTTTGAAACTGGGATTACCGGGAGAAATAAACCAACTACAAGAAACCATCCCTTTTCCGAAACCTCACAACATCAAGGTGAAACTCACAATTAATCCGATGATAAAACCTGTACAGCAACCAGTACGAAGAGCCCCCATTGCCGTAGAAGCAAAGGTAGAAGAGAAATTAAACGAAGCACTTGCCAATGACATAATTGAGAGAGTAAAAGGACCTAGTCCATGGATCTCGCCTATGGTGATAGTTTTCAAACCCGACGGCGATATTAGAATCTGTATCGATATGAGGCGAGCCAATGAAGTCATATTAAGGGAGAATTTCCTATTACCAACTTTTGATAAATTTATGACTTAAGTTGAGAGGAGCTAAATATTTTTCACGTTTGGATCTGGCCAGCGCTTACCACCAGTTACAACTTGATGAAGAGAGTAGACCGATCACCACATTCATAACCCACAAAGGACTATTGCGATATAAACGCCTGATGTTCGGGATAAACTCAGCTCCAGAAATATTTCAACGAATATTTCAAAGTATTCTCGCCCCCTGCAAGAACTGCCTGAATTATACAGGTTGATTGTAACTTTAGGGCGAGTGGATTTGCTTGTTTACGATTGATAATAGAAAATAATGTTTCATATAAGAGTTATTCAAGTTTATGTGGCGAGTATTTTGGATGCACTCACAAAAATGGCCGACTTCCGGTTTTAACGGAAGGGAGGTGATTTTACTTTTTTTAAATACAACACCCTGTATATTTTATGCTAGTTCGATTACATGATAACATCTCTTTAATAAAACATAACACAACCATATACCTAGCGTTAATAATTACTGACATAATTTAAATTATATCAAGGTATCTGTTACCAGTATCAACTATTCAAAAACAATCGCGATTGATCTTAGCAGGTCGTTGTTAAAGTTATTGTAGTGAAGAAAATCACAAACACGAAATACACAAACATTTAATATAATGTCATTTTAAACTTTTCTAATTCAAATGAATAAATAACATAATACGCACGACTTTGTAATTAATAATATTTTTCTATCAACATGTAACTTCTAGATTTGTAAGTACCTACACCTTAACTACCTTAACTGACTATGGCTGTAATAACAGAATTTAATTTAAAAGGTGTTCAAAAGAGACCACCATTTTCTCGTATACAAAAACGGCATCTTCGAATAAAACTTCTTTGTACATCTTGAAGCATTTCAGGTGTGATAGTATTTACAGCTAGCATTTACAATGCTATCTTGTAATTCCTGCAAATTTAAAATGACATTATGTTAAATGTTTGTGTATCGCGTGTTTGTGATTTTCTTCACTACAATAACTTTAACAACGGCCTGCTAAGATCAATCGCGATTGATTTTGAATAGTTGATACTGGTAACAGATACCTTGATATAATTTAAATTATGTCAGTAATTATTAACGCTAGGTATATGGTTTTGTGTTATGTTTTATTAAAGAGATGTTATCATGTAATCTAACTAGAGCATAAAATATACAGGGTGTTGTATTTAAAAAAAGTAAAATCACGTCCCTTCCGTTAAAACCGGAAGTCGGCCATTTTTGTGTGTGCGTCCAAAATACTCGCCACATAAACTTGAATAACTCTTATATGAAACATTTTTTTTCTATTATCAATAATAAACGAGCAAATCCACTCGCCCTAAAGTTACAATCAACCTGTATAGACGACATCATTGTATACGGGAAGACTGAAACCGAACACGATGAGTGCTTGCGAGATATTTTGGGAGTACTCAAAACCCAAAATGTTCTGCTGAATAAAAAGAAATGTCATTTTAAGGCGAAACAATTGGAATTTCTAGGACACATACTGACACCGTCTGGAATAATGCCTGATCCAAAGAAGGTCCAAGTAATTAGTGAGTTTCGTGCACCTGTAAATAAAGAAGAAGTCAGGAGCTTCCTAGGACTTGTTACGTATTTGGGAAAGTTCATACCTAGTCTCGGAGATCTTACCGAACCACTGCGACTTCTTATAAGAAACGAAACAAAATTTCAATGGGGCCCAATCCAGCAAGAAAAGTTTGAGAAACTCAAGGAAGAACTGGGGAAACTGCCCACTTTAGCGTTCTTTGATTTAAAACTACGCACACAATTAATCGCGGATGCAAGTCCAATTGCTTTAGGAGCTGTATTGTTACAGTTTGACGAAGACAATCAACCGCATGTCATTTCTTTTGCAAGACAGAGCCTGACGACCGTGGAACGCCGTTATTCACAAACTGAGAAAGAAAGCATGGCGTTAGTGTGGGCCGTTGAAAGATTCTACTTTTACTTAGCAGGACTACATTTTGAACTAGTGACTGATCATAAACCACTGGAAACTATCTTTAAACCCACATCAAAACCGCCCGCAAGAATAGAAAGATGGTTATTAAGACTCCAGGCCTTCAGATTCAAAATTATATACAAGTTTCCCACACTTGTATATAATTTTGAATCTGAAGGCCTGGAGTCGAACATTGCCGACTCGTTGTGACGGCTATGCAAGCTCAAAGCGGATCCGACGTTCGACGAACCAAATGAACACCATGTGCAAGCAATCATCAAGGAAATGAGTCCCAGCGCATTATCAATCTCGGAAATCATAACTGAGAGCAAAGAGGACGCAGGAATTGCGGATGCTGTGAAGAAACTTGCTGACGACTCTTGGGCAACAAATGACAACAGCTTGTTCTATCCTTTTCGCCTAGAACTTACTTCCATGGGAGCGATACTTCTTCGGGGTAACAAAATTGTTGTTCCAACAAATCTACGAGATCAAGTGCTACAACTAGCACACGGGGGCCATCCTGGAGAAACGGTAATGAAGCGGAGACTACGTTCCAAAGTATGGTGGCCACAGATAAACAGGCAGGCTGAAAAACATGTCAAGCGATGTCGCGAATGTCTACTAGTAACACAACCAAATAAGCCGGCACCAATGACTAGACAGAAACTTCCATCCGGACCATGGCAATACCTGGCGCTTGATTATATGTCTGGAGAACCACAGCAGGAACATTTGTTAGTAGTAGTCGATTACTATTCTCGTTACCTTGAGGCCATTTTTACGAAATTAACCACCTCAACGACAATAATTCGAGCCTTGGAAGAAGTATTCTGCCGGCTGGGCCTGCCAAAAACCATGAAGGTAGACAAGGCACCTAACTTCAACAGTGAAGAATTCAAAAATTTCTGCCGCATAAATGGTATTAAAATAGTCAACTCACCCCCATATTGGCCGCAAGCCAATGGAGAAGTTGAAAACATAAATAGGTCCTTGAAGAAGCGGTTACAGATTAGTTACGCTAAATATGACCGGGACTACAAAAAGGAAATAATGACCTACATCATGATGTATAACCTAACACCCCATGGAACAACTGGAAAGTCACCCTCAGAGCTTCTTTTCAACAGAAGAATCAGGGATAAAATACCCTGCATAGACGCGGTGGATGACGAAGCATATGACCGGGACCTGGTCAGGAAAGAAATGGGGAAAAGGAAGGAAGACTGTAGGAGGGGAGCGGCAGTAGACCTAGTTAAACCAGGAGACCGTGTGGTGGTAAAGAACATCGTTTTTCCAAATAAACTGACACCTAACTTTGACAACGCAGAATACGATGTATTACACAGAAACGGGAACGAAGTGACCCTCTTTGCAAAGGGGAAGTTATTAAACGAAATGTGGCACACGTGAAAAAATTGCCAGGAATAACATCTCCATCGGACATAATGGTAACCACGTCGACACCGAATTGTGTTCCAACAACTACAGCGGTATCAGACACTTTCCTAAAATTACCGGAGGAAAACGAGCCCAAAAACAGTGAAGAAAACGCCAAGACACCGACGACATCAACACCCCTGCTACAACCACTGAAGCTGGTGAAAGAAGGAGGGATGTGGAGACGGGCCGATACACCTGTAATGTGAATTACACAAGAACTTAATATGTAAGGGTTAGTCATAGAAATACTCGTAAATGAATTTGTGAGGCAGTCTTAGTTCTGCTGTCAAGTAGAGCACAAGTTAATATTAGGTAAAGTGTTTATGGTTCATGGGAAATAAAAGTGTTTAGTGAAGAAGTGTATTTTATTGAACTACCAGAGATCTAGGTTACCACAATCTTCATGTACCCTCTCTAACACAGCTTTTAAAGTTGGGGGCGTATTTTGAAAAAAAAAACTGGTGCACAATTTTTTTAATCTGACTCCATACGTGTTCAGGATATTTAATTGTTCGAGAAGTGGACATATGATTGGGTTTCCGTCTTTTTTTAGGTGATTGAATACCATCGGGTAATTTATCTTCTTTTCTAATGTTATATACAGCTCTTTCCGACTCTCCCGTCATTTGGGACACTTTTTTCACAATATCACTCACAGACTCGTCAGCACCTTTATTATTAATATGATAATTTATAACATTTAACAGCAATTGCTTTTCACGTTTAGAAAAGTTTTGACCTGCCTTCAGTAAGGGTTCCATGGCAAATTTACAACTACATATTTTTGGACAATATTTTGTTTATATAGGAAAGCCATTATTTAACAATACCGGAAGTTATAATAATTAAATAAGATACATCTGCAAAAACAAATTCCTAGGTGGGTAGGTATGCAGATACAATTAATACTTATAGTTATAATCTTTATCCATGTTTATAATTAATTTTGTGAATCACATTTAGAAAGAGCAATTTCTCATTATAAATAACAGAAGAAATTAGGAACTTAGCGTAATTATACTGGTAGGTTAGGTACTTTCATTTTTGTAATCACATTGACAAAAATAGGTTTATATAAATATAAAATAAAATATCAAATTCAACTTGAAATAATAGGATTTATTATAGCTATAGTAAATCCTATTATTTCAAGTTGAATTCGATATTTTATTTAATATCTATTATTTATATACCGTGTGTCCCTGGGAAGACGGAACATAGGGATCTTACAATGGTAATTTTTTAAAATGATCCACGAGTGCTTTGAATTTCTATTTGGTGGAAGCGTCGACGTCGTTATGTCAGCTGTTTAACGCGCTTGCTAATACAGATGTAATACGCGCGTGAGTTATACTAACAAAGGATTCAACAATTATTTACAATACCTACGAATTGACAGCCGCGCTCTTGAAAATCAGTTAGAAATAAAATTATTAATTATTTGCTCAAATTGGTTCATGTAAATGTGAATAGTGTTTTAATTAAATTAAATGAGACTGAGTATCACTATAAAGGTAATAAATACAAAATAATTTGTTGACGTTATGGTTCTAAGATCTTTTTCAGATTATGATGGACTAGGTGAACAATTAAGGCTTTTCGCAAGTTACGCAATATTAGAAACTGAAAATGAAATTACGAAAATTATACTAGTAGGTACATAAAATAATACTGTGGATCTGTGTTAGAAAACTTTCCTTTGTGGTATGCAAGAATCCGGCTCCTTAAAATTCAAATACTTAATGTAACAATTATTTGATCACATTAAATTGCCGTAGAAATAAAGATTTCATATTCATACACACTAACTGATATTAATATTCGCTTTTTCTTTGATTTCATCTTAATACAGTCTTATGCAATTAGCATTGTAGCATGTTTCATCATAAAGCTGATTGTCACATCAAATTCTGCGGTTCATACATCAAGATCATCATCCTATTAAAGTAAATTTTCACATTTCACATGTAATTTAACTGGGATTACTGATTGTCAGCTCTAAACTGTACTTCAGTTAAGGTAGGGCCCCATTTAAAAAAAATTAACATGAACATAACCTTTAATTGTCTTTGGTTTTAGTAAATTGACATTTATAACACAAACAAAAATTTTGATCTGGAGACGGTCATACATGATCGGCATGGAAATCGTTAACGATCGGTGACATTCGTGTAATTGTTTCAAGGCGAATGCTTCTAAGCATTCGTGGATCATTTTAAAAAATTCGCATTATAAGATCCCTATGTTCCGTCTTCCCAGGGACACACGGTATTTATGGATTTTAACAAAGTAAAGCTTGGAAACGTCAATATAAAAATAAGTTTCTCTACTTTTGAGAACTTCTGAATGCTTACCTCATTTCAATAACTTAGACCGGACGTTCTATTGTTAAGTAAGAGCTTAGGAATAGTGGCAACAGTATCAGTTTTTCTCCCATAAGAAACGTACAGCCCTATCTTCTGTACACTGCACGGAATGGGTGAAAACAGCTATAGGAGGGTTTGTACTATTTGCGTTATTATGTTAGCATGTGGTTTTGTTCCAGTGTTACCTGAGTTTATGTTGCTTTGATATGTACTTTTGTTAAATATGGGTTGATTTGTGTTAGGAGCTGGTTTGAAGTTTTTAATGTATTGACATCCCCTGTAGTTCGCAGGATGGTTGCCTAGACAGTTGACACATTGCGGCTTTTCTTCACGAGTTTTTGTGCAATTTGTGTAAAGATGCATGCCCAAGCATTTGACGCATCTGGGTTGGAGCTGGCAGTAGTTTTTTGCGTGGCCTATTCGTTGACACCGGGTGCACTGCGGCGTGTCTTTCGATTTATGCGTGGCTTCAACTTTAACAATACAATACAGTAAGTTGTCTATTTTGAAGATTACATTATGCTGTTGACCTTTTTTTATTTCTGCTGGACATAAAGGCATTGGTTTCTTATCTTTATTTAATAGATGTGTAACTTTTAAGCATCTAGGACAATTCGGCGTCGCCAATTGGGCGTCGCCGATTCGGCGTAAGGACAATTCGGCGTCGGACAGCTGGGCGTTGGACAACTCGGCGTCAGCTGCAGTACTTTCAGCACAAAGTATTCGTCAAGTAATATTTAAATTAAAACGTGACTTTATGGTCATAAAAAAAAATTTACAACAATGCAATAAACTTGTTTAATTATTAATTTTATAAAACATACATAATTATAAATACATTATTAATTCACATCTCATAATTATGAGCTAAGCCCCTAAGGTATTCTAAAATATCACTATTATCCCCAAAATTCCTAACTAGCGACAATATGCGTTCGTCGGCGTCCCGATATTTTTATAATTTTAAAGGAGGAGGATTACCAGCAACAAGTTGTTCATAGTAAGTATCCCTACCTTTCTGAACCTTCCGTAAGCCATCTATAAACTTCCAAATTGTTGGGTGATCCATCCCCAATTCCGACTGAAGTCTTCTGTGTGCTGCCTCCGCATGGTTGTTTGTTCGGGCCTCGCCAGTCAAAGTTCGTTGATAAAGGGACCACATGGCATGTGGAAAAAGGGCAGGGCGTCTACCATTTCCTCGTCTATAAAATATACATGTAACTACTGTGTCCGCGTAAGAACATTGAAAAAATGCTTACCTGTTTTGACGTCCTACATAATTATCTTCAAACCAATCGAGGACTGGTTGAAGCTCTGCAGGTAACTCATTGGCGAGAACATCGATAGCCTCGTCCAATCTGGCAATAGGCATAAATGCTAACGATGTTATCATCCTAGCGCTCAACGAAAATTGTGGATCATTGTTGTAATCGTGAAGAAGTCCTACCGCAGCCACGCGTTTCCGCATATTTTGGGCTAGATGAAAGAAACAGCCCTTGACATTTACGTCAGGAAAGGAATCTTTCATGGCGGTAAATACTGCCTGTTCAAAATCACAATTTATTGATACTGCTTGTAAATTTGGAACCAATTCTTTGATCATGCCAAACAGTCGGTTGTATGTAATCCGTTGCTTGTTCGGTAGAAGGGCGTAAAATATAGGATGTACGCCATTATTTTTTTCAGCCATTACAGTATACACCTGAGAAAATAGCGGTGGTGCTATTGAAAATGTACCATCGGCATACCATGTATTTGAGGTCTGTAAATGTTGAAGCCAACTTCTCCTTCCAAAAACTAAAATCCTATTGGGTCCATCTTCACTATCTGCCAATAGAAAGTTCTCTTCAATTCCAGGCTGTACCTCGTATATTGTATAACGTTCTGGTATTATCAATTCATCAAGATTCGTGGGATTCGGGGGTGCAGCTTGAATCGCATTACGTTTGCGTCTGATTAACTTCGTTAATGCACAACTGTTAGGAAGTTTAGCCTGGGCGGCTTGTGTTGTATCTATTATACATTCGTTGATTACCTATATAACAAAAAACAAAAATGTAAACTTTCCATCCCTAAAGATTGTGGTTGTTTGTTTCATTATCAGTTACAAAAAAAAAATTAAATTACCTGAATTGTTCCTTCAATTGTTTCTTGAGCACGTCTCTTCACTCTTGTTACCACTTGAGCAACTTCCACATTAACCGCTGACGAGTCATGGCAATGCTGGTTTATTTCCTTAATTACTTCGCCATTCCTAGTGTGTATTCTTGCTTTGCAGATTTGTTTTTTCTCGCATCTCCAAAATCGAACACTATTATCACTTTTAGAAAATGTGTCAAACACATAAATAAAACCATTTAAAGTAAATTTCTCTCGGCCCCGCTCAGATACAATTGTTGTTCCTTCCATGATTTAAAATTTTGAATGAGGGGGCCTACGAAAATCTCGTGTATTTATATTACTTAAAAGGGGGTGGAGTTGGCAGTTATCAACAAAATACGTCATTATGCGTTTCTAATTAGGTAATTACGCCCAATAAGTTATACGCAGAAAATGATAGTAATTTGCATAATCCATTAACTGTGACAATGTGATTAGTACATAATTACATAATTACTGTACTATACTATAAGTTATAATGCTTAATACATTCCTCACAAATTCCAATCGCCCTGACAAAATGCGAAATTCTTACTAGCGACGCCGAATCGGTCCGACGCCGAATTGTCCCATCCCGAACTTTTAATACAGGTATATATTTTTTGCCTCCAGCTCGCTTTTAATTTCTTCCTCACTTATTTGTGTGGGTAATCCTCTTATTATTACGGACTCTGTTAGCTTACGGGGTTTCGATAGGTATGATATCGGACTCGCGTATGGTTTTCGTAATATTTTGTTAACGTCCTATAGTCTTCTATAGTATTTAAATTTATTTTTAAGTGTTCTCCTTTGTTATTTATACTGAAATTTTCATTTTTTATCAATTCTTTAATTACTTTTATCACTGCTTGATAATCGCGGGCGTCGTGCAAAAATATCGGTGGCACTCGATTGTTGTTATTCGTGCTTTCTTTGGGATCAGTGACTTGGCTATTTACTTGTGTTTCTTGTTCATTTTTATCGAGTACAAAATATTTGTTAGCTGCGATAAGATGGTATGTTTGGATTAGATATCTCCTGTACGTTGTATTATTATCGGGCGAGGTGCGCTGTCGCTTGTTATTTGTATTTTCGACTTCGTTAGTCTCCATCGGGGTGCCGTTAGTGTCTAGATAGAGGGTCTTGGGGGATGATTGTGAGGCAGTATGGGATTGCGATATGTTGCCGTATTCTTGTACAATAACATTTGGTTCAACATGTTGGTTGTTTGAATCACTCATTATAGAGTCCGGTTATCTGCGGGGCCCGAAGCCGCAGGTTAATAAAAGAAGATCGCAGAGTTTCACTGCAGGTTGGATTTCTAGAGCTGTTAAGGAAAACTGTTAATTAGGAAAACCTTGAATGTGTGTTCGAGATTCAAAGAGCAGTTTAAAACACGACCGCAGTCTTAAACGTTCACACGACAACATAATTTTTAATTTTAATAAAATTGTAAAACTGCGTTTGCGTACTCTTAGGCGCGGTTGTGTCTAAGAGTACGCTTTTGTATATTCAAGAGTACGCAAGCATAGTAAAGTACATTTATTGTATCAAAACACATAAATTAACATGGGTATAGTAAATTCATTAAACACAAAAAACATATAGATAATTTAATAAAAGTAACAAGAAAGAACAACTTATTTTTTCACGCAAAAGTCACAAATAAAGTGTCCTGATCCAGTGTATGGCGTACAAATTTCATGTCACCAGGTTTTGCAAGAATAACATTGTATTAAATCTAATTCTGGTGGAGACCCATATATTTCTCCACAACCAGGACATATTCCATCATCTTGTGTTTCTTCATTGTTGAATTTTATTTTTTTGTGACGCCTCTTTTACCTTTAATACTTTTTAATACTTAGGGTTTATTCTTTTTATTTATTATTTTCAACGAGTTCAATTTTCTAAGGAGAACTAGTAAGAATCTCTGATTTCTTACCAGCTCTCTTTCTTTTATTGATAGTTGCTTTTACCTTTGGAGTGGGGCAAATTATTTCTGGCGGTACAAAAGCTAACACTTTTACGGAATTATTTTGGCTTGTAGAGGAACAGCGAGCAGTTCTTCCAAGATGTTTGAATATTCCAAGTCAATTTCTACATTTGAGCATATGTATGTAT